>OY754962.1:5922637-6262637 GCA_963576555.1 Ferdinandea cuprea
GCAGTAAGAAAAAAAAAATTGAAGTTATATATTGAATTAATGAGCCACTCATTCCAACAATCGACTTTATTTGTCGAGTTATACTGTTCCGTAATTTTGTTTTTATGAAAATAAGCGAAACAATTTACTACTACTACTACTAGTAAGTGATTGAAAATGTTGTTAACAAAATGCTTTTCATGTACCGAAAATAATATTCATTAAATATGTTATATCAACAAGCCTTTAATAAAACCACTCATTGACTACTAAATCTGTGTTTGTTTAGGTAGACTTGTATTACCTCTTACTAGTACCTCTGTAATAAGCGCAAGCGGCAACTGCGAGCAGTGTTGAATTTACGGCTGTCCTGTGATATTCCTATGCACGAAAGTAAAAGTTCAGCAAGGAAAAAAAAAGTGCAAAAAGAAAAACAGCATCAGTGTACAGTGCAGTGATTAAAAACAAAATAAAATGTATTGTGTTTGGGCACTCCATCTGGTCGTACTCCCTATCGTTTGCTGCTGCTTTGCTTGGCTGTAGCAAGTGGCGTATGTTTTTGCGTGCACTTGCTATGGCCGGGTAGGGTATCATTTGTGTAGATTTTGTTGGCAGACCGAAGCAATTCATTGTATGGGCATAACACCTGCAGTGATTTGTTTTGGAAAGCTGACGTCAGGATCTACACAGTACGGCCTCAATATGGCCAATGTTGAAATCCGGAATTTATTTTATTTAGCTAAAATTCCATGTCCGTAGGCAATTAATTCACAACTGTTTTATTAATAGAAGCCCTAAACAGGACAGGCATTCAACTTATAATGAGTTTGATGCACTGTCTGATTCCAAAATTCCGAATTTCTCGTACTCCAGCCACACAGTTAAAGAACAAGCTCCTAAAAGAATCATATGGCAATACGAGAAAGCCAATTGGGAACGGTTTCTTTAGACCAGAAGAAGTAACTGGTCGCTATGCTTCCTCAACAACGATGTGGATGCCGCTGCCGATATGATTACAAATTTAATTCACCTGCGTATGAAACGCTTTATCCCTAACAAGATAAAGTGTATCAGATCGAAGGAAAACGCGTGGTGTGACTTGAGCTGTAAAGAAGCTATCAGGGCCAAAGAGGTAAGTTTTCGGTCATTTAAGGCCAACCCAACTGGAGGAAAACCGAAAAAAATTAAAATGAGCCAGAAATTACTGCAATGCCCATATTAATCGTGTCAAATTCACCTACGACCAAAAGTAGTAAAAATGTTGGTCGTTTGTTAAGAATATTAAAAATTCGGCCTCGTCATCTATCCCGACACTCTTTTGCAATGGCATTGCAGCTGTCAGTTCTTCGGATAAAGCCAATCTGCTTGCTGCTCATTTTGCAGCTAGCTCAACGCTCCCAGATTGTGCTTTATCTCCCCGTACTCGAGCGCATACAACACTCCATGAGACAAATCCACTTCCTCGCCCGTACTGTTGCAAGAGTACTTCAAGATCTCAACATTCACAAATCCCTGGCCCAGATTGTATTTCTCCTATCATTCTGAAGAGGTGTTCTTCCACGCTGCCAAAACCACTGCGTAAGCTTTTCTAACTGTACTATTCTTCAGGGCACTTCCCGATAAGTTGGAAATTATCATTTGTCCAGCCCGTCCCAAAAAAAGCGAATCTTCCTCTCCCTCCTCTTACCGACCAATTGCAAGGTCATGGAAACGCCGATCGAATCCCGAAAACTTCTTAATGACCGGCAGTATGGTTTTCGCAGCAACAGGTCCACTGGTGATTTGATGACATATCTAACCGAAAAGTGGAACCAATCTATTCACCATGGTGGTGAAAGCAAGGTCGTTGCGCTTGATATTTCAAAGGCATTTGACAGAGTTTGGCATCAAACTCTCGTGTCGAAAATTCATGCATTTGGGATCTATGTTACCCTTCTTCAATGAATTAGAAATTACCTTTCTGACCGTTTAGTACAAGTTGTTTTGGACGATTTCAAGTCTGCAACTCACCAAATAAATGCTGGTGTCCCTCAAGGGTCTGTTTTATTTTTATTTTTATCAATGACCTCCTGTTTGTCACTTCTAATCCAATCCATTCATTTGCTGATGACAGTGCCCTCAGCTCATCTTCGGGCGTTGAATTGGAACGGCAACGTATCTTAGCTCATTGAATTCCGATCTTGACAGCATACTGAAATGGGGTAAAACCAACAGAGTGGAATTTAATGCTTCCAAAACGCAATGCTGTCGGCTGTCATTGAAGCGAACCCTTAATTCTCTGCCATTATCCATAGATGGCACTTGCATTGCCGAAACCGAAAGACTTTCCATCCTCCGTATGTGCGTTAACGACAAACTTCGTTGGAATGACCACATATTTGATGTCGCCAAGAACGCTGCGAAATGTATAGGCTTCCTTAAGCGATGCAAGAAATATTTTACCCCTTCTGATCTGGCTAGAATCTACAAGACGTTTATTCGCCCAAAACTTGATTACAACGCTCATATCTGGTCTGGTGCACCAATAACATATTTGGAGCTACTTGACAGGATCCAAAAAATGCGGTAAAACTTATTGGCGATCGCGACATCGCGAAATCACCTGACTCTCTTAGTCATCGTCGTAATGTCTCCTGCCTGTCATTGTTTTATCGGTATTTCCACCACAAGTGCTCAAATGAAATAGAAAGTTGCATTCCACCCCTACAGCAATTCAACCGCAATACTCGCCATGCGAGGAATATACATCAGTTTACCCTTAAGCCTGTTTTCGGACGTACTGTGCAATATAAAGATTCCTTTCTCAACCGTACAAAACGAATGTGGAATGCTCTACCACGCTCTGTTTTGCCTTTCTATTATAATTTGCAAACATTTAAAACCAACGTGCATCGGTTTCTCCCTTTCTCTAATCCTTCATTTCCCTAATGCCCGCACTGTGTCACTTCATAAGGGTATCCAAATTCCCTTTAGTGCGTGTACATTATAAAAAAAAAAAAACGAAATCCAGTTGACGCAGTCCAGGAACGGTGGAATCTGAAAACGTGTGTTTTAATTCGCAGTAATGTCCAAGTGATCGTTTCCGCCTGCTTGCAAAGCAGTCTTGCCACACTGGTTTTCATTTTCTTCGGTGGACATCACGGCGGGGTAACCTAAGCGGAGCACAAATCAAGCAAAAGATTAAAACAAATTTCAATAAAAACTCATTTAATCAAAAGAATATTACCTCAGTACGAAAAGTCGCGTCACCATTGAACTCTTGACTAAAACGAAGACGGGAAAATTGGCGTCTCATATAAAAGTTGAATGTATATACATTTTATGGTTCTGTGCTTCGATAAAAAGAAAGTGGGAAACAAGTATTTTTAATCGTTTTTGAAGTTGTTTATAATGGGTGATCCAAGTAGAGATACTTTTTTCAATAGCCTTTTTTGACAGATCACGTGTGAGTCGTGTCATGCTGTCATGTTATTTTTGTTTAGTATTGTCTGGCATTTCATAATGGAAAGACTTACGCGTGAACAACGTTTACAAATTGTTCAACTTTATTATGAAAATTCAAGTTCTGTGAGGAATGTGTTTCGTGCACTTCGCTCAATTTATGGTCAACATAATCGGCCTACTGAGCGTACTATTCGCAACACCATCACCCATTTTGAGACCCAGCATTCATTATTGGATAATACTCGACCGAATAGACCACGTCCAGCACGCTGTGAAGAAAATATAGCGGCCGTAGCTGAGAGTGTACACGAAGACCATAGAGAGTCGATTCGGCGCCGTTCGCAGCAACTCGGACTGACGTATGGAACGACTTGGCGAATTTTACGTCAGGATCTTAAATTGAAAGCGTACAAAATACAGCTTGTGCAACAACTGAAGCCGCTCGACCTTCCCAAGCGACATCGCTTCGCTCTATGGGCTCTTGAAAAGTTCCAAGAAGATCCGACGTTTTCGAGGCAAATTTTGTTTAGCGATGAGGTCCATTTCTGGCTCAATGGGTATGTAAACAAACAACCTGAAGAGATTGAAGAACTGCCACTTCATCCAGAAAAAACAACGGTTTGGTGTGGTTTGTGGGCCGGTGGAATCATCGGTCCATATTTCTTTAAAAATTATGCCGGTGCGAACGTAACCGTCAATGGCGACCGTTATCGTGCCATGATAACCGACTATTTGATGCCTGAAGTTGAAGCTCGTGATCTCGGCGACATTTGGTTTCAGCAAGACGGCGCCACTTCTCACACATCGCATCAATCAATGGACTTATTGAGAGAACATTTCGGTGAGCACATAATTTCACGTTTTGGGCCGGTCGATTTGCCACCAAGATCGTGTGATATCACACCGTTAGACTTTTTCCTGTGGGGATATGTAAAGTCAAAAGCTTATGCCGACAAACCCGCTTCGATTCAGGCCTTGGAGGAAAACATCACGCGTGTCATTCGCCAGTTACCAGTCGAAATGCTCGAACGAGTGATCGAAAATTGGACTCAACGGATGGACCATCTGCGACGTAGCAACGGCCAACATTTGATAAACATAATCTTCAAAAAATAACTGCCAAAGAATGTTCTTTCAAATGATAATAAACATTCTCCATAAATTTGAATTTTCTGTGGTTTTTTCTTTAAAAAAGTAGGGAACCTCGAAATGGATCACCCTTTATTAAAAACTTAGCTGTTTGTTTTCTGTGGCAGCTTTAGAAATGTTGTATATATATAAGTTAATATACCTTATCTTCCAAGTTATAGTAAGTGATAGACAGAAGAAGGAAAACAGAAAGTAGCTGAAATGCACTGCATAAATATATTGTGGGTGCATATTTCTATCAAAAATGTTGGTAGTTGGGTACAACTCATAAATAAGTATGCATTGTGAGTTCCATTGAAGTTATATATTGAATTAATGAGCCACTCATTCCAACAATCGACTTTATTTGTCGAGTTATACTGTTTTGTAACTTTGTTTATATGAAAATAAGCAAAACAATTTACTACTACTCGTAAGTGATTGAAAATGTTGTTTACAAAATGCTTTTCATGTACCGAAAATAATATTGATTAAAATTTGGTCCCGTGTTATATCAACAAGCCTTTTAAACCAGTGCTCAATTGTGTAAAATTTTAATAAAACCACCCATTGACTACGAAATCCGTGTTTGTTTAGGTATACTTCAATTCATTGTCCATCGAAAATGTATCATCAACATACTTATTATATATTAGTCAGGTTAATTAATATCATTTCGATTAGTTTTAATCAAATATTAAATAAAATTGGTTAAACATAGCTTCATTCTCAATATTATAATAATTTAATTATGATATTAGTTGTGTGGTAAGTAAATTATAATAATTTAATTATGATTAGTTGTGTGGTAAGTAAGTTTTAGTAAACCCATATTCACCGCATATTTTGAATGTTTATTTTACACACCTAAATTGTGAGGTGTTATCCGCTTAAAATGACATTAAATGGCGGCGGCCTAGAACCCATATAATTGCATTCATGTGTGCAAGGTTCCCACTTGATTTGCAACATAAATGAGTAATTATACAGATAGTTCCACCCTTGGATGCAGAATTGCCCAAAACCGAGAAGGAAATCCTGTTGCTGCAAATGTGGCACGAGTTGCAGGCGTTCAAGGAGGAACTTGGCATGGCCGAAAAGAGGCTTTATTTCTCGGCTTTCGAAGCCATGGTTCACCCCTTTTGTGGCGACGACAATTACGATATCAGGAAATGGATCACCTATGTGGAAGACGCCTTTACAGTGTTCGGTTGTACCAAAAGAGATAAATTTGTTGGTGTGCGCCGCATACTCACAGGCACAGCCAAAGTGTTTCTACGCACTGCCGCGGACCACACGTACAAGGACCTGAAGAAGAAATTAATCGAAGAATTCGGACCCACCTACTCGATGCACGATGTTTTCCAGCAGCTAAAATCGCGGAGATTAAAAGCGAACAAGTCCGTGAAGAGGTATGTACTGGAGATGCAGGAGATTGATTCCTAAGTCAAAATACCGAACGACCGCAGCAACAGTGCAGTCGCCCTTATGGGATCAACCAGTATGAGGCAGCTTACACCCGAACCGACGCTCCGACGAAGATAACCGGAGTCAATCCAACCGCTGTCATGACCCCCAAACCGAGGACTGCAGCCAGTCGGCACCGAAGAGCAAGTGAGGTGCTATAATTATTTTCAGAGCCAGTGCCTGAAGCCGAAGCGACTGATGAACCTGTTTTAAGTGTCATGAGATGGGGCATTTCCATCAAAATTGCCCCATGAAAAAAAACCGCCGTTGCCACAGTCCAACAGCACCTCGAAGAGAGAAATGCACACGACCGTGAGGCCATTGAAGGATTCGATGGGATGGCAGAGGATGAGGGAGTTTGAGCAGATAGCTGAGAAAATGAAGTCGTTCCGGATGGTAAGTCTTACCTCTGTCGATCGTCATAACAAGCGAACAGAGGATAAATCCTATTTTTGTCTATTTGATTCCGGCAGGCCAAGTCGTTTTGTTAAAAAGTCGCTGGTCCCATTTATTTATAGTGAAAAGATGCCAACGCGGTTCAGATTGATGGACAACTAGTTCTTAAGTACGTACTCTGTTCCGATCCGACAGCCGCCGAGCACACACGTGTTTTGTGTTGCTCTCCGCGCCGACAACGAAAATTTATAAAGTTTTGTTTTTGTGTGTTCTCAGTCTCACATACAATTAAAATAAAAAAAAGACACAACGGTTAGCTTTCGGTCTTACAAGGCCAACCCAACCGAGAATAGTGTTAAGACAGACCCGATAGAATTAACTAGAATAAGTAATACTGTACAAAATGTAAACACAAATTCTGAAGTCTCCACCGAAGGTGTTTCACATGTTTCGGGTGGTCGTGAAGTAGAGATAATAGAATTGAAAGATGGGATGGGATCCGCCCTAATAACAATCACTTAGAAGCGATTCGCACTTACCCGATGCCCCGCAATACTAAAGAGGTCCAGAGGTGTAATGGGTTGTTTTCCTATTTCCGTCGCTTCGTCCCAGAGTTCTCCTGAAAAATTTGCTAAGGAAAGATTCAAAGTTTTCTTGGACTAATGAGTGCACTGAAGCCTTTGAGCAAGATCCTATACAAATCACACTCCAGTCCATCTTTCATTAAGAAAGTGGGTGGTACTTGGACGGAATCTGCTGAAGAATCGTCAGTAATTAAATTAGCGAGGATAAGATTTCCAGGACTATTAACAGCATTTCCCCGTCCAAGTCTCCTGGCCCGGAAGGTATCCTTCCCCTTATGTTGCAAAAGCGTAAAAGCATAGTGATACCCATAGGAGCCATGTACAGTAACTGCATCCTGCTTAACCATGTCTCCAGTCGTGAAGGCATGTAAGAGTGTTTTTTTTACCCAAGGTAGGCAAGAGCAGAAACGAGTCTGCGAAGGACTTTAGACTTGTCATCTTTCGTACTATAAGTACTCGAACGGATCCTAGATCTTCACATCAAGGAGGGCCTAACTAGGTCACCTTTATGTAGCTCCAAACACACATACCTCAGAGGTAGGTCCACCGAGACGGCACTGCACGAAGTAGTGCGCACTATTGAGAGATCCATAAAATACACCCAATACACGCTAGCCAACTTTCTAGACATGGAAGGTGCTTTCAATAACGTCCACACTGAAGCTTTCCAAACATCTCTCATCGAGACAAGAGTAGAGAGTTCATTGCCAAATGGATAGTCTCCATGCTCAGAACAAGGATTATTCAGGCCAAACTAGGTAACAGCATCATAACCAAATCGTTCGGCAGGGGTACACTTGAAGGTGGGGTTATATCGCCTTTGCTGTGAATTATGGATAATAAAATCCTGTCAAACTTAGACAGCGATGGCATTAAAGTAGTAGCGTTCGCGGATGACGTGGTTGTTCTTGTATCAGGAGTGTTCCTGGATGTGATGAGCGAAATCATGGAAAGGGCGCTGGGTAAGATCAGCGCCTGGGCCACAATCAGCAAAGCAGATCTGATTCACCACTAAAACCCAAATACAAACTTTCAACTTACTCCGTCTATATAAACATGTTCTCTTGCTATCCCCCAGTGCTAAATACTTGGGTGTTCTAGACCCCAAACTCAGCTGAAATCTGAATATTGAAAAAATGGTGCAATGGATGTACACGGCGGTGGTACGTCCAATTCTCGCTTATGGGTCCCTGGTATGGTGGCCCGCCCTAACTTAAGCTTATAACATCACTAAACTAGGCAGAGTACAGAGAACGGCTGCAATCGTATTTTAAAACAATCGCGTCATGTAGCGCAGTTAGACTGCAAGTAGCAGGCTGCTGGTTTGCTAAACCCTACGGGCACTGCAATATCCTTGACTCAATACCGATGAACGCAGTAGCACTATCTACTGACTGCATACTACCCAAAATCAGCTTTCAGAAAACTTTCACTATTGGCTTCCCGTCCAGATCAGACTGGGAGCCAGGCACTGTCATCGACGTTTCCCCTATAACCATCTTCACTGACGGGTCCAAAATGGACTGTGGAGTAGGAGCCTGTCTTCTCCGACGAATTACACACATCCATATCCTTCCATCCTTGCGATTAGGGAGCGTGCAGGACGCTTCTATGCAGCACGACATCAAATCAAAACATATCCAATTTCGTCGACAGTCACGTGTTATGTTATCATGTAAGGCTTTAATCATGTTCGGCTTGTCCACATATAATTACGACTTTACATAACCCTACAAGAAATAATCAAGAGGCGTTAAATCGCATTATCTTTGCGGCCAACTCACAGGGCCATTTCGAGAGATAAGATGCTCACCATCGTTCGCCGTTGACAGTAAAGTTTCTTTCACGGTCGTCTTTGAAGAAAAATGGACGGATGATGCCACCAGGCCATAAACCACACCAAACCGTCGTTTTTTCGGGTTGCATCGGTAATTCTTGTATGGCATGTGGCTGTTCATTTACGTATCTATTCAGCCAGAATATAGAATATAATATATATAGATTCATCGCTTAACACAATTTTTCGATAAAATAGCCGATTTTTACATTTTTCACAGAGGAGGAATTTTGATAATAAATTTCAATAATTTGTAATCGTTGCTCGGTTGTTAGTCTTTCCATGATTAAATGGGAGAGTATACTGAAAACTTTCACATTGACATATGACGTTGAGACACCATTACTAACCAGTGCAGCCAACCTAAAAAAATTAACTCTTAAAAAATTACCCTTTACAATAGAGGTCGATTGACTGGTCAGAATGGCCGACCTGTAATGAACTAGAATTTAGTTGAAGATTTGGCACCACCAAAAGGTAATGCCTCCGAGGTGTATCACTTTCTGAACACCTCTTTTAAAATTTGTAACAATGTTCGAAACACTTGTCTTTAGTAAGAGATTAGTTGTCAAAGCAAAAGGAACACGGTTTTTAATGAATCCAAGATTAAATTTGAAATCAAGAGACGTTTACGTTGTAGTAAATTCATCCGTGTAGTAAATTCATCCGCTGAATGTTCAAATTCAGCTAGTTTCTGGTTTTCGCATGGTTCTTTATGATGCAAGGTGATTCGGGTTGCAATTAATATTCCCATAGATATTTAAATCGAATCGAATTTCTGCATACGAAGGGGAAATATATTTTTCATAAACAAAAGTTCACTGCAGAAGAACTATTTCTCCGTCCGATTTAATGCTTGGTGTGTATTAAAAGATTAATTAGATCATGCTCGATCGTTGTCAGATAGTTTCTCAAATCCACCCCAACCTAAAAAATTAAAAATGTCCCCAAAACAAAATGATATATTCGTGTTTATATTTTTAACATACATTTTTGGGACCTTTTTTCATTTTGTTTGGGATTATTTATAATTTTTCAAAATAGATCGAATTTTTGGGGCAATTTTTCGATTTTTGTTTGGGCCATATACATATCATGTAGCCCATTGTAGCCCAGACGTATCAAGCAGAGAAACTATTTATAAATAAACAAAATGGTAGAACCAATAAATAACACAGAGATATTAAACAATTTACGCAAAATAAAAACTTGTTACTTGTAACTTGGATGTCAAAAGTGCGAACGAATTGAATTATACAATGCAGAAATGCCATCTTACTTACATACTTAATGGGCTCCCGACCCCTAAAGAGTCCCTGCCTGAGATACGGCTACCTTCCACCCTCTGCGATCGCGAGTACGCTGCTTCCAGTTTTCCAGACCAAGCGCTCTGGCATCCGCGATGGCTTGGTCTTTAAAACAGAGGTTCGGTCTTCCTTGTCGTCTCGAACCAGGGGGCTGGGATTCGAAGATCCTCTTGGCTGGAGCATTGTTGTCCATTCGCTCGATGTGGCCGAGCCAATGTAGTCGACTAGTTTTAGCTTTTCGGACTACATCCACATCTTGGTACAGCTCATAGAGTTCGCGGTTGTATCTTCTCCTCCATTCGCCCTCCTCGCACACAGGACCAAATATCCGCCGAAGGATTTTTCTTTCAAACGATCCCAGTATTAACTCTCCTTTCCTGCTTATCGTACAGCACTCGGCGCCGTATAGCAGAACTGGCAGGATGAGCGTTCTGTAGAGCATGCACTTTGTCCTTCGAGTTAGGAGTTTTGAACCCATTTGTTTTACCAAACCGAAATAGCAGCGTTTTCCTAGGGTAATTTTTCGACGGATCTCCACTAAGATGTCATTTGTGGAAAAATGGCATCACTAAATTTCAATAAACTGCATAGGGTCATAAGGGCATTGTGCTGGCATTTGTGATTAGTGTCGGATTAAACTTCTTGCTTTTTGGTCAAATTTATCTGTCCAAAAAAACATGGTCATTTGTGGCCATTAAGTTATTTGGTCATTTAGGAAATGCTCATTATGATCATGCATAGCCTTATTTTAATAGCGATACTATCAAAATTGTTCATTTTTGACAACTTGGCATGCAATCTAATCCTACCTTAATAATAAAAATGCTCCCACACATTCGACACGGCCAAAAGTGTATGGGAGCGATTGAAGTCCGAGTTCGCTTCCACGGGACCAGTTAGGAAGGCGACATTGCTGAAATGTGTGAAACGTAAGAAACTACATGGCAACTCCAGAGGAGAATCTAATAAAGTACTAAGCACTTTCCATATAGCTGAAGAAAGGGATCAGACTTTGGGGATTCTGAAGTTTGCGGACGGAGGTCGGAGGCGCTTGGACAGTGGTTCCACATCACACATGTGCAATGACGAATGTATGTTTGTATTATCGTTACCCTCGATGGTGCAGGGGAAGTTACTGTTGGCAAATGATGCTTGCGTAAATGTCAATGCAAGAGGAACTGCTGGTATTTTCACTACAGACGGGAGGTCTGAATGGTCAGTAAAATTCCAAAACACATAACTAGTCAAAAACTTTGAGGACTAATCTTCTTTCTGCTGCGAGGATAACGTACCACGGAAACAGCATCACTTTCGACAAGAAAGAGCAGTTGTTTGTGCAAATGATGGCGAAGTCAAGATGGTTGCGAATCGAGTCAGAGAATTGAACTACATTCAAGAAAGTACTCAGCAGGCGTGCGCAGTTGATGAAAAGGAATTGAGTTTTAAGTTGTGGCATCGCAGACTTGGGCACTTGAATGAACGAGATTTGCTAAAAATGTCTTATAAAAATTTCGTGACGGGACGAAACATTCACGACGATGGAGGGCTGAAGTCATCATGCAACGTATGTCTTCGCGGAAAAATGACAATGTTGCGTTTCCTAAGAAATCTAAGAGATGTACAAGGTTATTGGATTTGGTACACACTGATGACTGAGGGCCTTCCAGAACGGAATCGTTGGCTCAATCGAGGTACTTTATCACCTTTATAGATGACAGCAGCCGTTGGTGCGAAGTTTTCTTTTTGAAGCATAGGAGCAACGCTCTTCTTACAGTTTCATACACAGCAAAATGGTGTGGCGGAACGAAAAAATTGAACGCTCGTAGAAATGGCGAGGTGCTTGTTATTCAATTAGGTATTGCAAACGATTTTTGGGCAGAAACTGTCGCGACGTCAAATTATCTTCGAAATAGATGTCCTTCGATTATCTTACACCGTTTGATCGTTGGAATAAAAGAATCCCGCACCTAAGTCATCTAAAGGTTTTCGGAGCAAGGGCGTTTTTGCTAAACAAATGTCCAAGGGAAAGTTCGAGGCGCATTCAAGGGAATATGGTCGAATACTATGAAGCATCCAAGGGCTAACGAGTGCGGATTCCAAAAGAACAAAAAGTTGTTAATTCGAGAGACGTCAAGTTTATCGAAAATAAGCTGGTTGGTGAAGGGCGTCAAGAGAAATATTTTGCCATTCCTAGTGAAAGATCTGATAAGGAATACGGTTCAACTGTAGTATTTACATATGCCGACACAAGTCAAAGAAGAAAATGAGGAGCTCGTAGCAAGGACAAAACAAACTACCAATAACCAATTCCGTGGCGAGAAGGAAGAGGAAACAGACTGGACGGTCTGGCAAGCGTTGTTGCCAGAGGAGTTTCACAACTTTAAGGGGTAGATTTCGAACAAATTTTTGCAGCGTAGACCCGCATTGAATCGGTCGTGAAAATTTGCTCGTTTATCAGATGGACGTAGTAGCAGCATAGAAACCTGGAGGAGGAAATCTACATGAATGCTCCGGAATACCTTCAGCAAGCTTTGCAGATGCTTGTAAAAGAAAATGCGCAAAATGATCGAATGGCGAGAAAGGCCAAATAAATGCTCCAGAAACTTTTAGAGGGTATCGATGTGTGTAGGTTAAAAAAGGCGAAAGGATGCCCGCGGATGTGCTTACCAAACCACTCCCTGGACCAGCACATTACAGATGTCTAAAGGACATCGGGATGTCAGTGAGTTAAGACGCCCTGTTTGAGGGAGGCGTGTTGAGACTTTAATATGTGTCACTTCTCATCTTTTAATGCTACATTTACTTTTGTATGTCAATACTGAGCATATTTGAATTTAACGACAGTATATGACAAATTTTCTTTTTCCTCTTTCTTACAAACCACTTTCCATTCTTATTCAATAAAGCATTTAAGTTAGTTCATTCCGTATTGTTCTTCCTCGGTTTTAATAAGTTCACCACTTTGTCGCAGAACTGCTAATTATATGCGTGAGCTGGCTTAATTTGATTTGCATGGAACAACTTATCTGTGGCCTGATGAGGAATTAACCAGATAGTCAACTCGAGAGAGAATTTCTCAGCTTGCCTACAAGCTAAGTCGAACTGATAAGCCCCACATAATTTGCACTTATATGGGCTTTTACGTGCAAATAAAATGGGAATCAAGCACACATGAATCGGATTATATGGGGGTAATGGCCGCCGCCATCAACTTTTCCCAAAAGTTGGGATGAATTTGGGTGTGTAAAATAAACATGAAAAATATGCGTTGAATATGAATTTATAAAAGCATACTTACCACGCAATTAATAACATAATAAAATATTATTTATAATATTTATTATCATATTATAAAATATGATATTGAGATTAAAGCTGTGTTTTATCTAATTTATTCAAATTTTTAATGAAAAATAATCAAAATAATATTGTTTAACGTGACTAACATATAATAAGTAAGTTGAACATTAATTTTCTGTTGACAATAAATTTAAGTATAACCTTACAAACACGGATTTCGTTATGGATGGTTATACTGAAGCATTTAAGTACTTTTATGCTACATTACCACCAAAATATAAACCGGGATTAAGCCAAAAAATTAAAAATTTATCTATCAGCTTTTCCACCGAAGAAAATAGATTAAACTGACGTTTGGCTCTCCTTCCCGCATTTTTGCTTTAAAATTGAGAAAGTAATGAGAACAGATGTTTTTTCTTGAACGTCAAACAAAGCGAAAATAAAATTAAAATTGGTCGCTATAGTTATATATATATATATAGGGTAGGTTAGGTTAGGTTGAAGTGGCAGTCAGAAAGAAGTTTGACTCACTTAGACCTAAGTAAGGTCCATTGTGATACCACGTGGATCTAAAGTTCCTGTCTACTCGTTGAACTAATTTGAGTTTTTATAAAGCGTGAGAGACGTTTTGGGTCGGTCGAATTTAAATCGTTACGATCATTGGAGAAGTAAGCTCCTAGATGGAAATTTCATTTCCGGTAGAGAGCAGGCCATGCACAAAGTAGGTGTAGATTTGTATCTTCCTCCTCCTCATCAACACAGCTCATGCAAAAGTCGTTCGAGTAGGCGCCAAGTTGCATGCCTGCCAAACAGACAGTGTCTAAAGATGAAACCAATTGTAGCACTGATTTGCGATATATTGACGGTAAGCAAGTTCTTAGAGCGTGTCTGATTTAGCCTAGGCCAAATCTGCTTCGTCGTCAAACACGTAGTACCGCCCGTCCATCTGTGGTTTGTTTTTCCTATTCCATCCAGTTTCCTGGATCCTGCCTAAGGATCTTCTTTCAGGCAAGATTGAGAGGGTAGTTCCAAGTTTGGCGAGTTCGTCAGCCTAGCAGTTACCCGGAATGTCTCTATACCACGGCACCCAGCACAGGTGAATGTTGAACTGCTCAGCCTTCTCCTTTAGAGATGATCGGCAACATAGGGCCACTAAAGATAAGATAAGAACATTGGGTAGCTAGAAGGAAAAAAGATTGCAATTCAAAAAAACATATGAGACACATTGAGAGTAGGAGAGTAGTGTAGAGTCGTATAGAGTGTGTTCGCAGCCCGAATTTTTATGCAAACGAAGTTAATTACCTAGATTTTTTTTTATGTTGTGTTTAGCAGATTAGAATTTGTATGGTTAATCTTGAGACTTAAAGTAGATTAAGGGCAGATTAACCGTAATATCGGTTTCGTGCTCGGTGTAAACGTTGCATTACATAATTAGGCACTAGTTTAAACGCTGTTTAATATAACGTGATCCAAATTCTTACAAATATTATTTTTGTAACGTGAAAACACTTTTTTAGCAACATTTGTAATCACTAGTAATACTACTAGTAAATTGCTTTGTTTATTTTCATAAATTTTTATTTTTTTTTTTAAATTACAAAACATTATAACTTGACAAATAAAGTCGTCTGTTAAAAAGAGTGGCTAATTAATTCAATGTATATATGTAACATAATAATAAGCATGCACTTATTTATGACTTGCATCCATCATTTCCCAGCATTTTCGATAGAAAAATGCACCAACAATATATTTATGCAGTGCATTCCAGCTACCTTCTGTTCTCCTTCATCTGTCTATCACTTACTATTAATTTTGAAATAAAGCATATTAACTTATATAACAAATTCCCAAAGCCGCTGTTTGTTACAGCTAAGAAACATCATTGACTAAACTTTGTACGTTTGTATGTAACAAAAAATAATTTAAACATAAGGAAAGGCTACAGTCCGCTTGGGGCGAACAGTATGATACCCTATCCATACCCCTATATGCCCCAAAGAAAAATGCATTAAAAAGATGATGGATAGCATTTAATTTCATTCTATTAATAAAAAAAAGTTTTTTTGAACAAAAAAACGCCCCCAAAAAGTGGGGTTGGCCCAAAACTTTTTATGGGCGATATGTTTGAAAAAATGTTGGTATTTGCCCAACTTGCTAAACATTTGTTTTCGCTTTCTATGAACATTTTCGAAGAGAACAGCATTTTAGTAAAAAACGCCCACAAAAAGTAGGCGTGGAAAAAACAAACTTATAATGACAAACTTGTAAAGCAGGGCAGTGCCTACATATTTTGTGAAAGTTGTAACACTCTATCTCTCTAACTTCAGCTTTAAAACGGTTTTTCCTAATTTCTGGGCGTGGCAGTTGGCGTACTCAAAAAATTTCTACGCTTAACCATTTTGGAGACCTAGGGAATATGTGGTCAAATTTTAGCTTCCTAGCTTAATTTTAAAAGCCTAAAAAGCGTACGGACGGACGGACGGACATTGCTAGATAGTCTTAGGATTTGGTCCTGACCATAAATATATATACTTTTATGGGTCTACGACGAAATTAAGGGGTGTTACAAACTATGTGTCAAAATTAATATTCCCTTAGGAAAGGGTATAATTATTACGACTATAGAGAGTCAAAAAAGTGGGTCCGCCAATGCCGTCCGTCGGTCTGTCTATCTCTCTGTCTATTCGGGCACCATACGGCGAAACGGTTCGACGGATTTGCTTCAAAGTTCGTACATTAGGTTTTTGGGGTTACATCTCGGGGCATCTTCTTATTTCTTGCCTTATCGTTTAAAATAATGGTACCTGCCATACATTTTTTTATGTTGTATCGAGAAAGTTTAGTATGACGCAGTCGTGCACTTTATTTTTTTTTTGTTGCTGTCAAATCGGCGTTGTGTTAAAACCAACAATTTGTTAGTAGCATTTCACACACGAATTTCGTAAATTTATTATATTAAAGTGCTTTTATAAGCATGGTTAAGTGTCTTAAGCCGCGATGTGATATAATATATTTATGAATAATTATTTAAGAGTAATAAAATACAAATTACGTAAAATTTTACTTTACCGGAAGACCCTACTAAATCAAGCCTTTTTTGCAATCCTGTTCATTTTCATGCATTGAATTCAAATCCGGAAGCAACTTTTCGCGCTCTTTTATAGTTTGGGCGTGGCCCGCCCCCAAAGTTTTAAAAATAGCATATGAAGTGGTTCTAACATTTCCGCGAGTATATAAAATAATTTTAAACGGCTATTGAAAAATATTTGTCGTGCTATAGCTCCGGTTCCTATGAACCGATTTAAATGAAAGTTTTTTATCAATTAACTACACTTTTCAAGAGTAAAACTCAATTAATTTTTAGGAAATTAGGAAGCTTTGGTACCACTCCATATGTCATTCTCCAAACTTTGGAGGCTTGCCACGCCCAAACTATTAGGGAGCGCCTACAATTTTTTCCGGAATTGAATTCAGTTCCATGCACTGAATTGAACTGGATTGCCCAAAAATTATTGATTTTGGAGAGTGTTCCGGTAAGTAAAATGTGAATATAAATTCGTTTCCAGAGTGTGAAAATCCAGTCAGTTTCTGGTTGGAGTATTTATATGGTTCTATATGATGCAATGCGATTCGGGTTGCACTGTGTTAATTTTTATCTATATCACATCGTGGCTTAAAACACTTAATTATTAACACACTTTGATGGACTGAATTTCCGAAATACTCGTATTGAGACTGCTAACAAATTGTGTGTTTGGCCACCAAGCTGACTTTTGTTTCGTTGCTGTCAAAGGGTATAAAGCTCTATTCTACTTTGCCGTCAGTCAACCAAAAAAAACGGAACGGATTTCATGAGTCGGGGCTTTACCTTTCTTACGTCAAAAAAATCTCTAATTACGTAAATATTTCAACCAATCATTGATCGTCCCGCGGTATGCAAAAGACATATTGAATTCCATCATTCGTACTTGTTTTTTAAAAGGTAAATTCTGACTTGAACATAGTTAAGGGTATATTCAATATGTTTGTAAATTCAGCTGATACTGTTTGTTCGTAGGACTTCTCCATGCATCGTGAAAGAATAAAGATGAACTGGCCTGTTGATCAAATGACGTCAAAGGACTTCCAAAAAGACCCTTATGCATTGACCTCTTCAATCAACTAGTCAAAGATGAAGTTCGCACTGGCAGTTTCCGGGAGCTAATCAACCGCAATAAACATCTCTTCAAAGATAAAACGGTCTTGGACATTGGATGTGGCATTGGTCTCTTATCGTTGTTTGCGGCAAAAGCTGGTGCAAAATGTGTAATTGCGGTCGATAGCTCAAGCGCAGCACTTTACGCACGACAAGTAGTCTTTGACAATCAGTATGACCATATAATAAAGGTTATACATGGGAAAATACAAGATGTCACGCTTCCATTGGCACCAAAATCCATTGTTATAATTATTTCCGACTGGATGGGATATTGTCTCGTGCACAGATGAGAATTATACAGATAGTCGACTCAGCATACCACCCTCTCCCTTTGAACCCGCAAAAAAATTTTTAAAAATCGAGAAAAAATTCTCTCTCAAATGTTCTATCTGTGAATACGTGTGAGCCAGCCAAATAAAGTACGCAGGCGTTGATGTATCAAGAATATGTCATTAGCGCGGGCATTTTTGCAGGAATTCCAAATGACAACAAAAAACAGCTGATTATAGCGGATGTGTTGGGGAAGTGCTGCGAAGTATTGAGTTAACGTAGTTCAAGTTTAATAGATATTATAATTGAAATGTTTATAAAAAAAATAGTCAGGTATATAATAAATAATGAAGTTGTTGCAATTAAATGCGAATATTTTTTGTGTTTATAAGAAATAGTTCTTAATTTTTTATCTGCCTTAAAATAAACATACTTGGGTTGTTATATTTTTTCCATTTTGGTTATTAGAGTGAGATTAAATGTATATATTATTTTATAATCGCATGAATATTACTAAATTAGTAATGTTTGGGTGCAAAATATTTATAGTTAATAGTTTTGGATTAGTTTTTCATGTATATTAAATTCTTTGGTTGTTTATTATGTTTTTATTGAACATATCAAAGTTTAATATATTTACATACCTACATATTCGGAACGTTCATATGAGAGCGAGCGAGCGAATTGACAAACTGCGACAAAATAACTTTAAATGCATTTTTAAACACAAACTGTAGACTTGACTATTTCAATTCCAAGTTAACAACGTTATTAAATTTATTTCATCATGTTTAACAAATTGAATAACGTTATTATCTTTGAATTGGAATAGTGAATAGCGGTGAATAAAATAACAGTGAATGTATGAAATACTATGTTAAATTATTGAAATGGTCAGTTAACTAATCACGCATTGCTCATTAATTTCATTAATTGAGCTTTTATTTATTTTACCTACAATTTTAGTAAACCTTCCGTTTAAAAATTATTTAATTTTAATTATTTTACTCGACATTCGATAAGTCAACCACCAAAATTATTTTATTATTACTGACAATTTAAAACTGCTAAATTAGTTTAACTACTGGCAAACAAATTATGATAACCCTTATTTAAAGTTTAACTTGCGCAACTGCTTAAAAATGTTTACCCAAAAAATATGCTTGTTTGATAAAACTATTATTCATTTATTATGTAATTAATAACATTCACTAAAATTTTATTCTGTTGCAAATTCATTATAAATCATCGCATGTTATTACGATGTTATTGGACACAGCCCAGTTTTGACTTTTAATATGTCAACATGAGATCTTTACCAAAATGGATTTTTTGGCGCAGAACTGCTATTGTGTGCGTGAACTGGCTCAATTTGATTTGCATGGAAAAACATATACGAACACAGTACTGTGCCTTTTTGAAGCAAATAAAAAACGATAGGCGGGAGAGCCAAAAATCCTCTCAGTCGACTATCTGTATAATTACTCATCTGTGGTCTCGTGTACCAGTCTATCATCGACGTAATAATATTTGCTCGGGATAAGTGGCTAAAGCCGGGTGGGCTAATATTTCCGGATAAAGCCCAATTGCATGTTGCTGTTTTGGAGGATCCAAGAAAAAAAAATTGTAAAGTCGAAATGTTCACGGCTTCAACATGGAATGCATTCGTGAATTTGCATTACGTGAGCCGCGTTCCTACTCAGTTAAACCGTAACAGATTAAAGGAAATTAATCTTAAATTAATTAAACGATAAAAGTGGAAGATCTTACGTTCCTCACACCTTTCCTAATAGAAGCAAAACGCAGTGGAACAATAGACGGTATAATGACGTACTTTAACGTGATATTCACCAAATCTCATACAAAATTTGGATTTAACACAGCACCATGGTCGCCGCTAACTCATTGGATGCAAACTGTTTTCTACTTTGATCAGTCGATTCAAGTCAAGACGAACGAAACTTTATTTGGAGCCTGTTACCAATAGCATGGACAACCTTGATGTGCGTATTGAAATTTTAACTGGAGAACCACTTCAATTGGTTGGTAACATTAAATGCTCATTGAAAAAACGAGGTGTAACTTAATGCAACAATCAGGACAAGATGAAGAAGATTACTGACTAAACTTTCTCATCTCCACATTTTATGTTACTGATATTATTGTTTTTCGTACTTACTTTTTTGTTGAATTGAATTAAATGATTTTTTATACCGAACATAAAAGTTATAAGTTTAAATGTTTTCTCGCTCGGGCTTCTTTGTTAAATAATTTCGGACAATTTCTGCCAGATTTTTGTAAAACATCGTTCACTGCTACAAAAGAAGTTAAGTTAAAGTGGGTAACTAAGGTAAGATTAAGAGCAAACCCTACTAGGAACATGGAGGTCCAAATGGAAGCTTTGTATTACGCTTTGGTGGGTGATAGCTGATGTCGTTAGCTTATGGCGAGTGATGGTGCCTACCAAAATAGACAGACAATCTGTCATACGACAGAAACTTGTTGGTCCGGCTTTTATCATTCTTTGTGTAACATGACAGTTGATCAATTCTGCGTGATATTGACCCCTCTTCAGATCTTGCATTTCACTCTACCCCTCCGTTGGTTATAAAGTGGTGTCTTGATCGATTATAGTTAAATTAATCATAGATCCATCTCTGTAAAAGGATATCGATTCACTTTTAGTGGCCCTACTCGTATCGTAAAAAATAAGCAGGAGAATGGACTTTCCAAGTCAGCCTAAGTTTGCTACATATTTACTCAGAATCCGTACATGCAGAAGGAGACTTAGGATCCAGCTGTTGGGGTACTATAGATTACTAGGCGACAGGTTTTGAAAATACAATTCTTTAGATTTCGATTATTCGATTGCCATTTCTATCATTACAGATTTAGTTTTGCTTCTCCCTTAATCTTTAAATATTTTCTTGATACTCGGAATGCACCACGAGGAGATATAGTTATAAAAAGTTACAAAATTCACAAATAGAATGTACGGGGACGATTACGAAATCCTAACAAAATACATTATTTTTTATGATGAAAAATTGGGTGCGAAGGTTTTATTAAGAAAGGGCAAATGACTGGACCAAGTGTGTGGTGCGGTTGTCTCCTCGGTATGATTAGGTCATTTCCCAGAATATCTGGTGCCTTCCCAGATAAAGACGCGCTGAGCAGAAAATTAAACCAGAGAAACAATCTTCCTAAGATCGTCATATGTGGTGAAGAATCACTTCCTGCTCGAAGTGCCACTGCGTTTGACTAAATATGACGCATCTAGAGGGGAATAACTCGATAAACCCTGTAATCCCGGTGTAAATTGGCCGTGCCCATGGGATGCATGTTTATTACGCTGTCTTCTAACAGTGAACTCTAGAAACATGGGGACCTCTAGTTTAAATTAAATTCACCTTTTTGTATACAGGGGGTGATACAGAACGATATCTTCTTCCCCCTAACTCATGGGTCCAAAGTTTCAAAAAATACATATAAAACAAACAGAGGGGCTGGTGCAAAAGAAACGGGCACCATGAACTTTAAAAAACCCGATTTAAAAACAACAATGACAATGAGGACAGAGATGAGGCTTTATTGATTATATATAGCTAAAAATGCCTAATGTACTCGCCAGTACTTATTTTCAAGTGAATTATGTATGTACATATATATTGAAACTCACTTTTGAAATAATGTGCAAAAAGTGCATAGGACAATATTGGCTACTTACTGACAAGTAAAAAAAAATCGTTTAGCAAACTCTAACGGTATTTAAATGAAAGGTAATTGGTCGCTTTAATTTAAAGTGTGCCGGATGATAATCCAGTTAGATTGACTAGATTAAATTATAATTAACGTGTACCATATATGGTACGAAATGCGTTTAAGGGCTAACTAATAGGCTTGAACATTTTATATTAGTTACAATACCATTAATGTTAACTCCTAAGAGTATGCAAGGCAACAAATAATTATTAAATTAAAAATATAACATAACATAATTCGTGGGATACCGTCGAGTCGACAACAGAAATTTAAAGTTAGCTTTTGGGTGTAAACTATATAATAATTTGGAGTGAAAATACAGATGTAATTATTTGGGGGATATATTTATCTATCTACCTCCTGAGTGGACGGATCTGCCGCACAAGAAGTGCCAATAAAAGGGAAAGGGTTTTGACTATGCACTGCTAGGCATAAAGTAGACAAATATGAAGGTCGCGACAATCTCCGCAAATGAGAGAGGGGCCACCAATGGGAGATCGAAGGCCATTCTGGCCAACGAATCGCTGACCCGGCTGGCACAAAAGGAAACGCTGCTGCAAAGGGGGGAGTGGATGTCTCCTACGCGGCCAAACTGAATGAGGGTGACAGTCTCTGGAAAGGGGGCCAGTTTAAGCAGCAAGAGAGGCAGATCTGACGATGCCGTGAAGCCATAAGATGCAAAAAAGGTGAAGGCTAGTACTTCATCCGCGACATAAGCAAAGTCACCCAAAAGACGAGCTTCTCTTGTTTGTGATGAACGAGCTGGAGTCTTGCGGTGGTCTGACAATCGACCAGTGGGAAAACGTTAAAGAGAAGTTCTAAGACGCCCTGTGGAAGGAACTATCCGCCGCAGGAAGCGGGGATCTTCGGGGATTCGATGGCGCTGGTTGGGAGGGCGGGCGCAAGGTTGTAGCTTGTGGAAACAATAGTGGAATTCCTCAGATGCTTCGTTTTGGGAGTGTGCGACGCATGGGAGGGCGTAAAGGTTAAATGTGTAACCGTGGCAAAGTTGGAAAACACACCCTGCCCACGGCATGGGTATGGGTGCCGTCTCCATACATGCACCCAGAGAAGCTCCTGGGACTACTCCATGTGAAAAACCGTGAGTTAAAATCCGATACGTGGAGAGTCCTAAACACGGGAAATAGACGGAAATACGGGCACCATTTTCTGTTGTCCCTAAACAGGGATGGTCTACCATACCTGGAGAAGTCGAAAGTATGGAATACATCACCAAACAGGACTTCACAGCCGTACTCACACAAGAGTCCTGGATCAATAAGAACCACGTGATCCAGGGACTTCGGCTAAAAAGTTGCACGTTGTTCTACAAAGCAGAAAGTAAAATCAGTTTGTTTTAAGATAGGGCGGAGGTGTTAGATATCACGCTTGCCACAAATATAGAAGGGCTGGAAGTAAGCGATTGGAGAGTAGTTGACGAAGCATCGATGTCAGATTACCGAAGTATACGGGGTAAGTAAATAAACACCTGAGTCATTAATCGATCACCTGTGATGACTTTGTTAACTTAGAAAGGGTGGTAGAAAAAGCTAGTAAGGTGCTAACTATGGCGTATGATAAAGCCTGTCCGGCTAACAAAACGCCTAAAAGGGCTATACCAAAGTGGGGGAAAAAGAAAATAGGTTCAAAGAGGAAAGATGTCAGAAGACTCTACAACGGGCGAAACTTTTCAAAAGGGACAGTAAGTGGGATGAGTATGCAAAAAGCAATTCAAATACTTGGTCAAAAAGTCAAAAAGGGCTTCATAGCAAATATACTGCGAATCCATCGCAGTAACAGACGAAGCTTCGAGGTTACGCAAAAGCTTTCAAAGGTAGCGAGGGTCCCTAGCTACCTCAAAAAAAAAAAGCACGGAAATTGGAGAGTATCTGGAGACTTAAGTGGAAACCGACTTTCCTGGATCCACTTTATCAGATGACTCTAAAACGATAAGACACAACGAGAACATCAAATTCTCTCTTTCCGAAGATGAGATAGGTATTCTTATAAATAAGGAAGAGGTACGGTGGGCAATCCAGTCCTTTCAACTGCATAAATCTCCCGGTCTGGATGCTCTTTTACCGATTATGTTTCAAAAGGCACCGGAAGTAGTAGTTAGTTTGGAGAAAAGTTAAAGTGTTTTTTATAAATTAAAATTTTATTTTAAAAATTCATGCTGAAAACCCTACAGCGTTTTTTGGACATTCATATTAGGACAAAATGTAACAATGGTTTTACGACCGAGTCACAACATGCACACATAAAAGGCAAATCTGTTGAAGCCGCCCTACACGAGGTGGTGGGAAAAATAGAAAACAGTTTATACTTCGGTGAGTTTGCGATGGCGGCCTTTCTTGACATAGAAGGAGCCTTCAGTAACGTGGAGTACAGGGCCATTAGAAGTGCTCTAGTGGCGCAAACATTAAACTGGGCAACTGGGTTTGCAACATGATTGCAAGTGGGGAATTGGTCAAAGCTCAGTCCGAGCGTCGGTACCAGGGGGGAGTCGTAGGGGGGAGTCGTATCACCACTCCTGTGGGTCCTCAGAAAGCTTAGGATATTGAGTATTAGTGCCACGGCATATGCAGATGACGTGGTCATAATAGTACAGGTAAAATATTGAAACACCTTAAGTGAGGTTATGGAGGTCGCTTTAAGAACTGAACTGGAATCTTAATGTTGCGGATCGTACTAAAAAGGCTTACAATACTCTTTTTATCTGAAAATGAACAATAGGAAGAACCTGGGGCTTAAGACCTACGACGGTCCACTGACTGTTAGGTCCATACTGGCATATGGCGCAATATTATGGTGGCAAGCAACAGAAAAGAAATCGATATGCGGCAAACTAGCGGCGTTTCAAAGAACTGCTTGCTTAGCACCCTACAGTGGCATTGGACACCTTTCTGAACCAAACACCGGTTGACCTATATTTCAGAAAACTGGCTGGCAACAGTGCAGTACGACTGACTTTTGTGGGCCACTTTAAGAGATTCCTCTTAAGCTTCGGATTTACTTTTTTTAAAGCTTCTGACTCGCCGATGCGATAGGGATAGCACTTCAACCCTAAAGATCTTTAGTGCAACCTTAAAGAAAGTCAAAAATATTGCTTATGAAAGTAGCGGCTCTACTTTCTACTGTCCTTCTTATTCCGTGTAGAGCCGGGCACTCACATATGATGTGCTCTGCGGTTTCATCTTCTTCAAGACACAGTCGGCAGACCTTTTAGTTTATAAAGGTGATATCTTAGTCTATGGTGCCCGGTTAGGTATGCAATAAGATTTTTTATATCATGCCTAGATAGATTAAGTATCTTTTTGGCATCGTTTCTGACTGGCTGAATAAACTTTTTGGTCTGTCTAAGACCTGCGATGGTTTCCCAATAGGTGATGCACATGTTGTGTTCTCAGCTTTTTAATTGAGATTTATAGCTGATTTTTTTTTTATAGTTTGCACGCGCAAAAAGGATTGTTAGAACCCTTATAATGTTATAGTAACACAGCACGTGCATTAAGGAAATGAGGGACTAGACGAAAGGATAAAAAACCGATGCACATTGATTTTAAATGTTTGTAAATTGTAATGGTCAGGAAAAACAGAGTGAGGTAGAGCATTCCACGAATCCTTAAGTTTCACAGGTCGACCGAATACAGGCTTTAGGGTAAACTGATGAGCATTCCTGGCATGGCGAGTATTACGGTTGAAGTGTTGAAGGGGAGGAATGCAACTGGCTATTTCGTTTGAGCGCTTGTGATGGTAAAGGGTGATTTTTTAAGAGGTTTAGAACTTTTTTTAAAAAAATAACACAAAAAATTCGAAAAAATTAATGAAATATTTATTTGAATCGATAGTTTGAACCTTGCAATTTAATGTTTAAAGATAATTTCATGCAAATGTTGACCGCGGCTGCGTCTCAGGTAGCCCATCCGCTGAGTCCAATTTTGGCATACTCTTTCACACATATCGGCCGGTATCTCACGAATGAATGCATGGATGTTGGCTTCCAGTGCGTCAATCGAAGCGGGCTTGTCCCTATACACATTAGCCTTGGCATACCCCCACAAAAAATAATCTAATGGTGTCAAATCGCACGATCTAGGCGGCCAATTGACCGGACCGAAACGTGAAATTAACTGTTCATCAAACTCGCCTCGCAATTGCGCCATTGTTTCGCGTGCTGTGTGGCATGTGGCACCGTCTTGTAGAAACCACATATCATGCAAGTCAAGAACTTCCATTTCGGGAAAAAAAAGTTTGTTATCATCGCTCGGTAGCGTTCACCATTGACAGTAACGCTGCGATTCGCATCATCTTTGAAGAAATATGGCCCAAAAATGCCGCCGGCCCATAAACCGCACCAAACAGTGGCTTTTTCGGGATGCATTGGTAGCTGTTGCAATGCTTCTGGCTGATCCTCACTCCAAATGCGGCAATTTTGCTTATTTACGTACCCATTCAACCAAAAATGAGCCTCATCGCTGAACACAATTTTTCGATAAAAAAGCGGATCCTCGGCCAGCTTTCCAAGAGCCCATTCTCCAAAAATTCGGCGTTGTGGTAGGTCGGCTGGCTTTAGTTCTTGCACCAGCTGTATCTTAAAAGGCTTTACGCCCAAATCCTTCCGCAAAATTTTCCACGTAGTGCTGTAACAAAGGCCTAACTGCTGGGAACGGCGCCGAATCGACATTTCGCGGTCTTCTGTCACACTAGCTGATACGGCCGCAATATTTTCTTCAATACGCACAGTACGTAAACGTGTTGGTGGTTTAATGTCCAACAAAGTAAATTTGGTGCGAAATTTGGTCACAATCTTCCGAATAGACTGCTCAGAAGGTCGAGAATGCCGATCATAAAATGGAAGCAGCGCGCGATGAACATTTCGAACCGAGCACGAATTTTGATAGTAAAATTCAATAATTTGCAAGCGTTGTTCATTTGTAAGACGATCCATGGTTAAATTGCAAACCAAACTGAAGCTGTTTGACAGTGACACAAGGTACTAAACACACGTCAGCTGTCAAAACGAGTGTTGCCAAAACCAAACCAGCTAAAAAATCACCCTTTAGTATCGATAGAACAACGATATGCCGGAGACATTACGACGATGAATAAGAGGGTCAAGCGAATATCTCGGTCGCCAATTTATCTCCAGTTTTATCTCACGTTTTTAAATTCTGTTAAGTAGCTCCAAATATGTAATTGGTGCAGCGGATTAGATACGAGCGTTGTACTCAAGTTTTAGGTGAATAAACGCCTTGTAGATTCTAGCCCGATCAGAAGGGGTAAAATATTTTTTGCATCGCATTAGGAAGCCTAGACACTTCGCAGCGTTCTTGGCGACGTCGAATATATAGTTATTCCAACGAAGGTTGTCATTAACACACATACCCAGAATGGAGAGTCTTTCGGATTCAGCGATGTAAGTGCCATTCATGGATAATGGCAGGGTATTGAGGTTTCGCTTTAATGACAGAAGACCGCACTGTGTTTTGGAAGCATTAAATTCCCATTTTTACCCCACTCAAGAATACTGTCTAGATGTCAAGATCGGAATTTAATGAGCTTAACATACGTTGCCGTTCCAGTTCAACGGCCAAAGATGAGGGGCGTTTATATGATGATGACGATGATGGATGATGGATGATGGATGATGGATGATGGATGATGGATGATGGATGATGGATGATGATGATGATGATGATGATGATGATGATGATGATGATGATGATGATGATGATGATGATGATGATGATGATGATGATGATGATGATGATGATGATGATGATGATGATGATGATGATGATGATGATGATGATGATGATGATGATGATGATGATGATGATGATGATGATGATGATGATGATGATGATGATGATGATGATGATGATGATGATGATGATGATGATGATGATGATGTTGATGATGATGATGATGATGATGATGATGATGTTGATGATGATGGGATGCATGCATCGCTATTCATTTATTCTATTTTATATTTTAATTTTCTTTTTCTTTATTTCTCCCTTTCTTAATTAGTTTATAGTATTCAAACTCTCTGCTCCTGCTTTCTGAAATCATGATCTCGTATTTCTGATTTCCGATTTTAAAGTTTCCAAGTTTTTCCACATTTTCTAAAAATTTCCAATTCAGGGACTTCAAAGATATAAATATCTCAACTTTAGAGCAATATGTCTAGACGATATGCTCTTCCTTATCTCTTTTCTAATTTTGTATCTATTCCGGGCTTTCAAAATTTTATTGAAAATACCTTTACTTTTATTGAATATCCTATCTCTAATTATGTTATTATTATGTTAATTATGTCTTTGTATCTGATGTTCTTATTCTATTTCCTTACATCTAGATAATATTTTTATATTTTCACTGTCCAATAGTGAGTTAACAGGATCCGGCACATCTGTCTGGGTTTCCCTGCAACAATTATAACTTACCGGAGGGTCTGAGTCTCCAACCATAACTTTGCTGCTGTTGAGGTGGCGGATTTTGGGGTGTGTAATGGTTGTTGGTGATAGGGAGTTGATTTTGTTTCTGAGGGACTTCTTGGGTAAACTGATTAATTTCCCTCATAAAACCGAGAAAACTATTCCTCATTTCTGATATCAGACTACTGGAAACGTGTTCCCTAAGAGAATCACTATAGAACGCGAATGCATTTACTATAGCTTAGTTTATGTAACTTTTTATATCCGATGGTATGTTGTTCCCTTCATTTGTTTTGGTTAATGTTTCATTCAAATGATTTCTATTACTTTCCAGACCTACCACTGTTTGAACACTGGCATCTTGAGTTCACATGGACTCTGCATCAGTACCACTCAAAGTGCTCTAACGTTGCCGTTCCAGTTCAACGCCCGAAAATGAGGGGCGTTTATATGATGATGATGATGACGATGATGGATGATGGATGATGATGATGGATGATGATGATGATGATGATGATGATGATGATGATGATGATGATGATGATGATGATGATGATGATGATGATGATGATGATGATGATGATGTGATGATGATGATGATGATGATGATGATGATGATGATGATGATGATGATTATGATGATGATGATGCTGATGATGATGATGATGATGATGATGGATGATGATGATGATGATGATGATGATGATGATGATGATGATGATGATGATGATGATGATGATGATGATGATGATGATGATGATGATGATGATGATGATGATGATGATGATGATGATGATGATGATGATGATGATGATGATGATGATGATGATGATGATGATGATGATGATGATGATGATGATGATGATGATGATGATGATGATGATGATGATGATGATGATGATGATGATGATGATGATGATGATGATGATGATGATGTTGATGATGATGGGATGCATGCATCGCTATTCATTTATTCTATTTTATATTTTAATTTTCTTTTTCTTTATTTCTCCCTTTCTTAATTAGTTTATAGTATTCAAACTCTCTGCTCCTGCTTTCTGAAATCATGATCTCGTATTTCTGATTTTCGATTTTAAAGTTTCCAAGTTTTTCCACATTTTCTAAAAATTTCCAATTCAGGGACTTCAAAGATATAAATATCTCAACTTTAGAGCAATATGTCTAGACGATATGCTCTTCCTTATCTCTTTTCTAATTTTGTATCTATTCCGGGCTTTCAAAATTTTATTGAAAATACCTTTACTTTTATTGAATATCCTATCTCTAATTATGTTATTATTATGTTAATTATGTCTTTGTATCTGATGTTCTTATTCTATTTCCTTACATCTAGATAATATTTTTATATTTTCACTGTCCAATAGTGAGTTAACAGGATCCGGCACATCTGTCTGGGTTTCCCTGCAACAATTATAACTTACCGGAGGGTCTGAGTCTCCAACCATAACTTTGCTGCTGTTGAGGTGGCGGATTTTGGGGTGTGTAATGGTTGTTGGTGATAGGGAGTTGATTTTGTTTCTGAGGGACTTCTTGGGTAAACTGATTAATTTTCCTCATAAAACCGAGAAAACTATTCCTCATTTCTGATATCAGACTACTGGAAACGTGTTCCCTAAGAGAATCACTATAGAACGCGAATGCTATATACTATAGCTTAGTTTATGTAACTTTTTATATCCGATGGTATGTTGTTCCCTTCATTTGTTTTGGTTAATGTGTCATTCAAATGATTTCTATTACTTTCCAGACCTACCACTGTTTGAACACTGGCATCTTGAGTTCACATGGACTCTGCATCAGTACCACTCAAAGTGCTCTAACTTTGTGCTTCAATGGATTCGCTCGGACTGGAAAACCTGCTTATCGGCAATGAAGCGTTGGAAGCACGTAAGCTTGGATGGTCACGTGAAATACACAGGATGAGTTTTCTGAAGAAAACCGAAAAAAATTCAAACGAGCCGGAAATGACTGCAATGCCCATATTAATCGTGTACAATTCTCCTACGACCAAAAGTTGGGGCAAAAAATACTACAAAGTCCTACCGGTAGAAAAAACTTTTGGTCGTTTGTTAAAAACATTAAGAATTCGGCTTCATCATCTGTTCCGACACTCATTTACAATGGCATCCCAGCTGTCAGCTCTTTTAATAAAGCCAATCTGCTTGCTACTCACTTTGCGGCTAGCTCGACGCTTCCAGATTGTGCTTTATCTGCCCCTGTACTCGAACGCGTCGAATTATCTGTGGGGCCAATCCATTTTCGCACTCGTATAGTGGCAAGATTACTTAAAGATCTCAATATACACAAATTCGCTGGTCCAGATGGTATTCCCGCTATCGTTCTGAAGAGGAGTTCTTCCACGCCGGCAAAACCACTACGTAAGCTTTTCTAGCTGTCCTATTCTTCTGCGCTCTTTCCTAGAAGACGGAAAACAGCATTTGTCCAGCCAGTCCCAAAAAAAGGCGAATCTTCCTCCCCCTCCTCCTACCGACCCCTTGCACTCACGCCCCTTCTTTCCAATGTCATGGAAACGCTAAAAAATCGTCAGCTCAAAACTTCTTAATGACAGGCGACGGTTTTCGCAGCAACATGTCAACCTGTGATTTGATGACATAAATAACCGAAAAGTGAAACCAATTTATTCACCAAGGTCGTTGCGCTTGATATTTCAAACGCATTTGACGGTGTTTGGCATCAAACTCTTTTGTTGAAAATGCGTGTATTTGGGATCGACGATACCCTTCTTCGTTGGATTAGAAATTTCCTTTCGATATGTTCAATTCAAGTTGTTTTGGACGGTTTCAAGTCTGCAACTTACCAAGTAAATGCTGTTGTTCCTCAAGGCTCCGTTTTGTCTCCGTGCCTCTTTCTCATTGTTATAATTGATCTACTGTCTGTTACTTTTAATCCTATTCATTCCTTCGCCGATGAAAGCACCCTCAGCTTTACATATTCGTTTCCTGGGCAACGCATCTCATCTTCGGGCGATGAACTGAAATGGCAACGTATGCTAAGCTCATTAAATTCCGATCTTGACAGCATTCTTGAATGGGGTAAAACCAAGAGAGTGGAATTAAATGCATTCAAAACACAATGCTGTCTTCTGTCATTAAAGCGAAACCGCAATACTCTGCCATTATCCATGAATGACACTTGCATCGCTGAATCCGAAGGACTTTCCATTCTCGGTTTGTGTGTTAATGACAACATTCGTTGGAATGACCAGATATTCGATGTCGCCAAGAACGCTGCGAAATGTCTAGGCTTCTTGACCGGATTCAAAAACGTGCAGTAAAACTTATTGGCGATCGAGACATCGCGAAATCACTTGACTCTCTTCGTCATTGTCGCAATATCTCTTGCCTGTCGTTGTTTTACGGTTATTTTCACCATAAGTGCTCGAACAAAATAGCCAGTTGCATTCCACCCTTACAACATTTCAACCGTAATACCCGTCTTGCCAGGAATGCCCATCAGTTTACCCTAAAGCCTGTATTCGGACGTACTCTAAAATATAAGGATTCTTTTCTTTGCCGCATAACCCGAATGTGGAATGCTCTGCCGCACTCTGTTTTTCCTAACCGTTCAATTATTATGCATTTTCTAATATTCTATTTGTTGTTTCCATTGCTTACCTTACTTACTTAACGGCCTCCCGGCCCATTAAGGTCCCTGCCTGACAAACAGCAGCCTTCCATCCTCTGTGATCCCGGGCACGCTGCTTCCAGTTGCCCAGACCAAGCGCTCTGGCATCCGCGAAAGGTTGGTCTTTTAAACGGAGGTAAGGTCTTCCTTGTCGTCTCGAACCTGAGGGCTGGAATTCGAAGATCCTCTTGGCTGGAGCCTTGTTGTCCATTCGCTCGATGTGGCCCAGCCAATGTAGTCAACGTTACTTGGTTTCTTGGACAAGATCCACATCTTGGTACAGCTCATAGATTTCGAAGTTGTATCGTCTCCTCTATTGGCCCTCCTCGCACAGGACCAAATATCCGGCGAAGGATTTTTCTTTCAAAGGATACCAATATTTATTCTACTTTCCTGCTTATAGTCCAGCACTTGGGGTCGTATAGAAGAACTAGCAGGATAACGGTTCTGTAGAATACTTTGCCCTTCGAGTAAGGAGTTTTGAACCCATTTGTTTTACCAAAACGAAGTAGCAGCGGTTTCCTAGGGTATTTCTTTGACGAATCTCCACTAAAGTGTCATTTGTTGGGATGATGATGACTACTGATAAGTCCCCGGGTGAAATAATTGCTTGATGAATTGCAAATAAGCTCGGTTAGCGTAAGCATTAAACGCATTACATATAACTTTGCGTCTAATTATTGTCCTCCACGAGCGACGCTAAAAAAAATATTTTAGAGGCATATTTGACTCACTTGGACAGAACTTTGTAATTGGCGGAGATTTCAACGCAAAACACACCTTCTGCTCCAGATGTATCTCACGAAAAGGTCGAATTCTATTTGAAGCCGGTATGGAGTCTGAGGTCGACTTTTACTTCGGATATGGCAAAAACACCAGACGTCATAGACTTTTTCTTCGCAAAAGAAGTATCTGAAAACTTAGCCTAAATTGAAGAAAGTTTTGATCTCTCTTCTGACCATTCGCCGGTCATGCTGATAATTACTAGCGGAGGTTTACGTGAAACGGACGGTCCACCAAAACTTATTAGCAAAAGAACTAATTGGGACTCCTTTAAAAAGGAACTTTAAAAATCGTGACATCTCTATGTATCTCGAAAGTCTAACGGCGGAAAAAACTTCTAACTATTCGCTTTGGAAAGCTATGAAAAGCATGGAAAAGCCAAAGATGCAACCGGAAAAATAACGGGGAACGGACGAAAGGAGACAAAGAAACGGCCGAAATATTTGCCGAACACCTTGAAGAGACGATTAAACCATTTGACGGTGAAGCGTTGGTTGATGATGCTGTTCCTACCACGGTATCTGACAATTTTCAAATTAAACGAGTATCGCTGGTCGAACTTTATTGTGAAATACAAATACTTAAATTAAGCAAGGCTCGTGGATATGAGCTAATTACGGGACAGGTCCTTAAAGAGCTGCCTAGAAAAGCATTACTTAAATTGGGTTATCTCATAAACGCTTCTATTAGACTTTTGTATGTTCACCGGCAATGGAAGATAGCTGAGGTAATAATGGTTCTTAAGCCAGGTAAACCACCATATGAAAAAAAGTCCTGTTCTACCAATAATGTCGAAGATATTTGTAAAACTCATATTGAAGCGATTATATCCGATCATCGAAGAATGCCGATTAATGCCGGATTTAATTGACCAGGTTTACAGAATTACCAATGAAATTAAATTGAAAAAGCACTAGAGGAGAAAAAAATGTGTTCTAGTGTTTTCCATGACGTCTCTCAGGCCTTCGTCAAAGTATGGCATACGGGATTAAAATAAAAACTAACCAAAGCTCCCCGAAGCAATTATTTAAGATCCTAAGCTTTTATTTAGATGACAGACTCTTTCGTTTTAAACACGGGGACGAGGACTCCGAATTCAAAAAAATCGCGGCGGAAGTTCCACAACGATGTGTTCTGGGCCCAATTCGATTCAGTCCGCGACAAATAAGCTTCATCGATCTATCGACAGAATATGCTTGTGGACAAAAACTTGGCGTACTGTCCTCAACGAGACAAAATTCGCGCACGTTAATTTTACCTACAGAAATGTACACAATCTACCCATTTATACTGACTCGGTACAAATTCCGTACACAAACGAGGCAAAACGAGGGAATGACGTTGGATCCAAATTAAAATGGAAATCGCATGTTAAGAAGAAACGCGAGGAGCTCGTTATCAGATTTAATCAAATGCATTCGCTGATTGGAAGATTTTCTAAACTCAGCATGCAAGATAAGCTACTTTTATACAAGCAATTTCTAAAACCGGTTTGGACGTACGGTATACAACTTTGGGGTTGTACCAAACCAAGTAATATTAACATTTTGCAGACTTTCCAAAATAAAGTCCTAAGACAAATCGTAAATGCTCCGTGGTATATCAGAAACGCCGATATCCACAGAGATCTTAGTATAACTACCGTTGAAGACGAAATACGAAATTTCGCGCGCAAAAAACACACTCGCCTAATTGGCCATTGCAATGACGCTGTACTACAGATTCTAGATCAGTGAAATCTTGCGCGCCGATTACAAAGGATAAAACCTTTTGAATTAGCGCAATAAAATTTAACCGCATGTTATTGCCGATACAAGCAGGTGCTTCTGCTGGGAGGTTTTCTGCCAAACGTAATTAAATATTTAAACTAAAACTGCTTGGTAGGCAGTATAAAAGTATTTTGTAGGGTGGTGTTTTTAGTGAGTAAGAATCTCACACTATTATGAGCACGCGCAGCCGGTGCTCACTTATCTGTTGAAGATAGTGCCTTCCGAGTTGACACCTGCCCTGCGCACTACCTGCTCCAGAAGAAGATTGAAGAAATCACACGATTACGCATCTCTTTGCCGAAATCCGGTGCATGTTTGAAAAAGTTCAGATGAGCTGCTGCCAAACTGCACATTGCACCGCGTGTTATCTAGTGTCATGCGACACATCTGGCTCAATTTTGACGGGATCCCGAATTCCGCCATTGACACAAAAACCCCTGACGATGAATGCTGTCATATGCGGCTTTTATGTCGATGAAGAGATGGTGTGTCTCGACTTGAACCTCGTTGGTTTTTTCCAGGACTTGGTCTACAGTTGATCTGCCGGGCCGAAGGCCACACTGGTATGTCCCGATTAGTGTGCTGCAGAAAGGTTTGTGACGTTCACACAGTACGTTATTATGGGCCATTAAAAATCGACTTTCTTGTAAATGCGACATATGGAGGTGCTGGTTCAGTCATCGGGCATGCTTTTCTCCACCCAAACTTGGTTGATGGTTTGGTGCATGCGCCCTACCATAACATCACCCCCGTATTGAAAAAGCTATGCAGGTACACCATCTTTCTACCGACAAATTGCACTTCCGTCTCTTCTTTTCAAGGTCATGGAAACGCTGATAAATCGTCAGCTTATGAAATATCTTGAATCCCGAAAACTTCTTAATGACCGGCAGTACGGTTTTCAGAGCAACAGGTCCACTGGTGATTTGATGACAAATCTAACCGAAAAGTGGAACCAATCTATTCACCACGATGGTGAAAGCAAGGTCGTTGCGCTTGATATTTCAAAGGCATTTGACGGACTTTGGCATCAAGCTCTCTTGTCGAAAATACGTGCATTTGGGTTTGACGATACCATTTTTCAATAGATTAGAAATTTCCATTCGGAACGTTCAATTCTAGTTGTTTTGGACGGTTTCAAGTCTGCAACTTACCAAGTAAATGCTGGTGTCCTTCAAGGCTCTGTTTTGTCTCCGACTCTCTTTCTCATTTTTATCAATGACCTCCTGTCTGTCACTTCTAATCCAATCCATTCCTTCGCTGATGACAGCACCCTCAGCTGTACATATTCGTTTCCTGGGCAACGCATCTCATCTTTGGGCGTTGAACTGGAACGGCAACGTATGCACAGATGAGTAATTATACAGATAGTCGACTCAGCATATCTCTGCCCCTTTGAACCCGCAAAATAATTTTAAAAATCGAGAAAAAATCCTCTCTCAAATGTTCTATCTGTGAATACGTGTGAGCCAGCCAAATAAAGTATGGAGGGGTTGATGTGTCAAAAATATGTCATTAGCGCGCGCAGTTTTGCACGAATTCCAAATGGCAACAAAAAACAGCTGATTATAGCGGATGTGTTGGGGAAGTGATGCGAAGTATTGAGTTAACGTAGTTCAAGTTTAATAGATATTTCAATTGAAATGTTTATAAAAAATAATAGTTTGGTATATAAAAAATAATGAAGTTGTTGCAATTAAATGCGAATATTTTTTGTGTTTATAAGAAAAAATTCTCAATTTTCTATCTGCCTTAAAATAAACATACTTGGGTTGTTATATTTTTCCCATTTTGGTTATTAGAGTGAGATAAAATGTATATATTATTTTATAACTGCATGAATATTACTAAATTAGTAATGTTTGGGTGCAAAATATTTATAGTTAATAGTTTTGGATTAGTTTTTCATGTATATTAAATTAGTTGGTTGTTTTATTATGTTTTTATTGAACATATAAAAGTTTAATATATTTACATACCTACATATTCGGAACGTTCATATGAGACATATACGACAAAATAACTTTAACTGCATTTTTAAACACAAAATGTAGACTTGACTATTTCAACATTATTATTATAATTAACAACATTATTAAATTTATTTCATCATGTTTAACAAATTTAATAACGTTATTATCTTTGAATTGAAATAGTAAATAGCGGTGAATAAAATAGCATTGCATTTATGAAATACTATGTTAAATTATTGAAATGGTCAGTTAACTAATCACGCGTTACTCATTAATTTCATTCTTGAGCTTTTATTTATTTTACCTGAAATTTTAGTAAGTTTACAGAATATTTCATTAATTCACTGCTGAAATATTTATAAAACCTTCCGTTTAAAAATTATTTGATTTTAATTATTTTACTCGACATTCGATAAGTCAACCACCAAAATTATTTTATTATTACTGACAATTTAAAACTGCTAAATTAGTTTAACTACTGGCAAGCAAATTATGATAATCCTTATTTTATGTTTAACTTGCGTAACTGCCAAAATGCTTACGAAACTGCTTAAAAATGTTCACCCAAAAAATATGCTTGTTTGGTAAAACTATTATTTTAGTTTACATAATAATTAAAAACATTCACCAAAATTTTATTCTGTTGCAAATTCATTATAAATCGTTGCATGTTATTACAATGTTATTGGACACAGCCCAGTTTTGACTTTTAATATGTCAACATGAGATCTTTTCCAAAATGGTTTCTTAGGCGCAGAACTGCTATTGTGTGCGTGAGCTGTCTCAATTTGATTTGCATGTAAAAACATATACGAACACAGTACTGTGCCTTTTTGAAGCAAATAAAAAACGATAGGCGGGAGAGCCAAAAATCCTCTCAGTCGACTATCTGTATAATTACTCATCTGTGAACGTATGTTAAGCTCATTTAATTCCGATCTTGACAGCATTCTTGAATGGGGTAAAACCAATGGAGTGGAATTAAATGCATCCAAAACACAATGCTGTCTTCTGTCATTAAAGCGAAACCGCAATACTCTGACATTATCCAGGAATGGCACTAGCATCGCTGAATCCGAAAGACTTTCCATTCTCGGTATATGTGTTAAGGATAACCTTCGTTGGAATGATCACATATTCGATGTCGCCAAGAACGCTGCGAAATGTCTAGGCTTCTTCAAGCGTTCAAGAAATATTTTACCCCTTCTGATCTGGCTAGAATTTATAAGGCGTTTATTCGCCCCAAACACAAGTACAATGCTTATATCTGGTCTGGTGCACCAATCACATTTTTGGAGCTACTTGAACGGATTCAAAAACGTGAAAACATGAATCGCGAAATCACTCCAGTCTCTTAGTCTTCGTCGCAATATCTCTTGCCTGTCGTTGTTTTACCGTAATTTCCACCATAAGTGCTCGAACGAAATAGCTAGTTGCATTCCACCCCTACAACATTTCAACCACAATACCGATCTTGGCAGGAATGCCCAGCAGTTTACGCTAAATCCTGTATTCTGACGTACTGTGAAATTTAAGGATTGTTTTCTTTGCCGCACAACCCGTATGTGGAATGCTCTGCCGCACTCTGCTTTTCCTTACAATTACAAACATTTAAAATGTGCATCGGTTTCTCATCCTTTAATCTAATTCCCCATTTCCATAATAACCCTGCTTTGTTACTATCATTACAGGGGTGCTAACAATCCCTTTTGCACACGCAAATTATAAAAGCAAAAAAAAAATCTGATCCGGCGGCATTTATAGCTAAACCAACCTCATCTATACTGGGCGTATACCTCACTACATTTTGCCCGTTTAGCATCTGCTGGAAAAGTTGCTTAAGTAAATCTACTATTCCCTGCAAGTCTGTGACTAGGTTTCCATCTCTGTTGCGAAAAACCTGCCTTCCGGTCTTACGGCCAGCATGTTGTTCTTCTCGGTGGCAGTCGAGCTCTGAATCTAGCTGCAACAACATCAAATGGACAAAGTCGGTATTTGCCCTTCGGTAAGAGTGCACGTTCAAGATGTTGGATGCGTGGCTCCCACAGATTAGCACATGATCGATTTGGTTGGCGGTTCGACCGTCTCGTGAGCGCCAAGTTGCTGTGTGGATCGTTAGTCGCGGAAAGGAAGTGCTACTTATCACCTCATTACAAGCTGCTGCAAAGTCAATTAGTCGATAGCCGTTATCTGTTGTTGTTTCGTGGAGGATGTGCTTACAAACTAATCTGCCGAAGATGTTTTCCTAACATATGAATGTTCCATATATCTACATATTCGGAACGTTCATATGAGAGCGAGCAAGTAAAACTGCGAGGAAATAACTTTTAATTTGTTATTCCAATTCAAAATAACGTTATCATGAATAGCAGTGAATTAATGATGTATTATATTAAATTATTAAAATGGTCTGGTAACTGATCACGCCTTACTAATAAATTTCATTCACTGCTTTTTTTAACACTAACAGGTCTGTCTCGTGTAGTCCTTGTTACAAGCAGCTGTCACGAGCAGAAATTTGCCAGCACAAAAGTGCACCACAGGCTCATCATTTAGTGCTGGTGTTAGTAAATACGTACACAAAGCAAACACACATTGATAACACAAACACAAAAGATATAAAAATTATCTAACACTAAGACACTAGAACATGATTACGCAATACGTTTTCTATTTTAATTTACTGACATTCAAATATTGATTCAAACATGATTGTTTAAATTATAAATTCTACTCATGCGAGTAATTGGCTCATTCTACATTGAGATAGGGGTAACATTTGAAGAAGTTTGATATGGATCATCCCATAAAAGACCTCTAGTAGCAAGAACAAAATAGGGCCTAAGTGACTTCCCTGAGGAACTCCAGACCGAGCAGAAAAAGATTCAGAAAACGAACCTCTAAATTTGACACGATAATCCCTATCCATAAGGTATGAATTAATCCATTTTTTAAAAACAGGTGGGAAACCATACGCCCTGAGTTTAAATCTGATTATCTCATGGGACAGCTGGTCGAAAGCCTTAGAGAAGTTGGTGTATATGCAATAGACTTCATTATTATTTTCTAAGGAACTAGATCATGCACGCAAAAAACATAACAAATTTGTAATAGTGGACCTGTTTCTTACAAATCTATGTTGTTCGTTACAAATGGCACTACGACACAGAAATATTAATTTTTCGCAGACTATTTGCTCAAAATGGTTAAAAATACACGAAAGCTTAGAAATTGGTCTGTAATTCGTGATTTCACCACATTCACCCTTTTTAAATGCAAGCGTGATAAAGGCACTTTTCCATAGCTTGGGGAATTTCCCAGTGTTAATGGATAAATCGAACAAATACTTAAGATAAGGACTAAGGGCTTGGCTCCACTTTTTAAAAACAATTTGCAATGCCATCCCGGTGCAGTGCCATCGGGTCCAGATGAGAAGTCATTTTTCAATAGGGAAACAAATTTCGAAATTGTTTCCAAATCGAAAGAAAAATTATAGAACGTAATCTGGGAACAGCTATTAAAATAGCTAAAATAATTACCATCGATGGAAAGAGGAGAGTCACTGAATGATTTACTAAAATAGTCAGCAAACATATTGCTAACAGCGAAGGAATCAGAAGTAACTATCACAGTAACTAAAATTTGCTGGATACCCATCCGCTTTTTTCTTCGAGTTTACAAACTTCCAAAAACGTTTAGGATCCCTTTTTAATGAAAATTCCATATTTTTCACGTATTCCCCATAAAGGTTAAAGGATAAAATTTTAAACTCATTAAATGGAATTAAATAATGATCGAAATCTGATTGGAGGAGGCTTTTTAAATAAATTTTCCAAGCTCTGTGTCGTCGAGCTCGTATCGACATAAGCTCTCTCGAATACATAGGGTGGGACAAGTGGCCATTTTTAGATGACTTAACAGGTATAACTCTATCCATGCAGTCATTAATTAGTGCATTGAATGATTCAACCGCAAAATCAATATCAGAGAAGTTGTACATATTTAATGGTAAATTTTTAATTTCTTCAGAAAGCTTCTGAAAATTTGCTTTTCGAAAGTTATAGGAATGCGAACGGTCATACGAATTACTGTTTTCGTAAAGATGTCCGCCTAGGTCAATAAAAATGTCCAATGGTGGATGATTTTTGTCTGAGGAACCACATTCATCCCAAATCTCAAACAAACATCCGCCACAAGAGGACCAACAGGGCCGGGAGACACTCCAAAGAAGACAGTAAGCCATGATGAATTCTTTAGCTCGCAGCATACAAAGATCGGCCAAAGAAGATGCCCCAACCCAGTGCCTACAGGCAGTGAACACACTGTGGAGCCAAATCGAGGACATTCATTACTTGTTTTGGGAAACAGGTGATGATCCGGTAGCCAACGGGTATGACATGGACGCTTACATCAACCTAGAGGCAGAGGTTCTAAGGAATCAAGCTCTGTTGTGAAAGGCAACAACAACCACTCAGAAGAACAACACGGCATCGCAGATTGTCGCAGATCATCCGGCAATTCAATTGCCTAAAATGACGATACCAAAATTTGACGGAGATCATCTGAAATGACAGACATTTTCAGACATCTTCCAAAAAATGATTCATGATCAGCCATTACCACCAATCCAAGAAATGTGGTATCTAAAGACAAATGTGTCAGGCGATGCAGAACGGTTATTGCGACACCTTGAGCTAACCCAAGATAATTACCATATAGCTTGGAGAACGCTACAGGATCGATTCAGCAACAAAAGGGCCATAACATCAGCACTGATTCAACGACTTACTGGGTTACCTAGCATCACCTCAGAGATTAAGTCAATCAGAGAGTTTCATGACGCCATTCATGAATGCCCAGCAGCACTCAAAACGCTGGGCATCGAGACAGACTCCTGGGACCCACTTCTCATCCACCTATTAATCAAGAAATTAGATCGGCCAAGCCATCTTCTATACGAGCAATCATTACGAAACCCACGAGAATTGCAAACTATAGATGAGTTCTTAAAATGTCTGAAATCGCGATTCGAGGCCTTAGAAGCTGTTGGTGGAAAGGACAAGACGAGAGTGGTGACAAGCATGGCCACATCCAATATCGAAGGCTGCAAAGTGAGTGGCATAAGAGGTCATCCGATTTATAAATGGGCAAAATTCCACGCATTGTCAACAACGGAACGGCTCAAATGGATCCAAAGAAACCGGCTTTGTGTAAATTGCTTTAAAACTGACCACACTTCTAAAACATGCTCTGCACGATGTTGCACCAAATGCTTAGGGAAGCACAACACCTTGTTGCATCTGGAACGTGGAACCACAACGACACAATCGAGCGAAAGGGCGGCTCCGACAACTGCAGCCACAATCCAGCAAGTAAACAACAAGCAAAGTTACGTCCTTCTAGCCACCGCAAGAGTGACCATCACCGCAAACAATGGACAAGAATGTGAGGCGCGAGCCATGCTAGATTCCGGTTCGCAAATAAACTTAATAACCGAGAGACTCATCAAACGTCTCTCTCTATCACCAATACCATCCTCACTCTGCATCGAAGGCATTGGCAGGAGAACACGAAGCTCAAATCATCGAGTCAACATCGGATTACGATCGACAAGCGGAAGCTTTGATTGCAGAGTGGAAGCATTCATACTTCCAAGCATTGTATCACCTCAACCCACTCAAATCCTGGATACCACCAACTGGATCATACCTGAAAACATCAAGTTAGCTGACCCAAACTTCCACCGATCCGACAAAATCTATATTCTTCTGGGAGCAGAATTTTATCATCATCTCATGCGACCAGAGAAGATATAAATTGGAGACCGGATGCTAATCCTCCAAAACACCAGACTAGGTTGGGTCATAGCTGGAAAAATTGGAGACATAACACCCAACACAGCAACGTGTGGGATATTCTGCGAAGAAGACTCCACGAATGAACTCATCGAAAAATTCTGGAGGATTGATGAGTTCGAAACCACACCAAGAGCATTAACATCAACAGAAAGGTACTGTGAAACTTATTTTACGCAAACTGTGTCGAAATCTGAAACCAATCGCTTCATCGTACGAATACCCTTTCGGGAAAATGGGACAAACTTAGGTGACTCCAAGAAAACAGCCCTAAATCGATTCCTAGCATTAGAAAAACGACTCAATAAAAACCTAAATCTAAAAGAGGATTACGTAAGGTTTATGGACATTTCTTCATACCACACCATTGCGTCTTGAAACCAGACAGTAGCACAACCAAGCTACGGGTAGTATTTGATGCTTCTGCAAAGACGTCATCCGGGTTGTCGCTCAATGACATTCTACACACTGGACCCACCATACAACTATGGTGAACTATTCTCCATACTCCTTCGATTCCGACTACACAAGTACGTCTTTACAGCCGACATCGAGAAGATGTACAGGCAGGTACTCATTCAGGAAGATGATCAAATGTATCAACTTGTCATTTGGAGAAGGCGATCAACTAATGAGATCAAGTATTACAAGCTTAAAACCGTAACATACGGAACCTCATCAGCACCTTATCTGGCCACCAAATGCTTACAATATTTAGCATTCCAAAATAAGATAACACATCCAGCTGGAGCCCGAACACTTCAAAATGATTTCTATGTCGACGACTGCATCAGCGGAGCAGATAGCATCCCACTGGCAAAGGAAGCCCAAGCTCAAGTCACTTCACTACTTCACAGTGCCGGATTCAAACTGCCCAAATGGTGTGCAAACGATCCAGCATTACAACAGGATCTCCCAGTGGAGGACCACGAAATCAACCTTGACAAACCAATGGCATCACGTCCTATCCAAGGAAAACCCAGCAGATCTCCTATCTCGCGGAATATCAGCAGTCAGCTTTATGCCATGCAGATGATACGATAGATACACCTACAAAACGAAGAAGAACATCATATGTCTCACTAGCGACCACGATTATGCTATCATTATTACTACTACCAATAATATGCGCGTCGCCACTGAATGTAACTAAGTTTAACAATCAGCCAGGGATATACTTCGAAGATCTCGGATCCTCAAACATAATGGCAACCGAATGGAAAATTAATGTGTACTATGAATTAACACCCATACAAACAGAGATAGGAGCATTCGATAATGGCACGACGGCACTTCAACACCTCTGCAACCAATTACAACAAAAGGCAACATGTACTGCATTAGTAACACATTTCATTGCCATCAGGAGCAGACTGCAAACAGATTCCAACTTATTCTCAAAACGCCGAACGCCTCGGGCAGCTATCAATTTCGTTGGTAATGTAACACATACTTTATTCGGACTGCTTGACTCTGACTACGCAGACGAGCTATCCCGAACCATTAACCAATTTAAGGGCAATGAAGCACAACCATGGACGATGCTAAAAAACCAGACCTCAATCATAGATTCCACGATTAACATCATGAAACGGGATCAACTCGAAGAAAGAGAACACATGAACATCCTTCAGAACCAATCCAAACAGATCTTTGCTCGAATTGGAGAGGCCTCTGAGCAATCCAAAATCTTTCAAATCTTTACATCCTTGACAACTCAGTTAATGATTGTGGCATCCAACCTGCAGCGAATTGAAACTGCAATTCTCGACACATTAACGGACGCATATTATGGAAGCTTCAGCCCCCTGCTACTCTCTCCAGCACAATTAAAAGCAGAAATCACGAACATCAAAAACATCTGCCGCAGTCACAAAAACTGTCATTCTTCTGATCTTCTACAAGATCCTAACAGCAAAAGGAGGAGCTACTGACAATCATCTTCTGTTCGTTATCAAGATTCCACTTGTCGAATAAGAGCCTTTCAACCTATTTCGACTGATGCCATTCCCGGCAAAGGTAAACAACACTCTTCTAATTATCAATCCATCAATTGAAATTCTCGCCATAAATCGTCACAGAGATAAGTATTTCGCAATGACGGCAACCGGACTGAAAGTTTGCGACAAAGGCAAGGACCTACAATTTTTCTGTTCCAACAAAAGGGCAAAATACCACGCCGGATCACAGGCATATAATTGCGAGTTCAACCTGTTCAACAATAACACAGTGCCATCATGCAATCTTATAAACCCAAGCAATAACATGATGTGGACTCAGCTAAGCAGCCGTAACCAGTGGATATTCGGCACACTCCCAGACATTCAACTAACGGCCGTATGTAAAACAAAAACCATTCAAATTGAACTTACTGGATCTGGACTTCTCTCGCTTGACGATGGCTGCGTAATAAGAAACCATCTGATCACCATCCAGGCACAAACGACGACCAGCACATTGCATACCTCTTACATCAGTTTTGGGAACATCTCATCGGTCATCAACCACCAAAAAACACACGCCATTCTTGATTTAATTCCTGCATTCAACAATACATCCACGAAATCCTTGAGGACTTTCCAAACTCAACTTGCAGGCTTGCAACCTCAAGGCTTCCCAGAATTACAGGACAGGGTATTCATTAATAGCATTCATCATCATTTAATTAGTTATCTGGCGCTTCTGGTATCACTTTCCGTCGGATTTACAATTATCTACAAACTGCGCAGCCAAATGACGACATCTACAAGATCCACACCTAGTCCGCAACCTCGAGCGCAATACAATGTCAGCGAAACATAAGAACATAATTGAATGCAACGCAGTTCAACGCGGGGAGAATGTTAAGAAACACATCGAGTGCAACAAACACCGCACCCAGTGACCTACTCACAAGTCATACATGAATACAAACCACCGTTAGCACATCGTAAGCAACAATGGGTCGTTGCGCTGACGCACCATATAACGTTAGGCAAATTAGGTTATTATAGCATTAAGAACTATGTTGTTTAGGTTAGCACTTATGTAACTAATTATAAGTATAAAAGAGGCATTTGGCCCAACAATAATGCAATCGATATTCATTCATTGATTCAACCTCGTCTTTATATTCAACGACGTTTCGTTCTTAGTACAGTGAACAAGTTCAAGTGCTTGGCTCACAAAATTCTGCAAAATAACAAGTGCAATCGCTTGGTATTAGAATTCAAATCAACATTTACGTTAAAATAAACAAATATTTCTTCCCAAATGTGATTTTCACACAAATGAGTTCAATATTGAGGTAAAATGGAAAGTCTATCTTTCGGGACTCAATGTGAGTACGAACAGATATCAGGAACCCCCTCCAAGAGCTTTAACGTCATTTTACGACGATCGTTTCTATAAACTGAGAACTCGTAAGGAAAGAGTTTTGTGTCCAATATATTGACATTAGTCCAAGTTCTTAACTCCGCCTTGATACGCCAGTAGCACGCAGTCCCAAGCCCGGATAAAGGAGGAGGTGTTGCAGGCAACGGTTTTTAACCTATCCTCTTGAAAAAAAACCGTTAGTGTACTCTAACCTACAGAAGTAGTAGTTAAAACTCAAAATATTGATGAATGAACAACTTTAAGGATGTTAATACTCCAGGTGGTACTGGCAATAGCCAAAATCAATGGCTTTGGCTTTGAGGTGCACCTCACTAAGGGGCAGCGGAAGAGGAAAAGGAAGCAGCTGAGCGATCAGCGGCGCAAACAAGATCCACAGGCTGCAGGCGCAAACACTCCGGTCGGCTCTTCGGTTGCGACTATGAAACGGAATAGGTCGGTGGAAGTCTCACAAACGGAAGCTGACCTTTATCAGGCAATGCCTCCTCTACTGCTGAACCGAAAAGCAAGAAGAAGCGACCCAAGCTCGTTAAGCGATATAACCCTCCCCAAGCTCCTGTGGACGCAAAGGTAGTAGCATTGATGGATGGAAATTGGTTGTTGCGGACTCACCATTGAGTATAAGTAGAGGAAGTGCACCTATTGTTGGTGCTGCCCGTGCACTGGTAATGGATGATGCTGGTGTTGTGACCAATACTGGGTGCAGCACTAGTGGACAGAACTATGTCGACGCGGACGGCTCTGATGGTAGGTGTGCGTCTAAAAAACCACGTTTTGAACGCAAAACGGCTAAATTGTGAGTTAATAAGCATTCCTACATGGATGCTTCTGTCTCCTCTTTAGCAGTTCGCATTGAGAAAGCGGGCAATGATAACAGCATGATTGATGCAGAGTGTGAACACTGCAAAACTCATCTTTTGGAGCTGCCTGCTGCAACAAATGCTTGCATTCAGGTTGAGGGCTGTGTGTTAAAGGACGCAACCTCCATAGTGAAGACCTCATCACAGAAAACCTCTGAATGGATTAGCAGTTTCGTGCCGAAAATCCCATCGCTTAGGACTTCATCTTTTGAGGTCTACAAACCACCCAAACTTACGCGAAGCTGTCTGCTGGATCCCTGGGAAACTGGGGAAATCGGCGGATGTGCTAAAGCATTTGCAAACCCAGAATCCTGGTCTCGACACAAAAGCCTGGGTTGTCCGTTCACACAAGAAGAGTAAAAACCGCCACAATAAATGTGGTAGTTCTCTTACTATGAGTATAGACATGGCTGGTGCCGAGATCATCAAATCTAGGTATAACATGCGTCCCTATCTGCATCTTGGCAGGATCCATTTCCATTTCAATGTCAAAGAGTGCTAATAGTGGACGTTACCCAGAGTATTCATCCATCTTGTTTACTCAAATTAACCTACAGCACTGCAAGGCTGCTACCGCCCTTGTAAGTAGCAGGCTTGTGGATTGTAGAACAAAATCACACATAATATCCATTCAAAAACCATGCGTGTGGAAAAATCGCATCTATGGTCTTGGTTGCTTGAATTAATTTTACCACATTCTTTATGACGAGCAATCCGAAAGACCTAGGACTTGTCTTATTGTATCAAAATCTTTTACAGCTACTATGATCAAACGCTTTTGTAGCCAAGATTTGGTAGCCGTTTCTATAACTTACCATGCAAATGATAATTGGGAAATCTTTGTCACTGCATCGGCTTATTTCCTAGTAGACATACCATACTGTATTTTGAATCCAAAAGGTTGGGTCTTGTCTTGTGCTGTGATGCAAATGCTCAGAACACTGTTTGGGGCAGCAGCAAATGCAACATTAGGTTAGATCGACTCTTGGACTTCATTTCATCGTCTGATATTACCATCAACAATGTAGGTCATCAACCTACCTTTGTTACAGCCAGAAGACAGCAAGTAATTGATGTTACCCTGTCAAACGGGCATTTGAAGTCTATCGCAAGAGAGGATAAATAGGGACGCATGTTATACCTAAATTAATCCGAGAAAAATTAACTGGCCACGGTTTAGAGAGGAGCTCGCCAACTCTGTCAAAGTTCCACTCAAACTTAGATCAAGACAGGGAGTGGAGAGGTCTGCTCAGGTTATGAGCAATGTCCTCACCCGCTGCTTTGAACTTTCGTGCCCTGTTTCTAAACCCCCCCGCAGAAAATCGGTACCCTGGTGGAACTCTGAACTGCAGTGTCTTCGTAAAGAGGTCGAATCTCTAAGTGCAACAAGTAGGCTTGTTAAAGTCCTCCAAAGGAACAGACCAAGTAAACTGGATGCAATCCTTAAAAATGATGGCATGTACACTGAAACAAAGGCGGAGACTTTCAGTCATCTCCTTGAGACTCACTTTCCGGGATATCAGGTTACTTCGTGTTCTTCAGCCCTTCAAACGACGGTGGCTACATTTGAACCGACTAATACCACGCGGCACAGCTGGTATATTGCATCGGAAGTGGTGACTGATAATGCCATCAAATATGCTATTGCATCTTTTGAGTGTTTCAAGTCACCTGGTCCGGATGGAATTCATCCAGTTTTGCTGAAACAAGGTTTAAGCTAGGTTTTTCCAATGTTGAAAAGAATTTTCACAGCGAGCTTGGCCTTGGCCTATATACCTTCCCCATGGCGTATGGTTAAAGTGGTTTTCATACCAAAAATTGTTAAGTCTGACTATACTCTAGCCAAAAGCCTTAGACCCATAAGTCTGTCTTCCTTCTTACTGAAAAGTTTGCAAAGACTGGTTGAGCTGCGTGTGCGCAAAGTTGCTCTTCGATCACAACCTCCCTCTGAGATGCAACATGCCTATCTGCGCGGAAAATCCTGCGTGACTGCGCTTCAAAACCTTGTTGGTAGGATTGATAGTGCTCTTGACCAGAAGAAGTACGCGATGGGCATTTTCGTCGATATTGAGGGTGCTTTTGATAATGCGACCTTTGACAGTATGTGTAAATCAGCCAGACAGCATGGTGTAGATGATACTTTGGTGTTATGAATTAAAGCAATGCTACAGGACGTTGGTAGCCGATGCAGATTGTGGCAAGTGCGTCATAACAGGGGTAAATAGGGACTGCCCTCAAGGTGGTGCTCTGTCTCCCCTCCTATGGTGTATGGTGGTAGACCCTTTGCTTACGGCTCTCAATTTTCCAAACTAGGAAACTAAACTCAAGCTTATGCAGATGATGTCGCAGTTCTTTCCGTCGGTTCAAATCTAGGGGCTGTCGTCCACTAGTAATGGGCTTTCAGTGAATCCTTTTAAAACCACGGTTGTTCTCTTTACGAAAAGGAGAATCGGCACTGATCCGTCCCATCTCGTGCTTAAAGGTGTTAACAATCCCTATATCCGATGAAGTCAAAAATCTGGGTGTAATCCTCAATAAAAAACTTTTATGGTCCAAAAATGTCGAATTGAAAACCGATAAAGCGCTGTCGCCTTTCTGGCAGTGTAAAGGCGCTTTTGGTAAGATATGGGGCTTGCCTCCGAAACGGGTCCTTTGGATCTATAAGGCCATGATTAGACCGCTACTCTCATACGCATCAGTTGTTTGGTGGAACAGGCTTTCGCGGAAACGTGTTACTGCTTCTTTTGCCAAACTCCAATGAACGGCTTGTCTCGGAGGGGCCTTCCCTAGCACTCCGGGCTCTGCTCTAGATGCTTTGATGAATCTTCCTCCCCTTGACTTATATATCATGGGATATACGCTAAAAACCATCTTTTGCATAAAGAGAGGTGGTTTTTGGTACCATGCGCACTGGAATTTTGAAGAACTTGCTCGAGAATTATCCTTTGACCCCTGTCTTATGGATATGCCGTCTGATGCAATGACACCAGAAATCCTTCTGCGAAAAACTCCCACGTCAACTTTCCACAGGTAACGGAATGGCTTCGGTCAGACTCTGAACCATGGATTGAATTCCATCGTATTTTCACGGATGGCTCTAAAACCGGGCAGGGGTCTGGTGCTGGTGTCTTTGTGGAATGCGATGATATACGACTTTACTACCCCTTGGGTAAACATGCATCTGTTTTCCAAGCGGAGATTTTTGATATCCTAATGCGCTATATTGTGAACGACAGGTGGAGGGCTAGAGGCATTTGCATCTTCAGTGATAGCCAAGCTGCATAAAAAGCGCTTCTAAACGCTCTTACCTTGTCCAAGTTAGTGCCAGAACTCAAGCTTTCTCTGAATTTGGTTAGAAGACTGAACACAGTGAATCTTGTCTGGGTACCAGGTCACACTGGCATCTAGGGAAATGAGATCTCGGATGAGCTTGCTAAGCTTCTGAGGACCCGAACATGTCTTGGGTCTGCCTGCATCCTTAGTCATATCTTCTGTCGATTCTTGGGGTTATCGTGAACACAAGATTCTGTAGCGCGATTGCGGTGGATGTAGACAGACCAAACTACTGCGCCCGGACATTTGCAAAAGGTAAGCATCTTTTCTTCAATCTCTGAGGAGAATCGACTGTAGGCTGCTTATAGGCGTTCTTTCGTGTTGGGCTTAAGCGACACCACAGCAGAACACTTTCTCTGTAGATGTCGGGCCTATGCTGGCATCAGGTGGTGGATTTTGAGGGCTGACGTGGTGAGTGCCCAACATCTAACCTCTTTATCGCTGAAGCTCCTTTCTTGTTTTTTCTTAGAAAGATGGGAAAACTAAGTACATTAATGTAAAGTGTCTGATTGGTAGTACAGGGTGCGCCAGAGAAACTTACTTATTTGAAAAAATTCCCGCGCGGTGAGTTGGGAGGGTAGAGGGGCAAGAGGGGGCGCATCTGGAGGGGGAAGTTCCCAAGTTTGTTTCTCCCTCCAGTCAGTTGCCACCATGCTCTGGTCTAGAGAGCAGCGGACCTTCGCAGTTGAGAGCTTCTTTTCTAACGGTCGCTCACTTGTTGCTACGCAACGTGCCTTCCGCGCTCGCTTTGAAATTCCTCCTCACAGACTCGTTCCTGGCCGTAATTCGATTCTGTCGTGGGTTAACTCATTTCGGGAGTGTGGAAGTGTCGCTAAACCCAGAAATGGACTTTAACGGACCATCAGAACTCCGGAAAATATCGAAAGAGTGATGCAGTCAGTTGTGCGTTCTCCCCGGCGTTCGGCTCGCAAACACGCAGCTGCTATGGGAATTTCTGACACCACTGTTCGACGAATTCTCCATAAAGACCTTCAATTTCATCCCTATAAATTGGCTGTTGTGCAAGAATTAACTGAACGCGATTTTGTTGCCCGTCAAAATGCATGTGAAATGCTGATTGACAACCTGCCTGAAGACGCGGTCGTTTTTTTCAGTGACGAGGCTCACTTCCACATTTCCGGCTGCGTCAACAAGCAAAACATGCGCTACTGGTGTGGTGTAAATCCGCGTGAGCTTCACCAGAAGCCACTTAATTGTGAGCGAGTTACTGTCTGGTGTGCGATGTCGGTAATGGGAATAATTGGTCCTTATTTTTTTGAAGAAAACGAACGCGCAGTTACCGTGAATGGAGCTCGTTACAGGAACATGATAGAGGAATTTTTTCTTCCAAGACTCGAAGAAATGAACGTTAGGAACGTGTGGTTTCAGCAAGATGGAGCCACAGCACACACGGCACGAGACTCAATGAATTTGTTGCGACAACATTTCCCCGACCGCCTCATCTCTCTCAGAGGCGATCTCCAATGGCCGGCACGCTCTCCAGATTTGACTCCATGCGATTTCTTTTTATGGGGTTATTTGAAATCCCTGGTTTATGTCGATCGACCACGGACCATAGCACACATCAAGAACAACATTCGCGACGCCATTGCCAACATACCGATTGATATGCTGCGAAGAGTGGATACGAATTTCAAAAATCGACTTCATCAGTGTATGCGCAATGGGGGTCGCCATTTATCCGATGTCATTTTTAGGACTGCATAAAAAAAAAATTGAAATATTGTATTCTCAAATAAAAAAAAAATTTAAAACAATAACTGAAGTACTTTTTTTTTATTGACCTTTCAAATAAGTAAGTTTCTCTGGCGCACCCTGTACAATGGACATGTAGTTGTGTCCCTACTCTATCGGATAGTAGCAACCACCGACAAAAAAAAGTCGTGTTCCGGTCAAGGAGAAGATGTTATGTGAAAGAACCTGTACAGTACCTGTACCTGCGGAGTACATTCTGGTAATATAGGGACAGTCTGCCTAGTTTTTTAGTACAGTTGGACGATTGATTGGGTAAATACTATAAGGCAGGCTCCGAAGAATTAATTTTATCAATAAATGCATTGGTGGAACCAACAAATTTTGCATGACACAACATACCACATGGGCCATAACAGGCAAATAGGGAATTGGTGGAATTTTTAGATTCCAAACATTTTGTTGCACTGCAATCCATTATAAAGAAGGAAATAAATTAAAAAGGAAAAAATTACCCGAGGCAAGAGGGTTTAAAAAAAAAATACGTATATTATAAGCCAGGAATAGAACCTACCCAAATCAGTGAATATTTCACGCAAATGACACACTTATTAATTGCACCAAACAGAGAATTATTAAGTCGTAAACAAAAAATTTGTTATAAGCTAAAATATGTATGTGAGAGTACCACAGAGAAAGGGTAAAAGTGAATACAGAATATAGGAACAAGTGATAAGTACTAAGAAGTACTAATTAAGAGAAGAGCAAAATTGTCTTAAATACAGACAGACCGTAATCCGTAATCGATTCATCGACATACAAAGAGAGAAGAATAAAAACAACAAAACGCTTACCAAGCACAATGTAAAAATTCAAAACAAAAGTTATTCGCGAAAATAAAAAATAGTTACTAGGCCTTACAAAACTATTGGACCAGTCCACATCTAAAAGAAAATAACTAGGTGAAATTCATAATATAGCGAGATGTCAATAAATAAAATAAATATCGCACGAAACAAAAACACGTCTACTGCGGTTAATGACACTGACTGATACTTACGAAATGGCTTAAAAATGTTTACCCAAAAAATATGTTTGTTAGGTAAAACTAAAATTATACATAATAATTGAAAACATTCCGAGGAATTTTATACTTTTGCAAATTCACCATAAATCGTCGCATATTATTACGATGTTATTGGATTTTGCTTTTGATATGTCAACATGAGTTTTTTTTTCAAAATAATTTTTTTGGCACAGAACTGCTATTGTATGCGTGAGCTGGCTCAATTTTATTTGCATGGTAGAACTAATCGGACACAGTACTACGCCTTTTTGAAGCAAATAAAAAACGATGGGCGAGAGAGCCCACTATTCGTATAATTACTTATCTGTGGTCCAGGTGAATGCGAGGAGAAAAGTCAACAACATCTTTTTGAAAATCTAACCGAGCTCGACATCCACCAGGTTGACATGACAACTATACACATGGCTATTTCTAATTTTACAAAAGGGGATGTTGGCAACGCGAATATATATAACCATCTAGCTGACAGTTAAAGCACAGCAGGAAAGGCCATCTTGGTCGTTGTTTAGACAAGAGAGTTTTTGTCGAAAATGTGGACACACACATATCACGTATTTTTTTTTAACTATTGTTAGAAGGAAAAATAATTAAGTTATATCATTTCACGGAACACGACACTTTTCATGTACCAAAAATAATATTTGTTAGAATTTGGTCCATGTAACCCTTTTAAGCTAGTGCCCAATTTTGTAAAAGTTTAATAAAACCACCCATTATCTACGAAATCCGTGTTTGTTTAGGTATACTTAAATTTATTATCTATTGAAAATGTACGATCAAATTGCATATTATATATTAGTCAGGTTAATTAATACCATTTTGATTAGTTTTAATTAAAAATTTGATTAACTTGGTTAAACATAGATTTATTATATTATGTTATTAGTTGTGTGGTAAGTAAGTTTTAATAAATCCATATTCACCGCATTTTTGAATCTTTATTTTATACAGCCAAATTGTGAGGTGTAATCTGCTCAAAATGGTGGTCAAAAGGATGGTGAAGCGTTAATATGAGATCGCAAGCCTTCTCACCTTAGCCTCTCACCATCAACTCCTACTACTAACCTTCACGTGGTTACTACTGGGTACTTACGGAAGGTCGTTGGTGGCAGCAGATGAGAGAGGGGTAGGTGTGCCATCTCACTAAAGCGCTCTCTCCTGTTACCGGATGGCAGCGAACGAATTCAACAGATGAACTATTTTGATATCCCTATATGAGCTGCTTAGACATATTTGAATCCCAGGTCGATAGCAATCTTGAACACTAAGCTGGGTTGTTGCAAAAGAATTGATGGCGGATGAACCTCTAATGGGCCAACGGCAGCACTCACATCCCCAAAGTGGGTTAATGGCACCGGAACTACCGGCCTGCTGTCCTAGGGTCAAAACCAGGGCCGGGGCCTCCACGTTGCGGACATGGGGAATGCCATGGGGTAACTTCCGGACCATATGAAAAAATGCAATTTCCCTCAAACGGCAACCAGACCCGTAACGTTAACGGATATGCAAGTATGTATCTGGTTAGTGAAACATTAGCCTAATATGTGCACACGCCCCTACCGACGAGGCTGAGCACCCTATCAATGAGGAATTTCATGAGCTCTTGGACGAAGCCTACGGAGCCTGTCCGGAGTACGATGTCAAAATTTTACTCGGAACTAATTCAATTATCAGTTAACTGACCATTTTAATAATTTAATATATTATTTCATTAATTCACTGCTATTCATGGCAGCTTTATGAACTATTTCTAATAAACACAAAAAATATTCGCATTAAATTGCAACAGATAGATAGATAGATAGATTTATTTTGCTTTATAGATAAATATTTACATTCTCTCTGTTGTCCATCTTGCTTAGAGATATGGTGAATACCTTACTACTGACAAATACAATTGATTGTAACATGCTTTCCGAAAAAAATACTTAGAAGCTTTGAAGGAGAAGTTGAAAGTAAACAAAAAATAATAATTATTATTATAAATATTATCACAGATAATTTATATGTTTATGTATATAATATGAATAAAAAAAAAAAAACCCTCAACGCTTATTAAATATTCCTCATTGCTTTTTGTCAGGCAGATACCTCGAGCGTATACAAAATAATTTTAAGATGCACATACATATGTACCGTCAGGCAGGTACATATAGTTGCTTTCTTATGGAAGCGGCCTGGGTTCCTCACAGGCATCTTACCCTGTTGAGTAATCTGCGCAGAAACGAATGCTCCCGTTAGTCAAAAGACTACCACTATTGGAGCCGCCTAGGCGGAGTAGTTAATAGGTGTGATACCGGCATCCTGTAATCGATTTAGTTCCTTGTCTACGGATGGGAAAGCAAAATAAGCCACTGATCTTTTTGGGATGAAAACTGGTTTGATGTTCTTTTAACTTCAGAATAATTTTGAATTTTGTGCAGTGACCAGGGCCTTCGCGAAAAACTTTTGGGAATTGATTTTTTATCGTTGTGAAAACTGATGATCCGTCGATTGCATTAATTGATTTGCAAAAAACACTAATTCGTTTTTCCACGAGTTAAATTTCTCCATCAAATCTACTTCAAAAATGTTACGACTGATTGGTAAACACAGGGGACCCGATTGATGGCCAAACTGACTTTGAGATGATCGTAGTCTCAGACCCCGTAGCGATGTGGAGCTTTGTGTTGCTTCCATTTATGTTGACGTCGACGTTTCGTTTATGTACCCATGATGGTTGGTTAAAAGAAAAAACGCGGTTGTTTCTGACTGAATGTTACTGTCCATGTTGAAACTTTTTCGTTGGAGCTGCTTTAATGGATTTTTAGAACAAGGACAATACCCTCCTTATGACCGATTTTGTTGCAGTCTCTGCACTAATAATTGATAAAACTGCAGTCCTTTCAAAAGTGTATACCCCCGCAAATCCGCAACGTGCTGAACTTTGCATGATCCTACTTAGATCATTAAAGTTTCTTCTTTGAGGTTTCACACCGAACAACTTTTGCTACTATCTTATCAACACTGTGGTCAACCACCTTGTCGTGAAGTGATAGCAGTTTGATGCGAATATCTGCGTCCTTCGATGATTTGAGACCCATAACGTAGACTATGCATCTAAGCTGATTCCCCATGAATTTTTCACGCTTCACTTCCGCGAAAAGATCTCCATGGCGCCTGTACCATGCTGAAAAGTTTGTTCACTTTCAGGATCATGATAAAACTCATTAATATTCTTTGCCAATACCATTTGAACAATTTTCTCAAGGAAAGCACTGTTTTGGGAATGATCTTAAAAGGAAAAGGGTCCATGCCTGGTTGTTGAAAATGACTTTTTGCTTCGCGTATGCTTCTCTATACATAAAATAACTATAAGAAGTTATATAAATACGTAACTGATATAATAAATATATCGATAATATATAAACAAAATATATCAAACAAATTCACAAAATAAATATATAATAACAAATATTATTAGGCATTCATTCTAATTATATTATGAACTTTCATATTATGGTGGGGGTGCTGTCATCGGCGTCTTTGTTATTGGCTGAAGCATATGGTCTGACTTCGGAAACTTTCAAAAAAATTGTGAATTACGATTGCGGAAGGACAATTCTGTATGGATTGGAAAACATACAATTCCTTTCATCTCCTCACGATTCCGCAATTCCACCCTGCCCTTGAAGGCCGTTGATGGAAGCCTTGAAGCGTTCGGGCGTGCAACACAAAAAAAAGAAGAAAGGATGAACTAGTGCAACATAAGTGGAATTTAGCACCATACAAAACTTTACAATTGAACACTTACGATTTTTTTGTGTTTACCCCAAGAACAATTGTGGACGTCACTTAAAGGACGAAGGACATGCACAAATAGACGTTGGGCTACATTTGTAATTGCCCTATGTAGGGGATGTAGAGGAAGCTTAAGATTGGGAAGATGACAGGAAACGAGGATGAGGACGGGACTTTAGGAAGGGAATTCGAGAATAAAGGGATAATTTTGAGTACGAGCGACGTGGCATTCTCAGCTGATTCTCGTCGCAATGGGGTGGTTCTTGCCACTCTCACTCAACCTAGCCTACAACAAAAACATGTAAATTGTGTTTGCGCACTCCATCTGGTCCTACTCCCTATCGTTTGCTACTGCTTTGCTTGGCTATAGCAAGTGCCGTATCTTTTTGCGTGCACTTGCTATGGGCTGGGTAGGGTATCATTTGGCGAATAGCGGGTCTACACGGTACGGCCCAGCCTAATCAGCATCGGAGTTGAGTTTTTTGTGTTTTTTTTTGTTATGCGTGGGAATTTTAGAGTGAACGTAAAAAATATTCGTGGGTTGAGATCCACATTTTTTTCCTTGTACGCCCATGCGATTCACAATAAACCAGCTGTTTTGGCACTAAGTTAAGCACAGGTCAGAATTGATTCCGATTTAACGGAGTTTAGTCTGCCTGGATATAACATGGTGCCATTATGCTTTTTCCATCGTGGTATCGCCGTTTATATACGTAGTGATGTAGCCTACCAACTTCTACCTCAATATGGCCAATGTTCCAATCCGTAATTTAATTTTATTTGCCTAAAATTCCATGTCCGTAGGAAATTAATTAACTACTGTTTTTTTTCAGAAGCCCTAACCAGGACAGGCATTCAACTTATATTGAGTTTGATGCACTGTCTGATTCCATTACCAGAATTGTAACCCATTATCCTCGTACTGAAATCGTCATTATGGGCGATTTCAATATACCCAATTCAAGTTGGCTTCGACATTCTGGACAGAAAACTCCCGAAGGAAAGTATATTGAGATCTTTGCTGAGGTTAATAATTTAAGATTGTACATTAGCCGACACGAATACCGGACATTAGGGGTCAAAACGCCAACACTCTGGACTTATTTCTTACCTCTTACCCTGATAAATACAATTTAAATGTATTATCGCCTTTAGGTTCGTCAGACCATTGTATCATATCGGCGAATTTCTCGCCACACAGTTAAAGAACAAGCGCCTAAAAGAACCGTATGGCAATACGATAAAGCCAATTGGGAAGCTTTAAACGGTTTTTTTAGGAGTTTTAACTGGTCATTGTGCTTCCTCAACAACGACGTGGATGCAGCTGCCCATATGATTACAAATTTAATTCACCTGGCTATGGATCATCAATCGTATCAGATCTAAAACGCGTGGTGTGACTTGAGCTGTAAAGAAGCTATCAGGGCTAAAGTGGTAAGTTTTCGGTCATTTAAGGCCAACCCAACTGGAGGAAAACCGAAAAAAGTTTAAATGAGCCAGAAATAACTCCAATGCCCAATGCAAAAAATACTACAAAGTCCCTCTGGTAGTAAAAACTTTTGGTCGTCTGTTAAGAATATTAAAAATTCTGCCTCGTCATCTATCCGGATACTCATTTGCAATGACACTCCAGCTGTCAGCTCTTCGGATAAGGCCAATCTGCTTTCTGCTAATTTTGCAGCTAGCTTAACGCTCCCAGATTGTGCTTTATCTCCCCAAGTACTCGAGCACGTAGAACACTCCATGGGACAAATCCACTTCCGCACCCGTACTGTGGCAAGAGTACTTCAAGATCTCAACGTTCACAAATCTGCTGGCCCAGGTCGTATTTCCCCTATCGTTCTGAAGAGGTATTCCTCCACGCTGAAAAAACCACTGTATAAGCTTTTCTAACTGTTCTATTCTTCAGGGCTCTTTCCGAGAAGTTGGAAAATAGCATTTGTCCAGCCCGTCCCAAAAAAAAGGCGAATCGTCCCTTCCCCCCTCCTACCGATCAATTCCACTTACGTCCCTTCTTTCCAAGGTCATGGAAACGCTGATAAACCGTCAGCTTATGAAATATCTCGAATCCCGAAAACTTCTTAATGACCGGCAGTACGGTTTTCGCAGCAACAGGTCCACTGTTGATTTGATGACATATCTAACCGAAAAGTGGACCCAATCTATTCACCATGGTGGTGAAAGCAAGGTCGTTGCGCTTGATACTTCAAGGGTATTTGACAGAGTTTGGCATCAAGCTCTCTTGTCGAAAATGTGTGCATTTGGAATCGACGTTAACTTTCTTCAATGGATTAGAAACTACCTTTCGGACCTTTCAATACAAGTTGTTTTGGACGGTTTCAAGTCTGCAACTCACCAAATAAATGCTGGTGTCACTCAAGGTTCTGTTGAGTCTCCGACTCTCTTTCTCATTTTTATCAATGACCTCCTGTCTGTCACTTCTAATCCAATCCATTCCTTTGCTGATGAAAGTACCCTCAGCTTTACATATTCCCCTCATCATCGGGCGTTGAACTGGAACGGCGACGTATGTTAAGCTCATTGAATTCCGATCTTGACAGCATACTTAAATGGGGTAAAACCAACCGAGTGGAATTTAATGCTTCCAAAACGCAATGCTCTCTGCTGTCATTGAAGCCAACCCCTAATTCTCTGTCATTATCTATGAATGGCACTTGCATCGCTGAAACCGAACGACTTTCCATTCTCGGTATGTGTGTTAATGACAGCCTTCGTTGGAATGATCTCATATTCGATGTCGCGAAATGTCTAGGCTTCCTTAAGTGAAGCAAGAAATATTTTCCCCTCATATCTGGTCTGGTGCACCAATAACATATTTGGAGCTACTTGACAGGATCCAAAGACGTGCGGTAAAACTTATTGGCGATCGAGACATCGCGAAATCACTTGACTCTCTTAGTCATCGTCGTTATGTCTCCTGCCGGTCATTGTTTTATCGGTATTTCCACCACAAGTGCTCAAATGAAATAGCCAGTTGCATCGGTTTCTCCCTTTCTCTAATCCTTCATTTCCCTAATGCCGGCACTGTGTCACTTCTTTGTAAGGGTATCCAAAGTCCCTATAGTGCGCGTACATTATAAAAAAAAACTTTACAATTGAACACTTACGAGTTCTTTTGTGCTTACTCCAAGAACAATTGTGGACGTCACTTAAAGGACGAAGGACATGCACAAATAGACGTTGGGCGACATTTGTAATTGCCCTATATTGGGGATGTAGAGGAAGCTTAAGATTGGGAAGATGACAGGAAACGAGGATGAGGACGGGACTTTAGGAAGGAAATTGGAGAATAAAGGGATAGTTTTAAGTACGAGCGAATGAAAGGGTTCGATAAGTATAATATGATGAGATTTAGTTAGAAATCGATATGCACAAAGTTTCTAGGGACGTTATGCCGAACTAAAATTACTGTAGGTTTTGTCCTGTTAATTAAATTCTACTCGTCAACCCTTTTATTTGATGTCCATATAATGGGGTCATTTAGAAATCTTAATATTTGTCTAACAAGTTTAAATTGTTAATCAATTAATTAATTAATTAATTAGAATAAAAATGCTTTAACATTGCAATAACATGACACCCGGGTATCAAGAGCAATAATAAAGGGTGATCCATTTCGAGGTTCCCTACTTTTTTAAAGAAAAAACACAGAAAATTCAAATTTAATGGATAATATTTATTATCATTTGAAAGAACATTCTTTGGCATTTATTTTTTGAAGATTATGTCTATCAAATGTTGGCCGTTGCTACGTCGCAGATGGTCCATCCGTTGAATCAAATTTTCGATCACTCCTTCGAGCATTTCGACTGGTAACTGGCGAATGACACGCGTGATGTTTTCCTCCAAGGCCTGAATTGAAGCGGGTTTGTCGGCATAAGCTTTTGAATTTACATATCCCCACAGGAAAAAGTCTAACGGTGTGATATCACACGATCTTGGTGGCCAATCGACCGGCCCAAAACGTGAAATTATGTGCTCACCGAAATGTTCTCTCAATAAGTCCATTGATTGATGCGATGTGTGGGAAGTGGCGCCGTCTTGCTGAAACCAAATGTCGCCGAGATCACGAGCTTCAATTTCAGGCATCAAATAGTTGGTTATCATGGCACGATAACGGTCGCCATTGACGGTTACGTTCGCACCGGCATAATTTTTAAAGAAATATGGACCGATGATTCCACCGGGCCACAAACCACACCAAACCGTTATTTTTTCTGCATGAAGTGGCAGTTCTTCAATCTCTTCAGGTTGCTCTTCGTCCCAAATGTGGCAATTTTGTTTGTTTACATACCCATTGAGCCAGAAATGGGCCTCATCGCTAAACAAAATTTACGTCGGATCTTCTTGGAACTTTTCAAGAGCCCATAGAGCAAAGCGATTTCGCTTGGGAAGGTCGAGCGGCTTCAGTTGTTGCACAAGCTGTATTTTGTACGCTTTCAATTCAAGATCTTGACGTAAAATGCGCCAAGTCGTTCCATACGTCAGTCCGAGTTGCTGCGAACGGCGCCGAATCGACTCTCTACGGTCTTCGTGTACACTCTCAGCTACGGCCGCTATATTTTCTTCTCAGCGTGCTGGACGTGGTCTATTCGGTCGAATATTATCCAATAATGAATGCTGGGTCTCAAAATGGGTAATGGTGTTGCGAATAGTACGCTCAGTAGGCCGATTATGTTGACCATAAGTTGAGCGAAGTGCACGAAACACATTCCTCACAGAACGTGAATTTTCATAATAAAGTTGAACAATTTGTAAACGTTGTTCACGCGTAAGTCTTTCCATTATGAAATGCCAAACAATACTAAACAAAAATAACATGACAGCATGACACGACTCACACGTGATCTGTCAAAAAAGGCTATTGAAAAAAGTATCTCTACTTGGATCACCCTTTACTTAGCGCTGAAATACCTACTAGGGTAAAGTAACTAAGCACGAACATCTTAAGAAAAATTCTGACTCAGACGATCGCAAAAATAAACGATAAAATTTTTTTGTTATAATTTCCTCAGTGTATTGAAGATTTATTATTTTAAAATCAAATGTTTTAATTGGTGTGTTGCTTAATATAATCATGAAATATAAAATATAAAAAGAATTTAACAACAAACAAATCAAGCGAAAACCTTTTTCCTAATTCGATTCCTTAAACGAGTAAATCCTTAAGCCAGTAAATCTCGTTGCCCTAGATCAGACCATGATTACCGAATGGGCTTTACCTGTCCTGCCACACCCCCTGAAAAATTCCTTTACAACCCAACTAATACCCTTCATTATCTTGGCCAAAAACAAACACTTACAAATTATGTATTAATTAAACCTAATCTTATTTCATTAACAAAAAACAACGAATAAATAAATAACAAAAAATATATATTTGTATAAATAAATACGAACGTAATATAACAGATACTCAAATAAACTAATAGCTCACATGAAGGAAAATAATTATAAAAAAAATCTACACAATAGGTAAGCTGAGTTTTACGAGCGTCTCTTCGTTTTTTTCTATGGATGGTTGGTAAATATATGTATGTCCAATCCAATTCAAAACATTTAAATATCAAGGGTGACTTTTCCCGCAAATAAATTGTATATTGGGAGGCCACGATTACATTTAACTATCGGTTCCCGCCAATTTTTTTTTAAATTATAATTTAGCCTTAAAAAAAAAAATAAAAATACAACAACGAAGATATTTAATTCATTACTTACCCAAAGGACTTTCAAACCAAAAAAAAACACAAACCGCCTTTAGTTTAAAGGACTTTTTAAAATTCCCAAGTAACAATTTAGTTTTCATAAGGGCCAAGGAAAGCAATTTACTACATTCCGAAACAACCGATCTTATGGAAACGCATGTTTCGCACTTTGGCGAAGTTAATTACTTTCCTTAAGATCATTGCTTACAGGCTAAAATAAAAGCAATAGTTTCTTCTTAGATGTTACGTAAAGGACTTAAAATAAGTATACGGAGATCTTAACGAAATTAGAAAAAAATTGCACATATTACATGTTTTTCCTATATATATATTTTTTTTTTTATTTTATTTGTTCGTATTAATATTTTCCATCATTTGATGGAGTTTATCTGAAGAGGAAATAAATAATGATTGAAAATTGATAAGTTGGTATATCATTATTTAAACATCGTAGGATGTTACGACCTTGATAGTGACAATGATTTCATCTTATATAAAAAAGTTGGTCTGATTGTTAGTAAACATTAAAAAACCATAAAATAAATACCCAAATAAACATTAATGATTAATTATTTCTTTTCCTTTCCTTCGGCTTAAATAAATATTTATTTGATATCTAATCCCAGGTTGAAATCTCCACTATATTGATTGTATGTTATCGTTCTTTTCACAAGCCTTAAAGAGAATCTTGTTATTGACTCGGAATAGCAAGCTTTAAAGAAGCTATTATATTTCAGACCTTAAGCAACTAACTTCGAAAGGACTCGTTAAATGAGAATATCTCTCCCTTCTGTACCACTTGTGAAATTGTTTCACAAATGCTTTAAAGAAACTTTTTCTGAAAGTAAACATATCTTATCAATAGCTTATCAAATTTTAAAAATTGGGCCTTAGAGAAGATAAATTGTTAGTTGGTTTGTTTCTTATAAATTTTTTTTGTCCATTCTTGTGGGACTTTCATTTTAAATTATGTATATTTTTTTATAATTTAACTTACCCACTGTGGAAATTTTAATTTTCTTTTTGTTTCGTATTTTAAACACTTTGACTTTCTTTTTCGAAATAATGCACCAGAACCGTTCACACCTTCTATATGTATAAAATTAAATAGCTTGTAATGCAAGCAAAAAATACTTGCCAACAACCGTAGGAAAAAGCTGTCGACGAATATTCTTGGTGCAGAATTTGTTAATAAGCCTATATTCATAAATGAAAGTTTATCAACATATGTACATGTAATAGATGACTGTTTAACAAACCTAAGCAGCTTAAGGTAGATAAACGTTTTTCGTACTTATGGGTCAGAAATGTAGTTATTTTATTAAGAAAAAAGGAAGGGGAAAGTCAGATAAGAATTTCTTCGTTCGAGGATCTAGATAATTTATCTTAAATTATGGTTAATATACAAATAAATCAAATTGAAATTCCTTTAAATATGCGTTTACTTTGACTAGTCAAAGTTTTATTTTCCCAGACGTGGTTCCCTTTATTTTTTAATAAATATATTTTTTTCTGCATTTCAGGTGACCATATCAATACATTAAGTCCAATTATTTTATTATACGTTTTCATGCACCCAAGAAGATCTGTCTTCATTTTATTTTAAAATTTAAAATCAGATAAATAGGTAGAGAATTATAAGCACAAGAAATATTCGCATTCAATTGCAACAACTTCATATTTATTATCTCAATATATTTTTAATATCTATTAAAGGTGAACTATGTTACCGGATGTGTTGCAGAAGTGCTACGAAGTGTTGAGCGCAGCACTTCCGCAACACATCCAATTTAATCAGATGTTTTTTGTTGCCATTTGGAATTTTTGTATATTTGTCCGCGGTAACGGCATATTTAAAGGCCATTGCCATTAAATGTCAAATAAATATTAAAAATATGCGTTGAATATGGGTTTATTAAAACTTGCTTACCACACAACTAAAAACATAAGTAGTAGTATTAAGAATGAAGCTTAAGAAGATTTAATCTAATTTTTAATTAAAACTAATCAAAATGATATTAATTAACCTGACTAATATGTTTTTTTTTTATAAAAGGGACTTTGGATACCCTTATAATGAAGTGACACAGTGCGGGCATTAGGGAAATGAAGGATTAGAGAAAGGGAGAAACCGATGCACGTTGGTTTTAAATGTTTGCAAACTATAATGCAGAGGAAAAACAGCGTGGTAGAGCATTCCACATTCGTACGGTTAAGAAAGGAATCTTTATATTTCACAGTACGTACGAAAACAGGCTTAAGGGTAAACTGATGTGCATTCCTAGCATGGCGAGTATTGCGGTTGAAATGCTGTAGGGGTGGAATTCAACTGCCTACTTCATTTGAGCACTTGTGGTGGAAATACCTGTAAAACAATGACAGACAGGAGACGTTTTGGAAGCAGCGGATTTGTGAACGTTGAGATCTTAAAGTACTCTTGCCACAGTACGGGTGCGAAAGTGGATTTGTCCCGTGGAGTGTTCTACGCGCTCGAGTACTGGGCGAGATAAAGCACAATCTGGGAGCGTTGAGCTAGCTGCAAAATGAGCAGCAAGCAGATTGGCTTTATCCGAAGAGCTGACAGCTGGAGTGTCATTGCAATTGGGTGTCAGAATAGATGACGAGGCCGAATTTGTAATATTCTTAACAAACAACCAAAAGTTTTTACTACCGGAGGGACTTTGTAGTATTTTTTGCCTCAACTTTTGGTCGTAGGAGAATAAGTAATAAGTAAGTTGATCGTACATTTTCAATAGATAATAAATTGAAATTTAACTAAACAAATACTGATATCGTAGATAATGGTTAGTTTGATTAAACTTTTACACAGTTCGCCACTTGTTTAAAAGGGTGATTTTTTTAGAGGTTGGTTTTTCGAATAAAACTGACATTTTGTGGTCAAATCTGGCAACACTAATGTCATCTATGTTCTGTTTGGTTTGCCATTTCGCCATGAACAGGTTAACAAATGAACGCTTGCAAATCGTGCAAATTAATTTCGAAAATAATGGTTCGGTTCGCGAAGTTTAAGAAAGTTTAAAATTTAAAATGTTGTTCAGTTATGAGGCTCATTTTTTCGTCAACAAGCAAAATTGTCGCATTTGGTGTGAAGAGAATCCACATGAGACAATTGAAACGCCATTGCATCCACAAAAAACTGACTGTTTGGTGTGCTCTATTTGCAGGTGGAGTCATTGGGCCATACTTCTCCCAAAATGATGCTGGAGAGTCAGTTATTGGGGATATGTGAAGTCGCTCGCCTACGCCAACAAACCAGAAACGTAAGGGGACTTGGAAGCCAACATTCGTGGCGTTATTGCCGACATACAGCCCCAAATGCTTGAAAAAAGGGTTGAAAATTGGACCTCTAGACGCTCTCCAGACTGTCGAACCGCCAACCAAATCGACCATATGCTAATCGATGCGAGGCACGCAACCAACATCTTGAACATGCACTCTTACCGAGAATCAAACGTCGACTCTGACCATTTTCTTGTTGCAGCTATAGGATCCGCTAAATAACTTATTTTTTTTTGAAACAGGGCGCAAAACATCGAGTGTAGCTTCGGCTGTGTGGCACGTAGCACCGTCCAACTGTTGCCAATATCCTCCTCTTAAATTTTTGTGAACAAAAATTCGTTCAACATGGCCCGATAACGATCGCCAATGACTGTAACGGCCACTCCTTGCTCATTTAAAAAAAAGAAATGAAAAATGGCCCAATTATGCCGCAATATTTCCCAGCGTTGTTCAAGCGTATACAAAACCATATTCGTTCAGCGGAAGGATAAAACGAATTATCTGTCAAATCAGACATGAGCTAAGTGTTACCATTCGCGGAATAAGCACTATTTGAAAAAAAAAAACGTTAGATGGCGGACCCTTTAGTTTGGCTAAGAAACATGGCCCAATTATGTCGCAATATTTTCCATCGTTGTTCAAGCGTATACAAAACCATATTCATTCAGCCATACAGTATCGCGACATCATCAAGGAGGTAGCCGAACCCACCCTAGGATACCAGCCACCCCCGAGAAAAAGCCCGTGGTATGATAATGTATGCGTATACCGGAAAAAAGTGACAGAAGATGCACATATTAGAACGCTGCAGAGGAAAACAAGGGCAGTAAGCGATGAGTACCGAGCCAGGAGAAGGGTGGAGAAGAAGATTCTGCGTAGGAACAAAAGAGAGCACGCAGTTTCCCAGCTCAAGGAGATCTAACAGTTTCGCGACCGAAACAGCATCCGGAAGTTTTCTGATAAAGCCAAGCAACTGGCTGCTGGTTTTAAGACCGGAACACAGGCTCTTCGCAATAGCGATGGATACCTAGTCACCGACGCCATAGTAGATGTATTTAAGCAGCGTTTTCAGCAGCAGTTACACGGGCAAAATGTAGAGCGAGTGATGGGGCTCGAAGAGAACCCGAGTCCAGTCAACCCGCCCAGTATAGAAGAGGTTGGATTAGCTATAAAAAAGCTAAATAACAACAAGGCCGCCGGCTCTGATGGTCTTCCTGCAGAACTTTTCAAATACGGAGTTGATGTTATGGTAGGACGTATGCACCAAATCATCAACCCAGTTTGGGTGGATGACAGCATGCCCGATGACTGAACCATCAGCTCCATATGTCCCATCTACAAGAAAAGCCAACCTATGTCTTGGAAGAACTATCGAGGCATATCCTTGCTTAATGTCGCATATAACATCCTCTCCAACGTACTGTGTGAACGCCTCAAACCTGCAACACAATAAAAGTGTAGACCTTTCTGAAACATGCTAAAACTGTAGACCAAATCTTCACACCAAGCCAAATCCTAGAAAAGACCAACAAGTTTCAAATCGAGACACACCATCTCTTCATCGACTTTAAAGCCGCATATGACAGCATTCATCGTAAGAACCTTTTGTGGCGATGGCCGAATTCAGGATCTCTTCAAAAGTGATCCAGATGTGTCGCACTAGAGTACAGGCGGTGCAATGTCATAGGGGCTTTCACGGCTATTGAAGATAAGACGAAACTAGTTGCCCTTAAAGTGAATGAGGACCAGGCTGTCCTGCTATCAACAAACAAAAAATCATCTGTCCACCGACTAGGACAAAATGTCACTGTTGATAGCAGCAACTCCGAGGTTTTTTAGGAGTTCATCTGCCTGAGGGTAAACATGAATGACATCTTAAACACAAATGACATCTTATTGGAGATCCGTCATAGAATTATCCTAGGAAACCGCTGCTACTTCGGTTTGGCAAAACAAATGGTTTTAAAATTCCTGACTCGAAGGACAAAGTGTTCTACTATACGGCGCCGAGTGCTGGACGACAAGCAGGAAAGGAGAGTTAATACTGGGATCCTTTGCGAAGAGGGCAAATAGAGGAGAAGATACAACTTCGAACTTTATGAGCTACACCAAGATGTGGATGTAGTCCAAAAGGCCAAGAAACGTTGACTACATGGCACGGCCACATCGAGCAAATGGACAACAACGCTTCAGCCAAGAGGATCTTCGAATCCCAGTCCTCAGGTTCGAGACGTCGAGGAAAATCGAACCTCCATTTTAATGACCAAGCCATCGCGGATGCCAGAGCCCTTGTTCTGGATAACTGGAAGCAGCGTGCCCGGGATCGCAGAGAATTGAAGGCTGCCGTGTCTCATTAAAGTAAGTATTGATATAACATGGATCAAATTTTAACGAATATTTTTTTTGGTACATGAGAAGTATCGTATTCCGTGAAATGATAACACTTAATTATTTTTCCTTCTAACAATATTCTTTATTTAAAACAAATTGTTAAGTTCTTAATGCATTTTTGATTTGTGAAAATAAAACACAAAAGCCACCAGATGAAAAGTACAATCTATATTTTATTAATTACTTTTGAATTTACCTTAAATTTAATTGTTGCGCAGAATTAGGTTAGGTTAGGTTAAAACAGGTGTGACTAGGCACCGAGGTGGGCCCATTGTGATCCCTGGGGCACCGGGTTAAAAATCGAAGCGGTACACTAAAACACCTAAACATTTTCCCTAAAACACACCAATTTCCCTACAAAAGCCAGAAAGCGCTTTGAAGTTTGTGCTGTCTATTTTCTAAAAAGCTTCGAAGAAGTATTTTCCCAAGAATTTCCTACGACTATGTGAGACAATGAGAACAGCCTGAAGATCGCCACAGAATATGCAGATGTCTGTATCTAACAGTCCGAGTCTTTTTGTATGTTTTCGCAAGAGGCAATGCCCTGTCAGGACTCCTACTTGTATTCTTAGCTTATCCCGACTAATTTTCATAAACTTGCTGGACCTCTTACAGTCGAGAGGTGGCCATAGAGCTTTTGACACCTTGTGGCCCTCAAGACTTGATCACCTCAGGTTGGTAGTCCTTAAGGTTATTCCCTCAGTCGAACCCTTTATTATTCAGAGGGGAGTTTTTATGTCAGCAACCTTACCACTGTTGAGAAGCCCTTATATTCTCGCAAGCTCATCTGCCTGCTCATTTCCTTCAATACCGCAGTGTCATAGCACCCAGCACAGTCTCACTCGGTTCTGATTGCATATTGCCTTAAGCATTCTTCCTGACTGTATCAGAATTCATGGTAGTTGAATCCACTGCCTTAAGAGCGGCCATGCTTTGGATGTAAATAGCAATATCTCGTCCGGATACTGATCTCATCTGCATTTGCTCAGCCGCCTTGAGGACAGCTAGAACCTCTGATTGAAAGACGCTGCTTGTTCCTCGTAGTCTTATAAATTCCCTCAGTTCTGTATCTTTTGAGAATATCCCAGACCCTGTTCATTCTATCGTTTTCTTCTGTAAAGAATCCAATTTCATTTGTTTTGATAACTGCATCTCTTTGCCAATCCTCCCTTTCCGGATATATATCATCGAACGGAATGCCGAAGTCGAGTAAAAGGCCCGACCCATAGAATCCTTCGCTGGCGTGCGTGTGTGAAAACTTTAAAATTAACGCATGGGCAGTCCCATAGAATCCGTTCGAACTTTGACCGTTTTGTTTTTTTTCCATTGGCGATTGCAACTGTCGGTTGTCATCTCTGTCAATACTGCCATATCAAAAAAATATTCTGATTCTGAGAATAAGTCGTTTAAATATATATAGTATATATAAGCAAACACATATACCCATAACAATAACAAAATACTAATATAGTTCTGTTGTAGTTTAAAAATGAATTTGAATTTGAAACAAACATAATTTACCACAGAATTAGCTACGATAAATATGCCAATATGGTGCTGACTGCACTGACAAATTTCGTTCTTGTTTTTCAACCAATCAGAATTCTTTTCACCAGAAAGTATGAAAATGTAGAATGTTGGGCTATAATTTCATGCGTCACCGTCAATGCGTTGTTTAAAGGTCACCTTCCATAGGTTTACGTGTATTCTATATTGCTGTCAGGCAAAAACAAACGGACGCACGCAGCAATGGATTCTATGGGTTGGGGCTTTAAGGCAGGGACTTGCGCACACTTACTCGGTTGCACAGATGAGGAATTAACCAGATAGTCAACTCGAGAGAGAATATCTCACCTTGCCGACAAGCTAAGTCGAAATGATAAGCCCCACATAGTTTGCACTTATATGGGCTTTTACGTGCAAATCAAATGGGAATCACGCACACATGAATCGAATTATATGGGGCTAATGGTCGCCAAATGTGTGCGATGGTCGCCGCCATGAAATGCCATTTTTTATAGCAAGAAGTTGGGAACAGTTGGTGAATTTGAGCAGTTTACACCTCACAATTTGGGTGTGTAAAATAAATATGCAAAATATGCAGTGAGTATGGATTTATAAAATCATAGTTACCACACAACTAATAATATAATAAAATATCCGAGCCAAGTTCTTTAGCAACTTTGGCACTACACCCTTATTTACACGAACCAACCCAGGCCATTTTGACCTCCCCTCTAACTTCACTTACAACAAATATAGAGACATCAGGATTTATTGGGACGCACAGTAGCAACCTCCATACCAAATTACAACTGTTAACAGTTAGGAGCGGTTCCTAAGTTATAAGGCCCCAAAATTCGTAAAAACCTTAACCACTGACTCACTGACTCACTGATTCACAGACTCACTGACAGATCATCAAAACTATGGGGCACTTCCAATCATCGTTGAATCTTGAAATTTTGCACAACAATAGGGTTTGCGGAGAAACTACAGGGAAAAATCTAACATTTGTGATCTTACATCCAGGAGGCGTGGCAGCCACCCACTTCTCTTAACTCATCGTCATCATCAAAGCAATGAAGCACTTAAAATCATCGTAGAACCTTCAAATTTGGGACAGTAATAGAGTTTACGGAGAAACCCCAGGGAAAAATCCAACATTTGTGATTTTGAATCCAAAAGGCGTGGCAGCCGCCCACTTATCTTAACTCATCGTCATCATCAAAGCAATGGAGCACTTCCAATCATCGTAGAACCCTGAAATTTTGCACAATAATAGGGTTTGCGGAGAAACCACAGGGAAAAATCTAACATTTGTGATCTTACATCCAGGAGGCGTGGCAGCCGCCCACTTCTCTTAACTCATCGTCATCATCAAAGCAATGAAGCACTTAAAATCATCGTAGAACCTTCAAATCTGGGACAGTAATAGAGTTTACGGAGAAACCCCAGGGAAAAATCCAACATTTGTGATTTTCAATCCAAAAGGCGTAGCAGCCGCCCACTTATCTTAACTCATCGTCATCATCAAAGCAATGGAGCACTTCCAATCATCGTAGAACCCTGAAATTTGGCACAGTAATAGGGTTTGCGGAGAAATCCCAGGTAAAAATCCAACATATGTGATTTTCCATTCCAGGGGGCGTGGCATCCGCCCACTTCTATTAACGCAGCCCAAAGAATCCTACAATTATGATTTTTTACATGAGGCTTGGATTTAAAGAACAAACTTGGAAAAAAAATTATATATTTTATTTTCCATTAGGGGCGTGGTAGCCGCCACTTTTCTTTAATTCAGCCCCCAAAAGTCCTACAGTTATGATTTTTTACATGAGGGTTGGATTTTAAGAACAAACTCGGAAAAAACCAATATTTTATATATCTTCCATTTAGGGGCAGGGTAGCCACACCTATTCTTTAACTCAGCCCCCAAAAGACTTTATATTACGATTTTTTACATGAAAGTTGGATTTTAAGAACCAACTCCGAAAGTAATGAAATAATGTTTATTTTTCATGAAGGGGGCGTGCTAGCCGCCCCTTTTCTTATCTTTGCACCCAAAAACCTTAGAGCTATGAAATTATACGTGGGGGAAGGATTTGAATAACAGACACAAAATTTGTGTATATTCCCAAAAAGAGGCGTGGCAGCCACCCATATATCGAACTCATTTTATAGTTATGAAATCTTACATGTCGGTAATTCTTTTGGGGACAAACAAGGAAAGTTATAAAACAAATTGTATTTTACTCGAAAGAGGGTGCTTGCGTTTGGTCAAAATCCCTCAAATTTTAAAATTTTGCAAAATTTCCATGTATTCCATGTATAGCAATTGCAATTGTTGCAAAACTATAATTAATTAATTACATAAGATGATATTGTTTATAAATAATTGTTAATGTCAGAAGGACAAATACACAATTATACAGATACGTACAATCATATGATTTATTGATGCATAGTGTAATTCAGTTAAATTATGGATAGAAAATAGCTTTCAAATAATTGTATGCTCTAGTAAGTAATATATACATATATATACATATTTTTTCATTGTGTGGTGGGGAGTAGGCAAAGCTTTACTACCGGGCGAGTTAAGACTCCGTTTTCGGTTTTCACGTCTGCAACACGTACTTTGTGGTCCGGACCTTGATAGGTGTGTATTACTCGACCTAGCCTCCATTCGCTTGGAGAAAGCTGTTTGTGGCGAAGTACTACGAGATCTCCGACTTGTACATCCCCTTGCGGATATTTCCATTTAACACGTTTACTTAGCTCCTTTAAATATTCTTCCTTCCATCGATTGCTTAATTGATGGTGAAGAATTTTAAGCTTTTGCCATCGGTTGATCAGGCTAAGGGAAGTAGAAGACAGCGAAGGTTCGGCTGGAGTAAGTAAGGCACCACCTCTCAAGAAATAAGCAGGGTTTGAAATTCTTCGAATGTGAAATTATGAGGAAGGGCTACCATCCGGAAGTGCTGTTTAAAGCTTTTTACCCCCGCCTCCCATAGACCACTCATATGAGGAGCATCTCGAGGTATAAAGTTCCACTGAATTTGGAAGAAGTTGTTGGCGAAAGTGGATCATTATCAGAAAAGATAATGATCAGGGACTCCCCTACGAGCAATAAATTGCCTTTAGGGCAGCCAGAAACGCAGGCGTGTATAGGTCTCCGGACGCACAGTACCCCTAATTTGCGATATTCCTTTGCATTTAAGTAACACGCATGGAAAACCTATGTTTGCCCCCGGATTAATTGCCCGAGTTACATTTGCCCGCATGGCACTTTTGGACTTTGCCCGCGTTACATTGGCCCGCATGGACGCGGGCAAAATTTGTTGTTGCTGTTTTAGGGGCGGGACTTAAAAATATTCATGTGGCATTCGTTCCGCATGATTGTCTTCGGTGGGAGAGGCCTATTTTCGAATATTCTTTGTGAAAATAATAATTGGATGCAATAAAAAGCACAACAACGCTTACAATAAATAAATAAAATAAATTTAAAGAGAATAAAATAACAGAAGGCTGTTGAAATGTATTTTTTTTTTTGAACAAAAAGCATTTCATTTTCGGATATAAAGTTGAAATTACTTATTTCCTTCAGCGTTTACAAACGAGTATTGCTTATGGATTGGAGTAATATATAAATAAGGAGGAAAGGCAAAGGCTGTTTCAAATTGGTCTTATGTCACTTCTTTAACGTGATAAATTGTATTGCTTATTTAAAACGCATTCAGGAATATTTTCTTGTTGTTAATACCGATATTATGTTAAGAATATTACATATTATTAAAGCGTTTACAATCGAGAGTTGCTTATGTTTTATGGACTTACATATATAAATTGGAGGAGTGGAAAAGGACAACTTTAAAAAATTGGTCTTATTTCATTTCTCAAAAATGATATTTAAAGCGCTTACAGGAATGCTCTACAGTAATGTATCTGCAGCAAAAACTTGATATAATAGAATTAAGTGGGTGCAAGGTTGGTTGTATGTAAAGATTGTTTGGATATCAGGAACTTATTTCCTTGATGTTGCGTGCATGGAATTTTACATATTATTAAAGCGTTTACAACGAGTATTGCTTATGCATTGGAGTAATATATAAATAAGGAGGAAAGGCAAAGGCTGTTTCAAATTGGTCTTATGTCACTTCTTTAACGTGTAAATTGTATTGCTTATTTAAAACGCATACAGGAATATTTTCTTGTTGATTGTTTGGATATCAGGAACTCAAAATTCATTATAAAAGCTGTTGTCATAGGCGCCTGCCAGACGAAAATACCCCGAGCGGAGCAACGAAGTTGCGTGAGCGGTACCTGCCGCCTGCGGAAAGAGGGTTGAAATCCCTTTTTCCCGCGAAGCGGGCCACCCAGGTACTGTTATCATAATAAATAGCATACAATTTTAAAGGATTTTCAGCGGGCTACTAATGTAGCGTTATTTTTTACTGATTTGCACTTTCAAACCTTCGAACAAAATTTTATCACTTAATTGAGTGAACTAAAAGCAAAATACGCTTAAAATAAATATATGGCTATTAATACGTGTTTTTTTTTTTGACAAAAAGCAATTCATTTTCGGATATAAAGATAAAATTTCTTATTTCCTTGACCAATATTATGTGTGAAATATTACAAAATATTTTGATAAATTGTATTATATATTTGAAACGCTTAAAAATGTACCGTTATAAATGTGTCAATTAATCTACTATAGTACTATATTAACCGTACATGCAACAATAGAATTTAGCACGTCCGGGGGTTTGCAAAGATTCTATGGATATAAACATTGTTTGCATGCGAACAATATGATACCTTTTCGAAATCTATTATAAAAGCTGTTGTCATAGGCGCCTGCCTGACGAAAAGCACATACCCCGAGCGGAGCAACGAAGTTGCGTGAGCGGTACCTGCCGCCTGCGGAAAGAGGGTTGAAATCCCTTTTTCCCGCGAAGCGGGCCACCCAGGTACTGTTATCATAATAAATATCATACAATTTAAAAGGATTTTCAGCGGGCCACTAATGTAGCGATATTTTTTACGCATTTGCACTTTCATACCTTCAAACAAAATTTTATCACTCAATTGAGTAAACCAAAAGCAAAATACGCTTAAAATAAAAATATGGCTGTGGATATGTGTTTTTTTTGACAAAAAGCAGTTCATTTTCGGATATAAAGATAAAATTCCTTATTTCCTTGACCGATATTATGTGTGAAATATTACACAATATTTTGATATATTGTATTATATATTTGAAACGCTTGCAAATATACTGCTACGCTTAAAAATGTACCGTTATAAAATTGTCAATTAATCTCCTATAGTACTATATTCACCGTACATGCAACAATAGAATTAAGCACGTCCGGGGGTTTGCAAAGATTCTATGGATATAAACATTGCTTGCATGCGAACAATATGATACCTATTCGAAATCTATTATAAAAGCTGTTGTCATAGGCGCCTGCCTGACGAAAAGCACATACCCCGAGCGGAGCAACGAAGTTGCGTGAGCGGTACCTGCCGCCTGCGGAAAGAGGGTTGAAATCCCTTTTTCCCGCGAAGCGGGCCACCCAGGTACTGTTATCATAATAAATATCATACAATTTAAAAGGATTTTCAGCGGGCCACTAATGTAGCGATATTTTTTACGCATTTGCACTTTCATACCTTCAAACAAAATTTTATCACTCAATTGAGTAAACCAAAAGCAAAATACGCTTAAAATAAAAATATGGCTGTGGATATGTGTTTTTTTTTGACAAAAAGCAGTTCATTTTCGGATATAAAGATAAAATTCCTTATTTCCTTGACCGATATTATGTGTGAAATATTACACAATATTTTGATATATTGTATTATATATTTGAAACGCTTGCAAATATACTGCTACGCTTAAAAATGTACCGCTATAAAATTGTCAATTAATCTCCTATAGTACTATATTCACCGTACATGCAACAATAGAATTAAGCACGTCCGGGGGTTTGCAAAGATTCTATGGATATAAACATTGTTTGCATGCGAACAATATGATACCTATTCGAAATCTATTATAAAAGCTGTTGTCATAGGCGCCTGCCTGACGAAAAGCACATACCCCGAGCGGAGCAACGAAGTTGCGTGAGCGGTACCTGCCGCCTGCGGAAAGAGGGTTGAAATCCCTTTTTCCCGCGAAGCGGTCCACCCAGGTACTGTTATCATAATAAATATCATACAATTTTAAAGGATTTTCAGAGGGCCACTAATGTAGCGTTATTTTTTAGTCATTTGCACTTTAAAACCTTCAAACAAAATTTTATCACTTAAGTGAGAGAACCATTGTCATCATTCCCATAGTTTTAGCCAAAAATTTGATTTAAATCATTTTTGAAATCTCTTCAAGAATTATTCATCGCTCTTATAAGAACGCTTACTAGCCATTGCAGCTAGTAAACAAATCATTTCACGATCATTTTTTTTACGTTTAGAGGAGGGTTTTCATTTAATCTAATATATACAAATTGACTTATTACTAAAATAGGTAATGTCGGCTTAACAACAAATAAATTCTATATCTATCTATTTGTTTAAAAAAAAGCTTTAAACCCTTCCAAATATCACCAAAATGATAAAAAAAATAAAAGCAATATCAACACACTTTCCAAGTCCAACCATATTCGTTTGCAAGCAGCCCAAACACTACTGCGAGAAATAAACATTACATTATAAATGAGAAATAAAGTAATTTCCATTGCTTATATAGGAAAGGTTGCTGCCCCGTGATTCTCATGATTTCATGTACCTTCGGGAAAAATGAAAGGAAACGCCCCTTTTCACTTAAGGGATGATTTTAAAATCAAGGTCAAATCAATTAATTTCCCCATGCCATGAAGGCAAACAACTACTACGTCTGCCAAGTGTGATAAAACTCTTAAAATAACGATTTGCTTTCAAAAATTGTTTGAAATATAAATCAATCTCTTACGGAAACATTTATCGTTATTATAATAACGCTTCGTAATCAAATTAATATCCCACTCGTCTTTAATGAACGATTAAATGACATTTCAATCAAACCTACATCCTGAAAATAAAATAAAAGCAAAATGAATGCACCCAACCATGCCAACGATGTTCGCTTTACAGCAGACGAACCACAACTGCGAGAAATGAGAAAATTTCCATAGTTTATATACAAATGGTCGCTTCCCCGTGATTCTCATGATTTCATGTATCTTAAGGTAAGAAAAAAGGAAACGCCCCTTTTTTACTTAAGGGATGGTTTTAAAATCAAGGTCAAATCAATTAATTTCCCCATGACATGCGGGCAAATATAATGCGGGCAAACGTGATGCTGGCAAATGGAATGCGGGCAAACGTGTGCGGGCAAACGTGAACGGGCAAATGATATGCGGGCAAACGTACCCAACCCAACACGCATGTCTTACAACGAAAGATGCATTTTCGTACAAGATTTTTGAGCATTGGTACCCAAATTTCCGTCCGAACGATGCAAACCATTAGTTGAACGTGACCATGGATAGACAATTGGTGCACGTGTGCTATAAAAATGTCAGTGAGATCAGTATTATACAGAAGGATAATTGGACACCGCTCATTGTAAGTATGTGTAGATGAACTTAGTCTACCGTTGCGTCTAATGATCTTCTGGGAGTTCAAGAATTGGTTAAGCTTTAGATGGGACTAAGATGATCATACTCCGATGAGTTGTTGAGTAAGAAGTATTAGTCGAAATTTTGTAAAGATGATTTCGTTATGTGAAAGAACGAATTCAGTCGGACGTAGGAGGTCGCGGGCAGTGCGAATGAAACGAAACACGTAGCTGATGACTCGGAGAGCCCGTGGCCATGAAGAAAAACGTCGCAGGGTATCTTCCAAATCTACTGTGGGATACAAGCGCCTCAGCGATGGCAAACTTAAATTTCCTTTAATATGCGCTCCAACACAATTGGTTGCTCCGCAGTGATGATCGCGTGGTTCTTATGTACTTTACCCTACACTCAGATTGCAGACGCTGCAACTAATGGCGCAACGATGGCGTGATTGGCGACGTTTACGTATATATGACGCACGTATACGTTTGAACAATTTGCAATTATCTTTTGAACTATCTATATGCCTTTTTTCTTAGTGAAAATAAAACACAAACGCCACCACTTGAAAAAGTACAATTTATATTTTATTAAATCCTTTTGAATTTACTTTTAATTTAATTCTTGCGCACGCTTACTCAGTTGAAAAATTAATGACCGGCTATGCCGAACAAAGCCCACCATTTCCAAAGACTGACAGCCCGCATGGAAAGATATTGGAAAAGGAAGCGAGTCGACTGAAAAAGAGGTGGTTAAGTTCAGTCACATGAGACATTTTCATTATTAGTTATTTTTAACTGAACACTAATAGTTAACAAAAATACGCGATATGTGTGAGTCCACATCATATGCTACGCCTCCGTCGAATACTTAACCGCGATTAAGCACAAAAGATTAAAAATTAATCTTTTAGCGTCTTTACCGAAAAACGGAGATTAACATAGGGGGTTTCTCCCAACCCGCTCTCTGGCTCTCAAATTTGCGCACAAAATGTCCAAATTCTAGTTTTCAAATTGCTTCCTCGCTCTCAATTCTCAGCTACCAATATCAATTTTGACGTTAAATTAGTATTTAGTGTTTTCACAAACCAGTTCTTACATGCAAATCCAGTTTCTTTCAAGATTTTTTTTTAATCTTGTGTTTAGCAGATTAAAATTTGTATGGTAAATCTTAAGCTTTAAGGTAGATTAAGGGCAGATTGATCTTAATCTCGCCTTAGTGTTCGGTGGAGACGTAGCATTATGCTACATTTCCAATAAAAGAAAAACTGAGATTATAGGCAAAAGCTTAACAATAAATCTCTACATGTTTCCACCTAACAAAAAGGAGATTAACATCGGGGTTTAACTCAACCCGCTCTCTGGCTCTCAAAGTTGCGCACAAAATGTTCAATATCTGGTTGTCAAAATTGCAGTCTCGCTCTCAATTCTTAGTAACCAACTTCGCTTTTGACATATCCAGGTATGGTAAATTGGTATTGAGTGTGTTCAAAAGCCGATTCTTACTCGGTTAGAGCTTCGATAGATGTGGAGCCACTAGCTGATGAGAGTTGACGATGTCGTCCTTAAATTCATCTATTGGTTGTGTTGAGGTTAAAATAAATTCTTATAGAGATAGTGAACTTTAAGATCTCTGCGCTTTTATTGTATGCTGTGATACAGATTCAGTTTGCTTTGCATGTCTCTAACGCATGTCCAAAGTTGAAGGTGTGTACCTTTCAAAGGAATCGAAATGATCAAAAATGGATTAGGATTAACATTACCCATTCCGTTTTCAGCGCACCGTAAACGGAGTTGATTTATGTATTTCCGCCTTAAACAATTTTGCCATCTACTGTGATGCTTACTGTGTAGTGGAAACTTCCACATATGTTGACCTACCCCAGGAGTTTCTTTGCTTAAAAACCTTTGGGTTAATTGGATCTCCTGCTCACAGATGTGTAATTATACAGATAATCGACTGCGAGGATTTTTGGCTCTCCCGCCTATCGTTTTTTATTTGCTTCGAAAAGGCGCAGTACTGAGTTCGTTTATGTTTTTATATGCAAACCAAATTAATTGAGCCAGCTCACGCACACAATAGCAGTTCAGCGCCTAAGAATCCATTTTGTAAAAAATCTCATCTTGACATATTAAAAGTCAAACTGGGCTGTGTCCAATAACATGCGACAATTTATGGTTAATTTGCAAAAGAATAAAATTACATTGATTGTTTTCATTATTATGTATTATTTTAGTTTTACGTAACAAACATATTTTGCATTTACCTGACAAACATTTTTTGGTAGTTTCGCAAACATTTTGGTAGTTCCTCAAGTTAAGCATAAAAAAGGATTTTCATAATTTGTTTGCCGAGAGTTAAACTAATTTAGCAGTGTTAAGTTGTCAGTAATAATAAAATTATTTTGTTGGTTGATTTGTCGAATGTCGAGTAAAATAATTAAAATTAAATAGGTTTTAAATGGAAGTTGCGATAAATATTTGAACAGTGAATTAATGAAATATTCCGTAAAATTACTAAAATTATAGGTAAAATAAATTAAAGCTCAATGAATAAAATTAATGAGTAACGCGTGTTTAGTTAAACGACCGCATTTCAATAATTTAGTATAGTATTTTATAAATTCACTGCTATTTTATTCACCGCTATTCGCTATACCAATTCAAAGATAATAACGTTATTAATTTTGTTCAGCATGATAAAATAAATTCGAACCCGCACTTTGTGTTTAAAAATGCATTTAAAGTTATTTCGTCGCAGTTTGTCAATTCGCTCGCTCGATTCGATTCGATTTTCAAACCCTGATATCTCCTACACTAGGCTAAAACGAGACTGTTTTTACATGTTAACTTGTGATTATTTTATTGGGATCTATAAATTTGCATCTTCAAATCTTGTCGCCTCGGAAACTATAGTATCCCCAAACAGGCAGTTTGAGACTGAGCTTGGGGCATCTGGACTATTTCAATTAGGTATTGAGCGATATGCCAATAAGAATTTGTGAAGATGTTCGATATCCGTCCCTCCTCCTTTAAATTTAGACAGAGCCCGCTTCACAGTATCCACAAAACGTTCCGCCTGCCCGTTTGATTTAGGGTGGTATGAACTGTTCGTGCATGCTTTATGCCCCTTGAATTGCAAAATTCTTGAAAAGAAGCCCAGACAAATTAAGTCCCCTTGTCAGAAACTATCTGTGGTGGTTAGCCAAAATGCGAAAAATATTCGGACAGTTTTTCTACAATTACAGCGGAAGTAGTGCTTTCAATTGGGAAAATTTCTGGATACTTGAAATATGCATCAACAACTACAAAATAGTATTTCGAGTATCGACATCGATTGCGGGCCAATAAACATGCCATGTAGAATGTTAGGAGAATTGATTTGACGTCTGACTCAAGTCAAGCGCTGGCTACTATATACGCTTCTTCTGGTTTGGTTTGATTGTTGATGCGGCGGGAAAAAAACGCCGACATAACCCAAATCATGTGTTGAGATATGTATATATTTTATATCAAAGTCGCACGCAGTGACCATGCAAAAACTAAAGCCAATGCTTCCTTTTCTATTTGGCTGTAATCTTTTTCAACTGCGGTAAGTGAGCGCGAGGCGCGGTAAACGGCTTTTCCGGTTCCATCGCGTACGACGTGATAGTGGGTGACTGATCTGATGAAGGTATAAGTTTCAATTTATTTTAACTTCGTTGGCATACTGTTGCCTAGTACCACTTTGTGTTATTTTTGAGAAGTTCATCGAAAGGTGCTAGTTTTGCAAAATTTTCGTCTAAAAGCGGTAGTGGATGACTGTGGGGTTCCACGCAGGCATTCAACCCTGTTGAGTAATCTGCGCAGAAACGAATGCTCCCATAAGTACATTTGGCTACCATTTTTGCAGCCGCCCAGGCGGAGTAGTTCATAGGTTTGATGACACCAACATCCTATAATCGATTTAGTTTCTTGTCTACCGATGGTAAAGCAGAATAAGCCACTGGTGTTTTTGGAATGAAAACTGGTTTTGCATGTTCTTTTAACTTCAGATTAATTTTGAAATCTGTGCAGTGACCAGGGCCTTCGCAAAAAAATTCCGGGAATTGATTTTTTATCGATGTGAAAATTGATGATCTGTCGATTGCGTTAAATGGTTTGCCAAAAACACTAATTGGTTTCTCCCACAAGCTAAATTTCTCCATCAAATCAGCTCCAAAAATGTTAAGACTGATGAATTTCGAAATGTTTGTTTGCTGATAGCATATACTTAGTCTTGTCCTCGTTAACTTCAAAGCATGTTCTTCAATAGCCGCGAAAGACGCTATCACGGCACGCTGAGATCGACCGATGATGTCTATATAGTCCGCATACCCCAGCATTTGAACTGATGTGTTGAAGACTGTGCCTTTCGTGTAGACACCTGCCCTGCGCACTATCTGTTCAAGACCAAGATTGAAGAAATCACACGACAGCGCATCTCCTTGCCGAACTCCGGTACATGTTTGAAAGAGTTCAGACGAGCTTCTGCCAAACTGCACATTGCACCGCGTGTTATCTAGTGTCACGAGACACATATGGATCAGCTTTGACGGGATCCCGAATTCGACCATCGCCACAAAAAGCTCCTGACAATGAATGCTGTCATATGCGGTTTTAAAATCTATGAAGAGGTGGTATGTCTGGTGGTCTTTTCCAGGATTTGCCTCAGTGTGAAGATTTGGTCTACAGTTGTTCTGCCGGGCCGAAAGTCACACTGGTACCTGCCGGTTAGTGTGCTGCAGAAAGGTTTGAGACGTTCGCGCAGTATGTTGGATAGGATCTTCGATGCAAGACATTGGATCGCCTTTCTTGCAGATGGCACATATGGAGCTGATGGTCCAGTCATCGGGCATGCTTTCCTGCACCCAAACTTGGTTGATGATGGCGGGACTCTTCGATCTCCTTGAGCTGGGAGACTGCGTGCTTTCTTTTCTTCCTACGCAGGATCTTCTTCTCCTCCTTTCTCCTGGCTCTGTACTCATCCCTTGCTGCCCTTTTTTTCCTCTGCAGCTTTCTAATGCGTGCATCTTCTGTCACCTTGCTCCGGTAAATGCATACATCATCATACCATGGGCTTTTACTCTGTGGTGGCCGATATCCTAGGGTGGTTTCGGCTACCTCCTTGATGATGTGGCGATACTGAGACCACTGGTTGTTGGCGTCTGTGGTAGGTGAACGCATAGTGGAGAGTGTCTCACTCAGGCGCTCTTTGTAGGCTCTGGCGACTCCAGTTGAATGTGCTAAGGCATCCAAGATCGAATTTCTCCTTTTGGGCAATTCGCAGCTTCTTCTGATTGGACAGTCGAGCTCTGAATCTAGCTGCAGCAAGAAAATGGTCAGACTCGAAGTTTACCCCTCGGTAAGTGTGCACGATCAAGATGTTGGATACGTACTTCGCATCGATTAGCACATGGTCGATTTGGTTGGCGGTTTGACCGTCTGGAGAGCGCCAGGTTGCTGTGTGGATCCTTAGTCGCGGAAACCTAGTGCTACTTACCACCGTTTACAAGCTGCGGCAAAGCCAATTAGTCGGTAGCCGTTATCTGTTGTCGTTTCGTGGAGGCTGTGCTTACCAACTAATCCGCTGAAGATGTTTTCCTTGCCGACTTTAACATTGAAGTTCCCGAGTACAATTTTGCCATCGTACGCCGGACAGGCTCCTTAGGCTCCGTCCAAGAGGTCATAGAATTCCTCCTTGATAGGGTCCTCAGCCTCGTTGGTAGGGGCGTATGCATATATCCTCCTCCCCCCTCCCTCAGCTGCCACCAACGACCCTATACAGGGATTGGTTACCCCATCTCCAGTCGAGGTACAAGGCACCCAGCAGCCACCACGGGGAGGTGAGAAGTAGTAGTTGATGGTGTTATGCGAGTGATGAGGGAGAACGCTTGTGTTCTCATATAATCGCATTCAACATCCTTTTGATTGCCTTGGAATATTATGTTAGTTTTGAATTCTCCGATGATTGGCAGTTGATTGGTTGAAGCATCTTTGGCTGTGTAATGACCATTGGTAATCACAGGGCAGTCGATTGATGACCAAACTGACTTTGAGATGATGGTGATGTCAGACCCCAAATCGATTTGGAGCTTTATTTTGCTTCCATTTATGTTAAAGTCAACCTGCTTTCGTTTCTGTACCAACGAAGGTTGGTTAAAAGAAAAAACATGATTGTTTCTGGTTAAAAGTAACCGTCCATGATGAAACTTTTTCTTTTGATGTTTTGTTGTACTGTTGTTGTTAATTGTTTTTTTTTTTAAACAAGCACAATACCCCTCCTTATGAACGATTTTGTTGCAGTCTCTGCACTTATGATTGATAAAACTGCAGTCCTTTGAAAAGTGCATACCGCCGCAATTCCAACAAGGCGCTCTAGGCATTAGGAATTGGTCCTTGTGGATACTCTTCTCTTCGACTGGAAATCCGATGACTTGGTTGAGTTTTTTTCATCGCAACGGGCTGAACTTTTTATAATCCTACTTCGATTATGAACGTATCTTTTTTGAGGTTTTGACACCGGAGAACTTCTGCTACCATCTTATCAACACTGAGGTCAACCCCCTTGTCGAGAAGTGATAGCAGTTTAATGCGAATATCTGCGTCCTTTGATGATTTGAGACCCATAACGTAGACTATGCATTTTAGCTGATTCACCGTGAATTTTTCAAGCTCGGAATTTTCACAACTGCGGTTGACTTTTGCTGCAAATATTGTATAGTCATCCATATCACCTTTGGTCATTTTAAGATAATTGAACCTAGCAGTGAATACTGACTCGGTATAATCAAATAAACTGGATAACTTCTCCAGCATTTCACCAAAACTCAACTGTCGTGTTGAAGAATGTAATCCACGTACGAATTGTGTAATAAGGGATGCATTTTACGAAGTAAAATCCTTACCTTACTTGCGCTGTCGAAATCTTTGGCATGCTCCGCGAAAAGATCTGCATAGCGCCTGTACCAGACTAAAATGTTTGTCCATTTTCAGGTTAATCATGAAACTCATTAATATTCTTTGACAATGCGTATATTTTCAACTCCGTAGCCGTCCCATGTATTAATCCAAGTGGCATTTTAACAATTTTCTTAAGCAGAGCAATGTTTTGAGAAAAGATCTGTACCAGAATGAGGTCCATGCCTGGTTGATGGAATTGACTTTGTGCTTCTCGTGGTGGTTGGGATGATGTTCCCTCTAAAAAAAATGCTCATTGGTAGATGTGGAGATCTGTAAACGACTAATATTGCTGCATCCCTGGCAACACTATTATTATTCATCTGTCTCTACATAACTACACACTCACTTGTCTGGTGTGTGACAGATATGTTCATCGTGTTCAACCATGCAGACATGTACTCAATAAGGTATTGAATAGAGTCAAATTAACTGAAGTCGTTTTATTTCAAGATTATTTCATTGGCGACGAGGTAAATATAATTTCAGATATTTGCTTTTCAAAGAAAAAAAAACATAAAGAAGTGTTTGGTGATTTAATCCAATGGAAAAAGAACGATGAGTACCGAATTACCTCCCGACGCGTGCACACGCATTTCTGTTTGATTTTTTTTGTAATTGTTCAGCGGCCAGTGTGAAAGAAAAAACAAAAAAAAACGCTAATCGCGAAAACGTGTGCTGTGCTGTTGTGTACTGTGTGCACCAAAAAGAAAAGAAAATACAAAGTGCATTATGTTAGGGTAATCCCCCTCGCCCCACTCCCATTCGTTTGCTGCTGCCTTGCTTGGCTATAGCAAGTGTCGTATGTTTATGCGTGCACTTGCTATGGTTGCTAGGGTATCATTTGGCGAATAGCGGGTCGCGTTGTGTAGATTTTGTTGGTAGACCAAAGCATGGGCATAACACCTGCAGTGATTTGTTTTTGGTAAGCTGACGTCAGGATCTACACAGTACGGCCTAGCTTAGTCAGCGTCGGTGTTGAGTTTTTGTGTTTGTTTTTTGTTATGCGTAGGAATTTTAGAGTGGACGTGGGCAATATTTGTGGGTTGAGATGGAATTTTTTTTCATTGTACGCCCATGCAATTCACAATAAACCAGCTGTTTTGGCACTAAGTGAAACACAGGTCAGCATTGATTCCGATTTAATGGAGTTTAGTCTGCCTGGATATAACTTGGTGCCATTATTCTTTTCTCATCGTGTTATCGCCGTTTATATACGTAGTGATGTAGCCTATTAACTTCTACCTCAATATGGCCAATGTTCCAATCCGGAATTTAATTTTATATGGCTAAAATTCCATGTCCGTAGGCAAATAATAAAATACTGTTTTATTTACAGAAGACCTAACCAAGACAGGCATTCAACTTATAATGAGATTGATGAACTGTCTGATTCCATCACCAGAATTGTAACCCATTATCCTCGTACTGAAATCGTCATTGCGGGCGATTTCAATATACACAATTCAAGTTGGTTTCGACATTCTGGACAGACAACACCCGAAGGAAGCTATGTTGAGATCTTTGCTGAGGTTAATAATTTAAGATTGTACATGAGCCTACACGGATACCGGGGTCAAAACGCCAACACTCTGGACTTATTTCTTACCTCTCACCCTGATAAATACACTTTAAATGTATTACCGCCTCTATGTTCGTCAGACCATTGTATCATATCGGCGAATTTATCGTACTAGCCACACAGTTAAAGAACAAGCTCCTAAAAGAGACCCGTATGGCAATACGAGAAACCCAATTGGGAAGCTTTAAACGGTTTCTTTAGGAGTTTTAACTGGTCACTGTGCTTCCTCAACAACGACGTGGATGCCGCTGCCGATATGTTTACAAATTTAATTCACCTGGGTATGAAACGCTTTTTACCTAACAGGATAAAGTGTATCAGACCTAAGAAAAACGCGTGGTGTGACTTGAGCTGTAAAGAAGCTATCAGGGCTAAAAAGGTTAGTTTTCGGTAATTTAAGGTTAATCCAACTGAGGAAAACCGAAAAAAGTTCAAACGGGCCAGAAATATCTGCAATGCCCACATTAATCGTGTCAAATTCTCCTACGACCAAAAGTTGAGGCATAAATAGTAAAAAACTTTTGGTCGTTTGTTAAGAATATTAAAAAATCCCGACACTCATTTGCAATGACACCCCAGCTGTCAGCTCTTCGGATAAAGCCAATCTGCTCGCTGCTCATTTTGCAGCTAGCTCAATGCTGCCAGATTGTCCTTTATCTTCCCCTGTACTAGAGCGCGTAGAATATACTATGGGACCATTTCATTTTCGCACTCGTACAGTGGCAAGAGTTCTTCGAGATCTCAACTTACATAAACCCTCTGGTCCAGATGGTATTTCCCCTATCGTTCTGAAGAGGTGTTCTTCCACGCTGGCAAAACCACTTCGTAAGCTTTTCTATCTGTCCTATTCTTCAGGGCTCTTCCGAGAAGATGTCCAGCCCGTCCCAAAAAAAAGGCGTATCTTCCTCTCCAACCTCCTACCGACCACTTGCACTTACGTCCCGTCTTTCCAAGGTTATGGAAACGATGATAAATCGTCAGCTTATGAAATATCTCGAATCCCGAAAACTTCTTAATGACCGGCAGTACGGTTTTCGCAGCAACAGGTGTGGACCTGTAGTGATTTGATGACATATCTAACCGAAAAGTGGAACCAATCTATTCACCGTGGTGGTGAATGTAAGGTCGCTGCGCTTGATATTTCAAAGTCATTTGACAGAGTTTGGCATCAGGCTCTTTTGTCGGAAATGAGTGCATTTGGAATCGAAGACGGTTTCAAGTCTGCAACTCACCAAATAAATGCTGGTGTCTCCCAAGGCTCCGTTCTGTCTCTGACTTTCTTTCTCATTTTTATCAATGATCTCCTGTCTGTTTCTTCTAATCCAATCCATTCCTTCGCTGATGACAGTACCCTTAGCGTCACATATTCGTTTTACCATTCACGTCCCTCATCTTCGGGCGTGGGGCTAGAATGGCAACGTTTGTTAAGCTTATTAAATTCTGATGTTGATAGCGTTCTTAAGTGGGGTAAAACCAATAGAGTAGAATTTAATGCTTCCAAAACACAATGCTGTCTTCTGTCATTAAAGCGAAATCGAAATACTCTGCTATTATCCATGGATGGCACTTGCATCGCCGAAACCGAAAGACTTTCCATCCTCGGTATGTGCGTTAACGATAAAATTCGTTGGACTGACCAATGAATGATGTCGCAAAGAACGCTGCGTAATGTCTAGGCTTCCTTAAGCGATGCAAGAAATTGTTCACCCCTTCTGATCTGGCTAGAATCTACAAGGCGTTTATTCGCCGAAAACTTGAGTACAACGCTCATATCTGGTCTGGTGCACCAATAACATATTTGGAGCTACTTGACACATCAGTTTAACCTCAAACCTGTATTCGAACGTACAGTGAATTACAAGGATTCGATTCTTAACCGTACAATACGAATGTGGAATGCTCTACACCGCTCTGTTTTTCCTGCACATTATAGTTTACAGACATTTAAAACCAACGTGCATCGGTATCTCCTTTTTTCTTATCCTTCACTTCCCTAATGCCCGCACTGTGTTACTTCATTATAAGGGTATCAAAAATCCCTTTAGTGCGCGTACATTATAAAAAAAAAACATGAGTTTGAAAAAAAGTTGATGCATTGTAAAGGGTGATTTTTTAGCTGGTTTGGTTTTGGCAACACTGGTTTTGACAGCTGACGTGTGTTTAGTACCTTGTGTCACTGTCAAACAGCTTCAGTTTGGTTTGCAATTTAACCATGGATCGTCTTACAAATGAACAACGCTTGCAAATTATTGAATTTTACTATCAAAATTCGTGCTCGGTTCGAAATGTTCATCGCGCGCTGCTTCCATTTTATGATCGGCATTCTCGACCTTCTGAGCAGTCTATTCGGAAGATTGTGACCAAATTTCGCACCAAATTTACTTTGTTGGACATTAAACCACCAACACGTTTACGTACTGTGCGTATTGAAGGAAATATTACGGCCGTATCAGCTAGTGTGACAGAAGACCGCGAAATGTCGATTCGGCGCCGTTCCCAGCAGTTAGGCCTTTGTTACAGCACTACGTGGAAAATTTTGCGGAAGGATTTGGGCGTAAAGCCTTTTAAGATACAGCTGGTGTAAGAACTAAAGCCAGCCGACCTACCACAACGCCGAATTTTTGGTGAATGGGCTCTTGGAAAGCTGGCCGAGGATCCGCTTTTTTATCGAAAAATTGTGTTCAGCGATGAGGCTCATTTTTGGTTGAATGGGTACGTAAATAAGCAAAATTGCCGCATTTGGAGTGAAGATCAGCCAGAAGCATTGCAACAGCTACCAATGCATCCCGAAAAAGCCACTGTTTGGTGCGGTTTATGGGCCGGCGGCATTATTGGGCCATATTTCTTCAAAGATGATGCGAATCGCAGCGTTACTGTCAATGGTGAACGCTACCGAGCGATGATAACAAACTTTTTTTTGCCCGAAATGGAAGTTCTTGACTTGCATGATATGTGGTTTCAACAAGACGGTGCCACATGCCACACAGCACGCGAAACAATGGCGCAATTGCGAGGCGAGTTTGGTGAACAGTTAATTTCACGTTTCGGGCCGGTCAATTGGCCGCCTAGATCGTGCGATTTGACACCATTAGATTATTTTTTGTGGCTGTATGCCAAGGCTAATGTGTATAGGGACAAGCCCGCTTCGATTGACGCACTGGAAGCCAACATCCATGCATTCATTCGTGAGATACCGGCCGATATGTGTGAAAGAGTATGCCAAAATTGGACTCAGCGGATGGGCTACCTGAGACGCAGCCGCGGTCAACAGTTGCATGAAATTATCTTTAAACATTAAATTGCAAGGTTCAAATTATCGATTCAAATAAATATTTCATTCATTTTTTCGAATTTTTTGTGTTTTTTTTTTAAAAAAAGTTCTAAACCTCTTAAAAAATCACCCTTTATATATATTCATATATACCTACATACAAAAGCGGTGATGCAATATAATATATAAACATATATAAAACAATTACCTCGGCTTCTTCTAGTGGCAAGAAAGAGAATGAGTGCAAAAAAAAAGTTGATGCAAATACAAGATATTTACGTCAGTTGTGTGTGGGTAATAAATGAAAAAGGAAATCACAGATCGTTTGGGAAAAAAACTAAAAGTTGATGCACAATCTCTGCCGCATAAATTTATATTTTACTATCCCAAGAACTCAAGAAAGAATTTGTTTTTTCTGCTTGGAGTAAATTCAAGGAAATATAGAAGTATGATTTCTTCTATTAAAATACAACGCATTTTTGTAATGCCAATACTTTACAGTTTTCACTGGATGTTTTTTTTTAATTACAACTCTTAATCGATTGTAATCGAATGAAACAATGAATGACTTCGGAATCAAACCTTTCTTATGTGAGACGATTGACAAATCGTTAATTCGATTAGAGTGGGAGAAGTGGCTTGGGTCATTTTCATTGTTCCTCAAATCGGAAGAAATCGTTGATGTCGGTAAAAAGAAAAATTGACTCTTTCACATTGGATGACCTCAGTTATAAGAGGTTATTTTTAATATTCCGTGTTAGTAGACAACCCTGAAGATGGCGATATGTTCGAGGTGATAGTGGATAAATTAAATGAGTATTTTTCTCCAAAAAGAAACTCCACATTCGAAAAACACCTTTTCCAATCAATCAGAACAAGGAGAGAGCTTAAATAAGTTTTTGGTACATCTTAGGAACCGACAGCTTAATGTTGGTTTGGGAAAACTCAGGCGGAAATAGCGGATATCACTATAAAAGACAAACTAATAGCAAATTAATAGATGTCTCGGAATCAAAGAATACTCTCTGAGTAAAATTATTGAAATGTGCCAAGTACATGAACAATCACGAGTCAGACGGAGGTAATGAGCTCTACTTCCTCATCAAATGACATTAATAAGATTTTTTCCGTAAGTACGTCTAAATACGCTGGCAGTAAAATAGAGTGCTTTAGATGTGGCCGGGTGGGTCATTTGGGGGATGCTAGTTGCTATCCTGCCAGAAATTTAAAATGCAACAGATGTTGGCGTTTAGGTAATTTTTCAAAGACATCATGCACAAAAACTTTTAAAAGGATACGAGGTTAGAGAATTCGGTGGCAAAGCGACAAACGGTTGAACCTTCGAAAATTCGTTTCGTCGAGGAAGGATGTAATACGAAATCAAGCGGTCAGAAATTTACCGACTGTTTTCAAGTCACTGATCATGTAAAAGAGCCCATGAACCGAAGGATTGATTGCTTTATTGGGGAAACGAAGTGTCAATGTTAATAGTTTCTGGCTCACGATTCAATTTGCTAGGGGAAGACGATTGGGAATGTCTTCGTCAGTCTTCTACAATACTTGGGAATTTTTGAACAGAATCCGAGAACTAGTTTAGGGCATATGCTGGTAATGAATTGCTGAAATTGTGTGTATTTAAGACGCCTATAAGTGTAAATAAACGTGTGGAACAGACTGCATCATTCTATGTGATCAAAAATGGTAAACAGTTTTTATTAGGACATGAAATGGCAATCAAATTAAAAGTATTGAAGTTGGGTGTTGAAGTTAATGGCAATCCAATTAAAAGTATTGAAGTTAACAATCTCGATGATTTCCAAAAATTAAGGGATCCAAATACACCTGCCTATTGATTATTGTGTAAGATCTGTACAACAACCCGGTATATGGTCCTAGTCCCTGGATGTGATTGTTTTCAAAGAAACCGGTGACTTTGGGTTATGTATTGATATGCGTCGCGCAAACATTGCTACACAAAGAGCAAACTATCCTCTTCCCACTTTTGATTCATTTTTAACTAAAGTTAAAGGTAATAAGTACTTTTCCAGGTTGAATCTTAAAAGTGCTTATCACCAGTTGGAATAGTATGAGATTAGTAGACAATTTACGACGCTTATAACAAATTGGGGGTAATTTCAATACAAACGGTTGTTATTTGGAGTTAATTTCAATTGCAATCACTGGAAATATTCCAATTAGTATTTTCGGACTCACAGAAGAAGAACACAACAAAGAGTTGGAAGCTGTTATTCAAATCAAATTTTCGCGAAATGAACGTGACTTTAATAATGAAAAATGCAGTTGGAAGGTTCAGAAAAGGAATGCCTGGCGTTAGTATGGGCAACAGAGCGCTTCTATTACTATCTCTCTTGAATCGAATTTGAGTTAGTTACTGACCATAAACCACTTGAAGCCATTTAAAGCCAACGTCGAAACCACCAGCGAGAAAAGAAAGATGGGTCCTCAGGCTACAATCTTTCAAGTTTAAAGATCGGGCAGGAGAATTATACATAGCAGATTCACTCTCCCGGCTTTGCAAACTCTAGGAGAGCAGTTCTTCTGATAAACTTTGTGAACACAATGTTCATGTGATAATCGAATAAATGGTCCAATGCGCTCTTACCATCACAATAAAGACAAGTAACTGATATAAGCAGTAGAAAATTTGAAGAAGTAAGAGTGGAACTCGAACAACAGCAATGGGTTATTTCCGTTTCGAATGGAACTGTGCACTTTGGTAAACATTTTTCTGCGTGGGATCAGGATTGTCATTCCTCTGGACCTACGTTCTCAAGTTTTAAATCTTGCTCACGAAGGTCACCCAGGTGAGATAGCCATGAAACGAATACATTCGCGCGAAGGTATGGTGGGCTGGAATTGATAGAGACCTCGTCAACCTCGTGAACTTTGCCGTGAATGTTTATTGGTTTTCCAACCACCACAGCCAGTGCCCATGAAACGGCATGTGTTTCCAGACGTCCCTTGGGAATGTGTAGCAATGTATTTGTTAGGGCCACTACCGAAAAACGACTCTGTCTTGACCGAAATTAACAATTCTTGAGGAAAAAGAATTCAGGGTTGTGCCGCATTACATAACCCAAACGTCATATGGGATGAATTCGTACAAGCCAAATGCCGTGATGAGTATGGTTTTCGGTATATCATCCGGGTTTATTGGTACCTCGTGAAAAGCTTTCTGTAAATTTATTTTCGAAAACATGCGCTTATCTCGGAGGATTTTGGCGAAATCATGTAGGTTATGGAAGCGGGTAACGATCAGGTAGCGTAATGCTTCCGGCGCGCCGCGGCGGTGCGGGACGAGTGATGTTCGGCAATGACTTTGTGATGTTGGCGAATGGTGCGTTGCGGTCGATGAGGTGCGGGGACGGCTGATTGCTAGTTATTGCGAAAAGCGACCTCTAGGGGGAGTTGCTACGTGAATCGATAAGACGACATTTCAACGTCCATCATGCTGTTGCATAAAATTGGCACGAATGATGGGAGAGGTGGCGTCGCCGACGACAAAGGTGCTAGAAACTTCAAGCGGAAACTGCGAGCAAGCAGACGGTGTTAAATTTACGGCTGTGCTATGCTATTCCTGATGCACGAAAGTAAAAGTTCAGCGAGGAAAACCAGCTTTCGACATCGGAGTCCACGAACGGTGGCATCTGGAGACGTACGTTTTAATTTGCAGCCTTGTCCACGTGATGGCTTTCGCTTCCTTGGAAAGTAATCTCAGTGCCACACTGGTTTTCATGTTCTTCGGAGGATATCACGTCGGGGTAACCTAAGCGGAGCACAAATCAAGCAAAAGATTAAAACAAATTTCAATAAAAACTCATTTAATTAAAAGAATATTACCTCAGTACGAAAAGTCGCGTCGCCATCGAACTCTTAACTAAAACGAAGACGGGAATAATGGCGTCTCGTTTATATTGGCTGTCGTCGGGCGGGTTCTATCGACTGTCACTTTTTTGCCATAATGTGCGGTGCTGCCAGCCTTCTGTTGTTCCGATTTTTTACCGCCGCCAAATATATATTAATATCTTTAATTATTTTATTATGTTTCTATTCAACATATAAAAGTTGAATGTATATACATATTATGGTTCTGTGCTTCGATGAAAAGAAAGTGGGAAAGAAGTATTTATACCCTATCCTAAGGGTATATTAATTTTGACACATAATTTGTAACACCCCCTAATATTCGTCGTAGACCCATAAAAGTATATATATTTATGTTCAGGACCAAATCCTAAGACTATTTAGCAATGTCCGTCCGTCCGTACGCAATTTTTTGGCCTTTAAAATTAAGTTAGGAAGCTGAAATTTGGACCACAACTCCATAGGCTCCGAAGTGTAAAAATTATTTTAATACGCCCACTTCCACGCCCACAATTAAGAAAAAACCGTTTTAAAGCTAAAGTTAAAGAGATAGAGTGTTGCAACATTCACAGGATATGTAGGCACTGCTCTCCTTTACAAGTTTTTTCTATAAAATTTTTTGCCACGCCTAATTTTCGTGGCCGTTTTTTACTAAAATGCTGTTTTATTCGAAAATTTTCATATTAAGCGAAAAAAAATGTTTAAGAATATTTTTAGCCAATATTTTTTCCAACATATCGCCCATACAAAGTTTTTGGCCACGCCCACTTTTTTGGGGCGTTTTTTTTGTTTTTAATCGTTTTTGAAGTAATTTATGTTAAAAACTTTGTACGTTTAGTCAATGAAGTTTCTTAGCTGTTTGTTTTCTATTTCGGCTTTAGAAATGTTGTATATAATGTAATATGCTTTATCTTCCAAGTTATAGTGATGGACAGATGAAGGAAAACAAAATGTAGCTGGAATGCATTGCATAAATATATTGCGGGTGCATTTTTCTATTAAAAATGTCGGTGGTTGGGTACAACTCATAAATAAGTATGCATAGTGAGTTCCATTGAAGTTATATATTGAATTAATGATTCCAACAAACGACTTTATTTGTCGAGTTATACTGTTTTGTAATTTTTTTTTTATGAAAATAAGCAAAACAATTTACTACTACTACTACTACTAGTAAGTGATTGAAAATGTTGTTAACAAAATGCTTTTCATGTACCGAAAATAATATTGATTAAAATTTGGCCCCATGTTCTATCAACAAGCCTTTTAAACCAGTGCTCAATTGTGTAAAAGTTTTATAAAACCACCCATTGACAACGAAATTTGTGTTTGTTTAGGTTACTTCGATTAATTATCCATCGAAAATGTATCATCAACATACTTATTATATATAAGTCAGGTTAATTAATATCATTTCGATTAATTTCTATTAAATATTAAATAAAATTGGTTAAACATAGCTTCATTCTCAATATTGTAATATTTTATTATGATATTAGTTGTGTGGTAAGTAAGTTTTAGTAAACCCATATTAACCGCATATTTTGAATTTTTTTTTACACACCTAAATTGTGAGCTGTTATCTGCTTAAAATGACATTAAATGGCGGCGGTCTAGAACCCATATAATTGCATGCAAGTGTGCAAGGTTCCCACTTGATTTGCAACACAAATGAGTAATTATACAGATAGTACAGATTCCACCCCTGGATGCAGAATTGGCCAGAACCAAGAAGGAAATCCCGTTGCAGCAAGGAGGAACTTGGCATGGCCGATCAAAAGAGGTTTGATTTCTCGGCTTTCGAAGCCATGGTTCTCCCCTTTAGTGGCGACGACAATTACGATATCAGCAAATGGATCACCGATGTGGAAGACGCCTTTAAGACGGTTGTAACAATAGAGGTAAATTTGTTGGTTTGCGCCGCATACCCACAGGCACAGCCAAAGTGTTTCTACGCACTGCCGCAGCCCACACGTACAAGGACCTGAAGAAGAAATTAATCGAAGAATTCGGACGCACGTACTCGATGCACGATGTTTTCCCGCAGCTGAAATCGCGGACATTAAAAGCGAACGAGTTCGTGAAGAGGTATGTACTAAAGATGCAGGAGATTGCCTCCTAAGCCAAAATACCGGCGGCCCATGTTATCAAGTGTATTGTCGACGGATTGAACGACCGCAGTGCAGTCGCCCTTATAGAGTCAACCAGTATGAGGCAGCTTACACCCCTTCTGGACAAATACGAGAGGAAGCGCACCTCCGACGCTCCGACTAAGAAAACTGCAGGCAACCCAACCGCTGTCATGACCCCCAAACCGAGGACCGCAGCCAGTCGGCACCGAAGAGCAAGTGAGGTGCTATAATTATTCTCAGAGCCAGTGCCTGAAGCCGAAGCGACTGATGAATGACTGTTTTAAGTGTCATGAGATGGAGCATTTCCATCAAAATTGCCCCATGAAAAAAAAAACCGCCGTTGCCACAGTCCAACAACACCCCAAAGAGAGAAATGCACGCGATTCGTTGAGATGGCAGAGAGGGTGAGGGAGTTTAAGGAGACAGCTGAGCAAATGAAGTCGTTCCGGATGGTAAGTGTTACCTCTGTCGATCGTCATAACAAGTGAACAGAGGATAAATCCTATTTTTATCTATTTGATTCCGGCAGGCCAAGTAGTTTTGTTAAAAAGTCGGTAGTAGCGTTTATTTATGGCGAAAAGATGCCAACGCGGTTCAGAGGGATGGAAAACCAGTTCTTGAGTATGTCCTCCGTTCCGATCCGACAGCCGCCGCGCACACACGTGTTTTTTGTTGCTCTCCGCGCCGACAACGAAAATTTATAAAGTTTTGTTTTTGTTTGTTCTCAGTCTCACATACAATTAAAATGAAAAGGAAAGACATAAAGGTCGCGTGTGAATGAAGTGCAGCAAAAAAAAAAAATAAAGTGCACAGTGCGTGGTGTTCCCTCTACCTCCCATCCATCTTGTTTGCTGCTGCTCCTGTTCGATCAAAGCAAGTACATTGTGGTTTCATTTATCACGTGTATGCTTGCTATGATTGGCTAGGCACAGAAATGGACGAATAGCGGGTGATGTTTGGGAAATTTAGAATGGATATGAGCAACATTCGAGGCTTAAGGACTAATCTCTATTCGCTCTAAGCCCATGCTTCCCACAATAAGCCCGCAATCTTACTTTTTACGAGTATGATGAGCTGTCCGATTCCATCACGCGAATTGTAACCCTTCATCCTCACAGTGAAATCGTTGTTGCGGGCGATTTCAGTGTACACAATTCGAATTGGCTTCGATATTCTGGACAGACAACACCCGAAGGCAGGTATGCGGAGATCTTTGCTGAGGTAAACAACCTAACCCAGCTTGTAAATGAACCGACACGAATTCCGGATATTAGTAGTCAAACCGCCAACACACTGGACTTGTTTCTCACCTCTAATATCGCCGCTAGGTTCGTCAGACCATTGTGTTATATCGGCGAATTTCTCGTACCCCAACCACAAAGTTAAAGAACAAACCCCAAAAAAACCGTATGGCAATACGAGAAAGCCAAATGGGAAGACTGAAACGGTTTTTTTAAGACTTTTAACTGGTCGCTATGCTTCCTCGATGGCGATGTGGATGCTGCCGCCGATATGACAACAAATATAATCACCTGGGTATGAAATGCTTTATCCCTAACAGGATTAAGAGTATCAAACCCAAGTTAAACGCGTGGATTGACTTGAGCTGTAAAGAGGCTATTAGGGTAAAGAGGTTAGCTCTCGGTCTTGCAATGCCAACCCCACCGAGGAAAACCGAAAAAAATTCAAACGAACCAGCAATGACTGTAATGCCCTTATTAATTATGTCAAATTCTCCTACGACCAAAAGTTGGGGCAAACAATACTACAAAGTCCCACCAGTAGTAAAAACTTTTGTTGGTTTGTTAAGAATATTAAGAATTCGGCCTCAAGATCTATCCCGACACTCATTTGCAATGACATTCCAGCTGTCAGCTCCGTACATTCAACCGCAATACTCGGCTTGCCAGGAATGCCCATCAGTTTACCTGTATTCGATATTCGGATATACTGTGAAATATAAGGATTCTTTTCTTTGCGCACAACCCGAATGCAATGCTCTGCCGCACCCTGTTTTTCCTAAACATTACAATTTACGAACATTTAAAGTCAATGTGCATCGGCTTCTCATCCTTTCAACTAATTCCCCATTTCCATAATGCCGGTGCTGTGTTACTAACATTATAAGGTTGCTAACAATCCCTTTTGCACGCGCAAATTATAAAAACAAAAACGTATGGCACCGTAGATTGCAAAATTAAATTCCGGGATAAAACCGTAAACCGCAGCTCTGGGGACTTTTGCAGGCTTAAATTACATTATGACGGATAATTTTTGTACCGGTTGAACAACCAAATTTCGTTTAATAAAAAAATATTGAATAACCTAAGGAAGTTGTCATTGCACTTGTGTCATTCGATTTATTGGAGAATACCGATGTTGTAGAGAATAGTGTTAAGTTCTGTCTTTATTCGATAGAATTAACTAGAATAAGTAATACTGTACAAAACGTAAACACAAATTCTGAAGTCTCCACCGAAGGTGTTTCACATGTTTCGGGTGGTCGTGAAGTAGAGATAATAGCATTATAAGATGGGATGGGATCCGCCCTAATAACAATGACTTAGAAGCGATTCGCACTTACCCGATACCCCGCAATACTAAAGAGGTCCAGAGGTGTAATGGGTTATTTTCCTGTTTCCGTCGCTTCGTCCCAGAGTTCTCCTGCATTGCTAGGCCATTGAAAAATTTGATAAGGAAAGATTTAAAGTTTTCTTGGACTAATGAGTGCACTGAAGCCTTTGAGCAGCTAAGAAGTATACTAGCTTTTTCGCCAATATTGGCAATAAACGATCCAATACGGGAAACGGAGTTGCACTGTGATGCCAGTGCACATGGTTTTGGGGCCGTTCTGCAAAGACAGGATGACAAGAAGTTTTATGCAGTAGCCCTTTTTCAAGAAAGACGTCTGGTGAAGTATCGAAGCTAATTAGTTTTGAATTAGAGACATTAGCTGTCGTATATACCCTTGAACGGTTCAAGACTTTTCTCGTCGTGCACTTGATTTGGAATAAGGTTTGCCAAACTGTAGAGCTTCCGATCAACGGCCCAGTAGACTACGTAGACGACGTTATCCGGAAATGCGTAAAATTAAGTTGCTGAAGGTCATTCAGACGAATCTCCAGCACTCAAAGTGTGCTTCGGAGAATCTTCTGGTCTTCCTTAGGGAGAACAAACATTGACATCGGCATCATACAGGAGCCGTGGGTCAGGAAAACGACCATAGCCGGACTCCTAAATAACAATTATAACCTTTTCTACATCCATAACACGGGTAAGCCAAGGTCATTCACTTTAGTAAAAAATACATTAACGCTATCTTCTTTCCCAACCTTAGCTCCAACGATAGTACTGTGGTCAAACTGGTTGACACCAGGCAGGACATCTATATATCCTCGGCCTACTTGGCGCACGACAGCTTGCAAGCGCGATGCAAGAAGGGGAAGGTACCCTGCTTGTAGGCTGCGACGCGACCGCACAACATCATCTATGCGGTAGCTCTGAAGTAAACGAACGAGGTGAGTCTTTATTCGATTTTATCATAACTGCCGATTTATCTGTATGTAACGTAGGTAACACCCCGACCTTTACTTTTCCGAGTACGGAAAATTTCTGTGGTTGGGAAGAAGTGTTAGATATCAAAACAAACAACGATAGATTCAGAGTGGACAATTGGAGAGTCTCCGACCTTAAATCCTTTTTGCATCACGGGTGGATTCTTTTCTATGTAAATATCAAGGTTGATATTTCTATTCCCCACAAAAACCCAAAAAGGATTGACTGGAAGAAATTCGGTCAAATACTTAACTCCAAACTAAATATACTGCCCAATCTGAACATAGACTCAGTCGAATAGCTGGACGCTACAGTTCAGACCTTCGAGAAAGCTATGAGAGTATCTTTTAGAATGTCATGTCCAGTTAGTTACAGCAAAAAAACCTTGCCGCCATAATGGAACAAAGACGATGGAGATACGATCCTTAGGAGGAATACAAGAGCGATCATCAAAATCTACTACCGGAACAAGTATTGGCAGCTGTATAAAGACAGCATCATAACCAAATCGTTCGGCAGGGGTACACCTGAAGGTGGGGTTATATCGCCTTTGCTGTGAATTATGGTTAATAAAATCCAGTCAAACTTAGACAGCGATGGCATTAAAGTGGTTGCGTACGCGGATGATGTGGTCGTACTTGTATCAGGGATGTTCCTGGATGTGATAAGCGAAATCATGGAAAGGGCGCTGGGTAAGATCAGCGCCTGGGTCACAAGGTGTGGTACGTAGCAAAGCAGACCTGATTCACTACTAAAACCAAAATACAAACTTTCAACTTACTCCGTCTATATAAACATGTTCTCTCGCTATCCCCTAGTGCTAAATACTTGGGTGTCATTCTAGACCCCAAACTCAGCTGAAAGCTGAATATTGAACACCGGATTCGCAAAGCAAATGTTGCTTTCTACGCATGCAGCAAGGCTTTCGGTAAAAAGTGGGGACTTAAACCGGGACTACGTCCAAGCTCGAAGAGGAATGTGGGGAAATAGTTTCCAGGGCGGGTCGTCTGTTTAAGATATCTCTCATCTCGGTTCCAGGGCATATTAACATAGAGGGGAACGAGAGAGCCACAAAATCGGCTCCTCCCTTTCGGAATCTTGAGAGTTCTCACCCCGTTGAGCTTCGAGAAGGGAATAACCACCGCATACTTCAGGGCAAGGTGTTGCACTTAATTTCGGGGTGGGTTAGAAAAAAAATTAACCGAGTTTAAACGCGCAAAAAGAAAATAAAACGCGAGAAGATTACGGCCGCCGCTGCGCCGGTGGTAAACAATCGAATACTGGCGGATAGGGAAACGTCAGCAGGAATTCGCCGAAAGAGAAGTGCAACAGGTAGCCTGTTGAATGCTACCGTCCCGGTTGCTCAGCTGGGGTGGGTTCGGAGATGGAAATAATTTTAGGGAAGGAGAAAATTCTGAAACGAAAAGGTATGAAGAAAAGGTAAAGTGATGGTAGGTAAAACGGGCGCCACACAATCTTTGAAAAAAAGGAATTGTGAAACCTTTTTAAGAAGAAGTCGATCATTGATTGCTAAAAAAAAGGGATTAAATAAAAAAGGCAAGGTTTTTAAAACGTTACAAAGCTCGAATGAGCAACGGTCAATTTATTGAAGTGACGTTAGATTGCGGAACAACAAAAGAAAATATCGCCGTTTGAAATAGCCCGCTATCGCTATTTCCCGAAAGTTAATAAAAACAAAATGAAGGGGGCGCGTGTCCCGTGATTTCCGGGATTTTACCGTGACAAAAGCCTACCGGGTTCTTAAAATAAAATGCCTAACTAAACGAAATTTTTTTTTCTTTTTTTTTTTCACCAAAGCACTATACTTAGCTTTTACAAAAAAATCTGCTCCTCTATGAATCCTGATAATTGTACCCCTGGGAATCAGCTGCCTGTCCTGCCGCTATATCCTTTGTCGGCCGTCTTCTTTCTTTTTCTCCTCTTTTTTTTTGTGTGAGATTCTGATCTCGCGCAAAACTATATTAAAAAAAACTTCCTCGATTCTTTTCAAAACTACTACAACCTTTGATGGTCAACCAAGACGTGTCGGTTTGTCCACTTCCAGGTTTCTTTGTCCGTGATGGACCATTCACTCTCTCTTTTATACCCCCACATTCAGCAATTACGGAATCCACTGCGGCTTTTTTTAGCATGCACTCTGTCACTTTACTGGAGTGTGCCACCGCCTCCGTCTCATACTCTCTTTCGAATTCGCTGCAACTCTGGGGTTGAGCGAATCGATGACCACATTCACACAAGTTTCCCCAAGAGAAAGTGTTCACAAACACTTAAACAATTCGACAAGATAAAATGTTGAAAGAATCGAGAAATGTTTGAAACTCGAAAATGTCCCCAACGAATAAAAGTTAATAGCAAAACAATACCGAAGTAAACCAAAAATGAAAAAGAAAGAAGAAACGAAGACGGATTTTAGTTTTGGGACAATATTTGCTGGTGTCCCAATTTAGTACAACCCCAGGAGTCTTTGAGGAGGAGTGTAAAATCAATTTGGGGGAAGGGGAATCTGTATAGCGTGCTATTTCTTACATACATGTTTAATTGTTGGGCTCTTGGCCATGGAAGTCTTCGTTAGGTTTTCTTATGTGAGTGGTTGGTGAATGTTGTTGAAGTTAATGTGTGGGCCATCTGAAAGATCGATTTGTTTCGTTGGGGGAGATTATTTCTCATCTTTCCCCACCAATCGTTGTATAGGCAAACAGTCTGTCTGGCTCTAACGGGGTCTTCATCCCGACCCGTTTGGAATCACGTTGGGGTGTGCTAAGGGATCGTCCTCCCCCACCCATCGTTGTGGAGATGCCAACACGCCGTTGGGCTCCATACCTGCTTTTGTCATCCTCCGGGTCTCATGGAAACGAGCCAGCTTGATTGGGGTTAAAGGTCAATCAGAGGCGGCCAGTTAACCATTCTCCCAGCAGGATGACGGAAATAAAAATGAGAGGATAGGGCGCAAAAGTGGATTGGGTATGGGAGTGGAAGGGTTGGAGGGGAAACAAATTTTGTGGCGTTTTTTAACGCAACAAAGGGCTGAGGGATCTGACGAACGGCAACACGTCTAGGAAGACCTGGCCCAGATATGACAAACCTAGAGCCCAAAATCTCATAAGCAGGACAAGAGGGTATGTCGCTAGACAGGTAACCGTGAGTACTGGGCAGTAGGCACTCACGCTGCCAAGTCTAGGCATACCCCATAATACCCACGGCCGCAGCTGCAACGACGGCAATGAGAATGAAACGGTCTTTCACATTCTTTGCGGATGCTCGGCGTTGGCCAAGACCAGACGCAGGCGTTTGGAAAACCATTCCTCGATGACCTATCAGATATCTCAGACATGGGTCTAAATGATTTCATTGAATTCCTAAACTCCACCGGGTGGATTTGTGTAAAATACTCCCTCCCATTAGGTCATCATGTGTGGTGGCATCAAAACGGCTATAGCGCCACTTGTGTTTTTCATGGTTGCCATGAAATCAACCACTTCGACTACCTACCTACCTTTCTTGGTCGTTTGCCATTTACCATTTTTACTGAATGTGAAGCCTTGTCGCAAACGCTGAAGAAGAAAGGCGTAATTCCGCGGATAACCAAGTGGGCTTTAGCTTTTGAGAACTACAATTATTAAGATGAACATCGGAAAGGGGAAAGAATGGCTCCTGTTGACGAGCTTCATAAACGCTTAGTCGTGTGCCCGCCATCGGGGGAATAACGAGTGAAGACTTGAATCTGAATATTCAAATTTTCCAGACGCGCGATGAAAACATACATTCTATCCAAGAAAAATTAGAAGACGAAGAAGTACCCGGGTATGTCCTAGAAGATGGGTTAGTTTTTCGTGTCGGTCCACAGAACAGACATCAACTTTTTGTCCCCAAGGAACTAGAAGAAAGTGTCATGCGTGTCACCCACGAGAAATGGGGGCATCTGCGTATTGACAAATGTCCAAGTCAAATCCAGAAGCATTATTGGATCTCGAATGTAAAGAAAAAATTAAATCGGTTTTTCAGGAATTATGTTAAGTGTATTTACAATTCCGTGCCCCGCGAAATACTGAGCGAAACCTATAAAATATTGCGAAATGGCACTTCCATCCATAAGATCAAGGAGTAAACATATTTTGGCGGCCATAGATGGCTTCACGAAATATGTCAAATTATGTCCAGGAACAAGAGAAATGATAAGCGATATTTTGAATATTACAGTCGTCCACGTAGGTTTCACGTCACTGGAATTTGGTAAATTTCTGGAGAAAAATAACATTGAGCATATTAAAGTTGTTGTAGCGTATCCTAAGTCGAATGGCCGGGTTGAAAGGGTAAACCGAGTTTTGAAGGCAGAAGAAGAAGAAGTTAGAGAAGTTGGTTGAGCCCTCCGAGTGCGCCGATTGTAAACAGCAGTTGACCAGGGTTGAGTATGCCATAAATAATACTAACCATTCAAGCGTGGGGTCGTCCCCAAGTAAACTGCTGTTCGGAGTAGAACAACGGGGAAGTGTCATCGTAGAGCTGACTGAGCACTTGGATGAGAAATACAGTGATGACGCGCTAATAGATTTGACCAGGCTGCGACGTGAAGCCTCCGAAGCAATCGAAAAGTCCCAGCTGTACAACCTAAACTATTTCAATGAGCAACATACCTCGCCCAAGCAGTTAAGCGTCGGCGAATTTGTAGTAATGAAGAATGTGAATACTTCGATTGGGACTAATAAGAAATTAATACCTAATTATCGCGGTCCATTTGTAATAAAGAAGAAGCTAGATTATGACCGTTATGAGATAGCAGATATTGAAGGTTTTCAAATAACGCAGTTTGCCGTATCGTAGTACGGTCAAATTTACGAATTCGAAAGGCAACTAGCTTTAAGTTATAAATGGTGATTTTTTTAGCTTATTTGTTTTAAGAATCGAATAAAACACTCAAATTTGCATCAAATATTCAAATTTTTATTGTAATCGATAAATAGGCCTTTGCCATTTACGTTTAGACAACTTCATGCAAATATTGTCCCCGGCTCCGTTTCAAATGGTCCATTCGGCAGCTACAATTTTGCGTCACTTTTTCGAGCATCTCGGCCGGTATTCCACGAATTACGCGTGTTATGTTATCATGTAAGGCTTCAATAGTGTCCACATAGACTAACGACTTTACATAACCCTACAAGAAATAATCAAGAGGCGTTAAATCGCATTATGGCGGCCAACTCACAGGGCCATTTCGAGAGATAAGATGCTCACCAAATTCATCCTTCAACATTTCCATTGTTTTACGAGCTGTGTGGCATGTGGCACCGCCTAGATGAAACCACATGTCAACCAAGTTCAACTCAGCCAACTGGGCAAAAAAAAGTCGGGTATCTTGGCTCGATATCGTTCGCCGTTGACGTAAAGTTTCTTCCACGGTCGTCTTTGAAGACAAATGGACGGATGATGCCACCAGGCCATAGACCACACCAAACCGTTGTTTTTTCGGGTTATATCGGTAATTCTTGTATGACATTTGGCTGTTCATTTACGTTTCTGTTCAGCCAGAAATAACATTCATCGCTTAACACAATTTTTCGATAAAACAGCGTATTTTCCCATTTTTCACATAGCACGAATTTTGCTAATAAATTTCAATAATTTGCAAACGCTGCTCGTTTGTAAGTCTTTCCATGATTAAATGGGAGAGTATACTGAAAGCTTTCACTTTGACAGATGACGTTTGGACGCCATTACTAATCAGTGGAGCCAACCTGAAAAACTTAACTCAAAAAAGTACCCTTTACAATCGAGGTCGATTGACTGGTCAGAATGGCCGATCTGTAATGACCTAGAATTAAGTTGAACATTTGGCACCACCAAAAGGTAATGCCTCAGAGGTCTATCACTCTCTGAACACCTCTTTTAAAATTTGTAACAAGGTTCCAAACACTTGTCTTGAGTAAGAGATTAGTTGTCAAAGCAAAAGGAACACGTTTTTTAATAAATCCAAGATTAAATTTAAAATCAAGAGACGTTTATACAGTGTAGTAAATTCATCCGCTGAATGTTCAAATTCAGCAAGTTTATGATTTTTGCATGGCTCTTTTTGATGCAGGGTGATTCGAGTTGCAATTAATATTCCCATCGATATGTAAATCAAATCGAATTTCTGCATACGAAGGGGCATATGTTTTCCATAAACAAAAGTTCACTGCAGAAAAAATATTTCTCCGTCGGATTTGATGCTTGGTGTGGTGTATTAAAAGAGTTATTAGGTCAAGCTCGATCGTTGTGATGCAGGTAGTTATAATAATTATACTATTTTCTCAAATCCACCCCAACCTAAAAAATTAAAAATGGCCCCAAAACAAAATGATATATTCGTGATTATGATTTCAACATACATTTTTGGGACCTTTTTCTATTTTAATTGGGATTATTTTTCATTTTTCAAAATAGATCTAATTTTCGGGGCAATTTGTCGATTTTGGTTTGGGGCCATATAAATATTATGTAGCCCATTCTTTGGTTGTTTTATTATGTTTTTCGGGACGTATATAGCAGAGAAACTATTTATAAATAAACAAAATGATACAACCAATAAATAACACAGAGATATTAAACAATTTACGCAAAATAAAAACTTGTTACCCGGATGTCAAACGTGCGAACGAATTGAATTATACATAATGCAGAAATGCCATTACTAAATTTCAATAAACTGCATACGGTCATAAGGGCATTGTGCTGGCATTTGTGATTAGTGTCGGATTACACTACTTGCTTTTTGGTCAAATTTATCTGTCCAAAAAAGCATGGTCATTTGTGGCCACTAAGTCATTTGGTCATTTAGGAAATGCTCATTATAACCATGCATGACCTTATTTTAATAGCGATACCATCAAAATTGTCCATTTTTGACAACTTGGCATGTAATCTAATCCTACCTTAATAATAACAATGCTCCCACACATTCGACACGGCCAAAAGTGTAAGGGAGCGATTGAAGTCCGAGTTCTCTTCCACGGGACCAGTTAAGAAGGCGATACTGCTGAAATGTGTGAAACGTGAGAAACCACATGGCAACTCCATAGGAGAATCTAATAAAATACTTTGGGGATTCTGAAGTTTGCGGACGGAGGTCGGAGGCGCTTGGACAGTGGTTGCACGTCACACATGTGCAATGACGAATGTTTGTTTTATCGTTGCCCTCGATGGTGCAGGGAAGTTACTGTTGGCAAATGATGCTTGCGTAAATGTCAATGCAAGAGGAACTGCTGATATTTTCACTAAAGACAGGAAGTTTTAAATGGTCAGTAAAATTCCAAACCACATTACTAGTCAAAAATTTTGAGGACTAATCTTCTTTCCGTTGCGAGGATAACGTACAACGGAAACACCATCACTTTCGACAAGAAAAGAGCAGTTGTTTGTGGAAATGATGGCGAAGTCAAGATGGTTGCGAATCGAGTCAGAGAATTGAACTACGTTCAAGAAAGTACTCAGCTGGCGTGCGCGGTTGATGAAAAGGGATTGAGTTTTAAGTTCTGGCATCGCAGAATGAACGAGATTTGATAAAAATTTAGTGACTGGACGAAACATTTACGACGATGGAGGGCTGAAGTCATCATGCAGCGTATGTCTTCGTGGAAAAATGACAATGTTCCCGTTTCCTAAGAAGTCTAAGAGATGTACAAGGTTATTGGATCTGGTACACACTGATGTCTGAGGGCCTTCCAGAACGAAATCGTTGGCTCAAACGAGGTACTTTATTACCTTTATAGATGACAGCAGCCGCGAAGTTTTCTTTTTGAAACAGTTTTCACACACGCCACAGCAAAATGGTGTGGCGGAACGCAAAAATCGAACGCTCGTTAAAATGGCGGGGTGCTTGTTATTCAATCAGGTGTTGCAAACGATTTTTGGGCAGAAACTGTAGCAACATCAAATTATCTTCGAAATAGATGTCCTACGATTATCATACACCGTTTGATCGTTGGAATAAAAGAATCCCGCACCTACGTCATCTAAAGGTTTTCGGAGCAAAGACGTTTTTGCTAAACAAATGTCCATTCAAGGGAAAGTTCGAGGTGCATTCAAGGGAAGGTATCATGGTCGAATACTCTGAAGCATCCAAGGGCTAACGAGTGTAGATTCCAGAAGAACAAAAAGTTGTTATTTCGAGGGACGTCAAGTTTATCGAAAATAAGCTGGTTGGTGAAGAGCGTCAAAAGAAATATTTTGCCATTCCTGGTGAAAGATCTGATAAGGAATACGGGTCAACTATAGTATATATGCCGACCTAAGGCAAATAAGAAGATGAGGAGCTCGTAGCAAGGACAAAACTAACTACCAACAACCGATTCCGAGCATCATCACAAAATCGTTCGAAGAACATATCAAACGAGATTTGTTTCACACAACCCCAAAGAAGAGGAAATCAATCAACAGAACATAAACGGTGATGACGAAGACGAGAAGGAAGAGGAAACAGACGACGAAGAGTATTTTGATCCACTGAACAGTGCTAAAACCTGAAACCTCGAGATGGCTAACATCGGAGAGTTATCAATTGAGGATGCGATGTCTGGAACTGAGGCAAAAGAATGGTTAAATGCTATCAGGGATGAGATTCGAGGACTTATCCACAACAATACATGGGAATTGGTCAAGCTTCCACCGAATAAGGCCGTTGTAACCAGAAAGGCAGTTCTGCGTAGTAATTTGAACCCAGATGGATCGCGTAGGCCCGCCTTGAATCGATTGTGAAAATTTGCTAGTTTATCAGATGGACGTAGTAGCAGCATATTTAAATGGCAACCTGGAGGAGGAGATCTACATGAATCCTCCGGAATACCTTCAGCTAGCTTTGCAGATACTTGTAAAAGAAAATGCGCAAAATGATAGAGTAAGGAGAAAGGCCAAACCAATGCTCCAGAAACTTTTAGAGGGTAACTATGTATGTAGGTCAAAAAGGCGCTTTGTGGACTATGACAGGCAGTATATCAATGGCATGAAAAATTGGACAAAACTCTTCGAGAAATTGGCTTAAAACCGGCAACAAATGACACTTGTCTCTGCTTTGGTACGAGCAAAGCAGCCGTCGCCGTATATGTACAAATGTCGATGACATTTTGTACGCATCGCGAAATCAGAAGACATTGGAAAGCATTCGAAATGGACTTGCTGCTATTTTTGAAGTCAAGGTTTGTCGGATTGGCGAGCTATTGTTTGGGCGTCAAAATAATTCGAGGAGGCGGGAAAATGAAACTGAACCACCAGGCGTACGTCAAGGAGCTGTTTTAGATGGACGAGTCAAAACCGATCAGTACAGTACAGTAATTCAAAATTAACAAATGGCGAGCGCCTTATTGGAGGACATCCAGTCGAAAAACCATTTCGGCAGCTCATAGGGTCGCTTATGAACGATGGAAAGATAACCGTGGTGTACACACCAACTGAAAGGATGCCCGCGGATGTGCTTACCAAACCACTTCCTGGACCAGCACATTACAGATGTCTAAAGGACATCGGGATGTCAGTGAGTTAAGTCGCCCTGTTTGAGGGAGGCGTGTTGAGACTTTAATATGTGTCATTCCTCATCTTTTTATCTACATTTACTTTTGTATGTCAATACTAAGCATATTTGAATTTAACGACAGTATATGTTAAATTGTCTTTTTTCTCTTTGTTACAAACCATTTGAAATGTCATTTTTTATAGCAAGAAGTTGGGAAAAGTTGATGAATTTGAGCATATTTTGCATGTTTATTTTACACACCCAAATTGTGAGGTGTACAATTTGGGTGTGTAAAATAAACATGCAAAATATGCGTTGAATATGAATTTATAAGAACATACTTACCAATTAATAACATAATAAAATATTATTTATAATATTTATTACCATATAATGCTATCATATTATAAAATATGATATTAAGAATAAAGCTGTGTTTTAACTAATTTATTCTAATTTTTAATGAAAAATAATCAAAATAATATTGTTTAACGTGACTAACATATAAAAAGTAAGTTGATCATACTTTTTCGGTTGACAATAAATTTAAGTATATCATTACAAACACGGATTTCGTTATGGATGGTTATACTGAAACATTTAAGTACTTTTATGCTACATTACCACCAAAAAATAAACCGAGATTAAGCCAAAAAATTAGAAATTAATCTATCAGCGTTTCCACCGAAGAAAATAGATTAAACTGACGTTTGGCTCTCTTTACCACATTTTTGCTTTAAAATTGAGTAAGTAATTGACAATGTTTTTTCTACAACATCAAACAAAGCGAAAATAAAATTAAAATTAGTTGCTATAGTTATAGTTATATATATATATAGAGTTTTAGGCCGGGAGAAGTCGCATATGCAGAAAACACCGCCGTCAGTGCTTATTGAATGTTGGGGTGGGTTAGGTTACGTTGAATGGCAGTCAGAAAGAAGTTTGACTCACTTAGACCTAAGTAAGGTCCATTGTGATACCACGTGGATCTAAAGTTCCTGTCTACTCGTTGAACCAATTTGAGCTTTTTATAAAGCGTGAGAGACGTTTTGGGTCGGTCGAATTTAAATCGTTACGATCATTGAAGAAGCAAGCTCTTAGATGGAAATTTCGTTTCCGGTAGAGAGCAGGGCATGCGCAAAGTAGGTGTAGAGTTGTCTCTTCCTCCACCTCATCACCACAGCTCCGGCAAAAGACGTTCGAGTAGGCACCAAGTTGCATGCCTGCCTAACAGACAGTATCTGAAGATGACACCAATTGAAGCACTAATTTGCGATCTATTGAGGGTAAGCAAGTTCTTAGAGCGTGCCAGATTTAGCCAAGGCCAAATCTGCTTCGTCGTTGAACAGGTAGTACCGCCTGTCCATCTGTGGTTTGTTTTTTCTATTGCATCCAGGTTCAATAAGAGTTTGTATATGGAAACTGGTAATGCCTAAAGAGCCTCTTTCAGGAGGATTGAGAGGGTGGTTCCAAGTTTGGCGAGTTCGTCAGCCTTGCAGTTACCCGAAATGTCTCTTTGCCACGGCACCCAGCACAGGTGAATGTTGAACTGCTCAGCCATCTCCTTTAAGATGATCGGCAATCTAGGGCCACTAAAGATAAAATAAGAATATTGGGGTAGCTAGAAGGAAAAAAAATTGCAATTCATAAAAACATATGAGACACGTTGAGAGTAGGAGAGTAGTGTAGAGTCGTATAGAGTGTTTTCGCAACCCGAATTTTCATACAGTTTATTACATAAATTTTTTTTTTATCTTGTGTTTAGCAGATTAAAATTTGTATGGTTAATCTTGAGACTTAAAGTGGATTAAGGGCAGATTAACCTTAATATCGGTTTAATGCTCGGTGGAAACGTTGCTTTATATTATTAGGCACTGGTTTAAACGCTTTTATAACGTGATCCAAGCTCTTACAAATATTATTTTTGTAACGTGAAAACACTTTTTTAGCAATATTTGCAATCACTAGTAGTAGTACTAGTAAATTGTTTTGATTATTTTCATAAAAATATTTTTTTAAAAAATTACAAAAAATTATAATTTGATAAATAAAGTCGTCGTTGATAAATAAAGTCGTAAAAAGGGTGGCTAATTAATTCAATACATATGTGTAACATAATAATAAGCATGCACTTATTTATGAGTTGTATTCATCTACAAAACATTTTTGATAGAAAAATGCGCCAACAATATATTTATGCAGTGCATTCCAGCTACCTTCCGTTATCCTTCCTCTGTCTATCACTAACTATTAATTTAGAAATAAAGCATATTAACTTATATAACAAATTTCCAAAGCCGCCCAAGAAAACAAACAGCTAAGAAACTTCATTGACTAAACATTGTACGTTTGTATGTAACAAAAAATAATTTAAAAAGGATTAAAAATACTTCTTTCCCACTTTTTTTTATCGATGCACGGAACCTGAGTATGTATATTCATAAAGCTTTCATGTTTTGAATAAAAACAATTAAATAATAAATAAATAATAAAACAATCAAAGAATTTAATATATATATTTTTTTTTTTTTTTTTTTTATAATGTACGCGCACTAAAGGGACTTTGGACACCCTTATAATGAAGTGACACAGTGCGGGCATTAGGAAAATGAAGGATAAGAGAAAGGGAGAAACCGATGCACGTTGGTTTTAAATGTTTGTAAATTATAATGCAAAGGAAAAACAGAGCGTGGTAGAGCATTCCACATTCGTATTGTACGGTTGAGAAAGGAATCTTTATATTTCACAGTACGTCCGAAAACAGGCTTAAGGGTAAACTGAAAATATATGGTCATTCCAACGAATGTTGTCATTAACACACATACCGAGAATGGAAAGTCGTTCGGTTTCAGCGATGCAAGTGCCATTCATAGATAATGGCAGAGAATTAGGGGTTCGCTTCAATGACAGCAGACAGCATTGCGTTTTGGAAGCATTAAATTCCACTCTGTTGGTTTTACCCCATTTAAGAATGCTGTCAAGATCGGAATTCAAAGAGCTTAACATACGTTGCCGTTCCAGTTCAACGCCCGAAGATAAGGGGCGTTGCCCAGGAAACGAATATGTAAAGCTGAGGGTACTGTCATCAGCAAAGGAATGGATTGGATTAGAAGTGACAGACAGGAGGTCATTGATAAAAATGAGAAAGGGAGTCGGAGACAAAACAGAGCCTTGAGGGACACCAGCATTTATTTGGTGAGTTGCAGACTTGAAACCGTCCAAAACAACTTGTATTGAACGGTCCGAAAGGTAATTTCTAATCCATTGAAGAAGGGTAACATCGATCCCAAATGCACGCATTTTCGACAAGAGAGCTTGATGCCAAACTCTGTCAAATGCCTTTGAAATATCAAGCGCAACGACCTTGCTTTCACCACCATGGTGAATAGATTGGTTCCACTTTTCGGTTAGATATGTCATCAAATCACCAGTGGACCTGTTGCTGCGAAAACCGTACTGCCGGTCATTAAGAAGTTTTCGGGATTCGAGATATTTCATAAGCTGACGGTTTATCAGCGTTTCCATGACCTTGGAAAGAAGGGACGTAAGTGCAATTGGTCGGTAAGAGGATGGAGAGGAAGATTCGCCTTTTTTTCGGACGGGCTGGACAAATGCTGTTTTCCATCTTCTCGGAAAGAGCCCTGAAGAATAGGACAGATAGAAAAGCTTACGCAGTGGTTTTGCCAGCGTGGAAGAACACCTCTTCAGAACTATAGGGGAAATACCATCTGGGCCAGCGGATTTGTGAATGTTGAGATCCTGAAGTACTCTTGCCACAGTACGGGTGCGGAAGTGAATTTGTCCCATGGAGTGTTCTACGCGCTCGAGTACTGGGGGAGATAAAGCAGAATCTGGCAGCGTTGAGCTAGTTGCAAAATGAGCAGCAAGCAGATTGGCTTTATCCAAAGAGCTGACAGCTGGAATGTCATTGCAAATGAGTGTCGGAATAGATGATGAGGCCGAATTTTTAATATTCTTAACAAACGACCAAAAGTTTTTACTACCGGTGGGACTTTGTAGTATTTTTTGCCTCAACTTTTGGTCGTAGGAGAATTTGACACGATTAATATGGGCATTGCAGTCATTTCTGGCTCGTTTGAACTTTTTTCGGTTTTCCTCAGTTGGGTTGGCCTTAAATGACCGAAAAGTTACCTCTTTAGCCCTGATACCTTCTTTACAGCTCAGGTCACACCACGCGTTTTCCTTAGGTCTGATACACTTTATCCTGTTAGGGATAAAGCGTTTCATACCCAGGTGAATTAAATTTGTAATCATATCGGCAGCGGCATCCACGTCGTTGTTGAGGAAGCATAACGACCAGTTAAAACTCCTAAAGAAACCGTTTAATGCTTCCCAATTGGCTTTCTCGTATTGCTATACGGTTCTTTTAGGAGCTTGTTCTTTAACTGTGTGGCTGGAGTACGAGAAATTCGCCGATATGATACAATGGTCTGACGAACCTAGAGGCGATAATACATTTAAAGTGTATTTATCAGGGTGAGAGGTAAGAAACAAGTCCAGAGTGTTGGCGTTTTGACCGCTAATGTCCGGTATCCGTGTCGGCTCATTTACAATCTGGGTTAAATTATTAACCTCAGCAAAGATCTCAACATACCTTCCTTCGGGTGTTGTCTGTCCAGAATGTCGAAGCCAACTTGAATTGTGTATATTGAAATCGCCCGCAATGACGATTTCAGTACGAGGATAATGGGTAACAATTCTGGTGATGGAATCAAACAGTGCATCAAACTCATTATAAGTTGAATGCCTGTCCTGGTTAGGGCTTCTGTACATAAAACAGTAGTGAATTAATTGCCTACGGACATGAAATTTTAGCCAAATAAAATTAAATTCCCGATTGGAACATTGGCCATATTGAGGTAGAAGTTGGTAGGCTACATCACTACGTATATAAACGGCGATACCACGATGGGAAAAGAATAATGGCACCAAGCTATATCCAGGCAGACTAAACTCCGTTAAATCGGAATCAATGCTGACCTGTGTTTCACTTAGTGCCATAACAGCTGGTTTATTGTGAATAGCATGGGCGTACAATGAAAAAAAATTCCATCTCAACCCACGAATATTACTCACGTCCACTCTAAAATTCCTACGCATAACAAAAAACAAACACAAAAAACTCAACTCCGACGCTGACTAAGCTGGGCCGTACCGTGCAGATCCTTAAGTTAGCTTTCCAATCAAATCACTGCAGGTGTTATGCCCATACAATGAATTGCTTTGGTCTGCCAACAAAATCTACACAACGCGACCCGCTATTCGCCAAATGATACTCTACCCAGCCATAGCAAGTGCACGCAAAAACATACGGCACTTGCTATAGCCAAGCAAAGCAGCAGCAAACGATAGGGAGTGGGACCAGATGGAGTGCCCAAACACAATACTTTTTTTTTTTTGTTTTCACTGCACTATACACTAAACTGTTTTTGTTTATGCACAGCGCGCGCGCGATTAGCGTTTTTTCTTTAGCACACAAGTTTTTTGGTTTTTTTTTTTTTTTTTTTTGTGTGTTTAAACCGACCGCGGAGTGAGTTAAAAATGCGTGTGCACGCGTCGGGTGGCAGATCGGAACTATAAATCGTTTCAATATATATAGTATAAGCAAAAACATATACCCATAATAATAATATAGTTCTGTGTCAGTTGAAAAATGATTTTTAATTTGAAGCAAATATAATTTACCACTGAATAAGCTACGATAAATACAACGATCGGGCTTGACCTAATCACTTTTTTAATACACCACCTCAAGGCCTCAACCCATAGAATCCGTTGCTGCGTGCGCCCGTTTTGCCTGGCACCAATATAGAATACACGCAAACTTATGCTACGTCTCCACCTGACACTAAAGCGAGATTAAGATTAATCTGCCCTTAAATGTTAAGATTTACCGAACAAATTTTAATCTGCTAAGCACAAGATTAAAAAATAATCTTGAAAGAAACTGGGTTTGCATGTAGGAATCGGTTTGTGAACACACTAAATACCAATTTACCATATCTGAATATGTGAAAACTGACGTTGGTTGCTGAGAATTGAGAGCGAGTGAGCGGTTTGGGAGAAAACCATTATGTTAATCTCCTAAATGAAAATTATATGCACCTTGTATGGAGAAATTCGATTCCTATGCATTTTATAAAAACAAAACAAATAACAAATATCGATGCGAATATTTATTGCAACCTGAATCACCTTGCATTATAAAGAACCACGTGAATACTCTAACCAGGAACTGGCTGAATTTGCACATTCTGCGGACGAATTAATATTTTATTACACTGTAATAACTACTTACTAATATTTACATATATCACATCGTGGCTTAAAACACTTAATTATTAACACACTTTGATGGACTGAATTTCCGAAATACACGTATTGAGACTGCTAACAAATTGTTTGTTTGGCCACCAAGCTGACTTTTGTTTCGCTGCTGTTAAAGGGTATAAAGTTCTATTCCACTTTGCCGTCAGTCAACCAAAAAAAACGGAACGGATTTCATGAGTCGGGGCTTTACCTTTCTAACGTCAAAAAAATCTCTAATTACGTAAATATTTCAACCAATCATTGATCGTCCCGCAGTATGCAAAAGACATATTGAATTACATCATTCGTACTTGTTTTTTAAAAGGTAAATTCTTACTTGAACAGACTTAAGTGAATATTCAATATTTTTTTAAATTCAGCTGATACTGTTTGTCTTGGTCTTCTCCGTGCATCGCGAAAGAATAAAGATAAACTGGCCTGTTGATCAAATGACGTCAAGGGACTTCCAAAAAGACCCTTATGCATTGACCTCTTCAATCAGCTAGTTAAAGATGAAGTTCGCACTGGCGGTTTCCGGGAGCTAATCAACCGCAATTAACATCTCTTCAAGGATAAAACGGTCTTGGACATTGGATATGGCATTGATCTCTTATCGTTGTTTGCAGCAAAAGCCGGTGCAAAATGTGTAATTGCGGTCGATAGCTCTAGCGCAGCACTTTCGTACGACAAGTTGTCTTTGACAATCAGTATGACCATATAAGAAAGGTTATACATGGGAAAATACAAGATGTCACGCTTCCATTGGCACCAAAATCCATTGATATAATTATTTTCGATTGGATGGGATATTGTCTCGTGAGTCTATCATCGACGTAATAATATTTGCTCGTGATAAGTGGCTAAAGCCGGGTGGGCTAATATTTCCGGATAAAGCCCAATTGCATGTTGCTGTTTTGGAGGATCCAAGAAAAAAAAATTGTAAAGTCAATTGGTGGCGAAATGTTCACGGCTTCAACATGGGCATTCGTGAATTTGCATTACGTGAGCCGCGTTTCTATTCAGTTAAACCGGAACAGGTGCTGTCTTCATCGCACCTCCTAAAGGAAATTAATCTAACTACGATAAAAGTGGAAGATCTTACGTTCCTCACACCTTTCCTAATAGAAGCAAAACGCAGTGGAACAATAGACGGTATAATGACGTACTTTAACGTGATATTCACCAAATCTCATACAAAATTTGGATTTAACACAGCACCATGGTCGCCGCTAACTCATTGGATGCAAACTGTTTTCTACTTTGATCAGTCGATTCATGTCAAGACGAACGAAACTTTATTTGGAGCCTGTTACCAATAGCATGGACAACCTTGATGTGCATATTGAAATTTTAACTGGAGAACCATTTCAATTGGTTGGTAACATTAAATGCTCATTGAAAACACGAGGTGTAACTTAATGCAACAATCAAGACAAGATGAAGAAGACTACTGACTAAACTTTAACATCTCCACATTTTATGCGACTGATGTTATTGCTTTTCTTACTTACTTTTTTGTTGAATTGAATTAAATGATTTTTATACCGAACATAAAAGTTATAAGTTTAAATGTTTTCTCTGGCTTCTTTGTTAAATAATGCGAATAATTTCTGTGGGTAACTAAGGTAAGATTAAGAGCAAACCCTACTAGGAACATGGAGGTCCAAATGGAAGCTTTGTATTACGCTTTGGTGGGTGATAGCTGATGTCGTTAGTTTGTGGCGAGTGATGGTGCCTACCAAAATAGACAGACAATCTGTCATACGTTTGTGGCGAGTGATGGTGCCTACCAAAATAGACAGACAATCTGTCATACGACTGAAACTTGTTGGTCCGGCTTTTATCATTCTTTGTGTAACATGACAGTTGATCAATTCTGCGTGGTATTGGCCCCTCTTCAGATCTTGCATTTCACTCTACTCCTCCGTTGGTTATAAAGTGGTGTCTTAATCGATTATAGTTAAATGAATCATAGATCCATCTCTGTAAAAGGATATCGATTCACTTTTAGTGGCCCTACTCGTATCGTCAAAAATAAGCAGGAGAATGGACTTTCCAAGTCAGTCTAAGTTTGCTACATATTTACTCAGAATCCGTACATGCAGAAGGAGACTTAGGATCCAGCTGTTGGGGTACTATAGATTCCTAGGCGACAGGTTTTGAAAATACAATACTTTAGATTTCGATTAAATTTTTGCCATTTCTATCACGACAGATTTAGTTTTGCTTCTCCTTTAATCTTTAAATATTTTGTTGTTACTCGGAATGCACCACGAGGAGATTATAAAAAGTTACAAAATTCACAAAAAGAATGTACGGGGACGATTGCGAAATCCTAACAAAATACATTATTTTTTATGATGAAAAATTGGGTGCGAAGGTTTCATTAAGAAAGGGCAAATGACTGGACCAAGTGTGTGGTGCGGTTGCCTCCTCGGCATGATTAGGTTATTTCCCAGAATATCTGTTGCCTTCGCAGATAAAGACGCGCTGAGCAGAAAATGAAACCAGAGAAACAATCTTCCTAAGATCGTCATATGTAGTGAAGAATCACTTCCTGCTCGAGGTGTCACTGCGTTTGACTAAATATGACGCATCTAGAGGGGAATAACTCGATAAACCCTGTAATCCCGGTGTAAATTGGTCGTGCCCATGGGATGCATGTTTATTTTGCTGTCTTCTAACAGTGAACTCTAGAAACATGGGGACCTCTTTTAAATAAATTCACCTTTTTGTATACAGGGGGTGATACAGAACGATATCTTCTTCCCCCTAACTCATGGGTCCAAAGTTTCAAAAAATACATATAAAACAAACAAAGGGGCTGGTGCAAAAGAAACGGGCACCATGAACTTTAAAAAAACCGATTTAAAAACAACAATAGCAATGAGGACAGAGATGAGGCTTTATTGATTATATATAGCTAAAAATGCCTAATGTACTTATTTTCACGTGAATTATGTATGTACATATATATTAACCCCTTCGGGTAGGGGAAAGAATATACCCGAGGTAGGCATGCCTGTCGTAAGAGGCGACTAAAATCCAACCTCCGTATACCGAGCGTATAGTGTATACAAAAAAATATGCAATGAACAAAACGAAAAGATTAACTACCCCAGGTGGCAGTCCAGCTTTACTGGAAAATCCACCCTCTTCGGAGGTCGGCTCTATGGATTCTGGGGAGAGCCGCTTATTGCAATCCATTGACCCTTTTATTAAACGTTCAAGGGTATCTCGATCTCCTCCATCAAGATCGAATATTCCCGGGAAAAGAAGTCCGCCGGGAGCGCCAGCGCGTGAAAAATAGGACTCAGTGAAAGATACAAGTTTTGAGGATGAAAATAAAGCAATCCGAATCAAGCTTAAGGAAATGGACCTACTCTATCAAGATCTTAAGAAAGAGATAGATCTGTTAAAAGAAGAAAATAGGGTTCTAAAGGAATAATGCGTGGAAAATTAACGTCGATAACCACGATGATTACCGGGCAGTGTCTCGAAAGCTAAATGCCGATAAGATCCAGTGGTATACTTTCGAAATAAAGTCAGAAAGGCCACATCGTGTTGTAGCTAGGGGACTCCATCCCTCATGCACCAAAGAAGAGGTTATAAACGACCTCAAAGCCAAAGGGTTTAAAATTCTTGATGCCAATAATATCATCAAGAAGGAGACGCAACAAACGGAAGCTGATAAGGATGTCCTGGTAAGGCGTGCACTTCCGCTCTTTATGCTTACATTCGATAGGTCAGATAGTATCGAAGATATCTACCGAATTAAAACAATATTGAATATCGTGGTAAAAATCGAACCCATGCGTAGAAATGTAAGAATAATTCCACAGTGCAAACGTTGCCAAGGATTTAATCATACACAAATGTATTGCCAAAACGATCCGCGATGTGTGAAATGCGCCGGAAATCACCTCTCCCAAGACTGTGGAGTAAACAAACAATCCTCCCCTACCTGTGCTAATTGCAAGGGTAAGCACCCGGCAAATTATAGAGGCTGTGAAGTACCTAAGGAGCTTCCAAAACGGAGAGATGTGCTCCTTAAGCCCCAAAATGCTAAATCGAAACCGCTAACTAAGACAAAGCGTAAGACCTCTCAGGAGATAGTAGGCAATCTAAAACCTCCGGTTCCTGAACGTAAAAATATCAAAGAAAGAGAGACAGCAGTAAAGCCCTTGACCTCTGCTGTCAAAAGAAACTCTATTCAAAAATTACCGTCAGGAAAGCCATCGAATAATGGCCTTCGGACAGCCAGAGTGCAGACCTACGCTCAGGCCGCGGCATTCGAAAAACCAAAAAAAGTCGAAACTTCGCCAGACCCTGTTTCTCATGTTTTCTCAGTTATTCTCGAGAAACTTGAAGAACAAAGCAAAATAAATAAAATTATTCTCGATCGGTTGGTTAAGCTCGAAAATAATTCAAGGAAAACGCGTACTTCAAATGTAATATGAATGAAAAACCAATGTTAAAAATATGTACTTGGAATGCAAACGGACTTTTGCAAAAACTTGACGAATTGGAAGTATTCATGCGCGAAAAAGATATTGACATTTGCTTGATTACTGAAACCCACGTAAAAGAGCGATCAATTTTGAAAATAAAAGGCTATAATGATTTCCACGCTTGTCACCCATCGGAAAACGCGAGAGGTGGATCATCGTTGTTTATTAAAGACTGTATTGAACAATACGAAGACTTGAAGATAGAGCTTGAAACTATGCAACTATGCACGATTCGGGTAAAAAACAATCAGCGTACTCTTAGAATTTCATCTATCTACTGTCCACCACGCTCCGCGCTTGAAAAAAGTGATTATACTAACTTGCTTAAATCGCTCAAACCAAATTTCATTATTGGCGGCGATTTTAATGCGAAACACACGTTCTGGGGTTCTAGATACATCTCGCGAAAAGGCAGAATGCTCTATGGGGCAGGTATGGAGTACAGTTGTGATTTCCACTCGACGGGCAAACCGACCTACTGGCCAACTGATACCTCAAAAATACCTGATCTGATAGATTTTTTCGTCGTGAAAGGAATATCTACCAACGACATTAAAGTTGAAGAGAGCTTTGATCTGTCATCTGATCATTCACCGGTTATTTTAACATTGAGTGTAAAACTAGTCAACAACCTAGAGCCAGCGAGATTAACTGGTAAAACAACTAACTGGGAAGGCTTTAGGAACGAAATTGAAGAGAATGTTGAACTGAGCGTTCCACTTACGACGCCTTATGAACTTGAAGCTGAAGTTGATCGCTTCGTTGAGGTCGTTCAGCTCGCCTCCTGGAATAATACGTCTAACCCAAGGAAAACGCCGGCCAAATACGGTTTACGATATCCGCCCGAAATAAAAGAATTGGTCAACGAAAAACGGAAGGCGCGTAAAAAATGGCAACAGAGTCGCGCTCCGCAACATAAAGCACATTTTAATTATTTGTGCAATTTGTTGAAGACAGTTATTAAGGATTTTAAAAATCGTGCGATAGGTTCTTATCTTGAAAGTCTAACAGCGAAAAATGATTCCAATTATTCACTTTTGAAAGCTGTAAAAGGCGCCAAAAGGCCTAAAATCCCCGCGCCGCCAATAAAAATAAATGAAAATGAATGGGCAAGGGAAGACAAAGAAAAAGCGGACGTTTTTGCAGCCCATCTCGAAGAAACCTTTAAACCGTATGATGGTCAAGCGGCTCACGACAGTACCAATAGTGGGACGGAATTACTATTTGACGAATTTACACTCACGAATAAGGGAACTAAAACGTGAAATTGAATCTATAAAACCTAAGAAAGCTCCTGGTTATGATTTGATCACCGGAGAAGTTCTCAAAGTTCTGCCTAGAATAGCATTAATTAAGCTTCTATATATTATAAATGCTGCGCTCAGATTAAAACACGTGCCGAGCCAATGGAAAGTTGCGGAAGTCATTATGGTTTTAAAACCAGGAAAACCGCCAAATGAAGTAAAATCGTATAGACCAATTTCGCTTCTCCCAGTCATATCCAAAGTTTTCGAGAGGATATTACTAAGGCGTCTACAACCGGTTATAGAAGATAATAATCTCATCCCTGACCACCAGTTTGGGTTCAGAACCAATCATTCGACAATTGACCAAGTGCATAGAATTACTGAAGTAATCGAGAAAGCATTTGAGGAAAAAAAGATATGCTCAAGCGTATTCCTTGACGTCTCACAAGCCTTTGATAAGGTGTGGCACGACGGCTTAAAATTTAAATTACGACAAGTTCTCCCCGTTCGGCTATATGATATTTTAGAATCATATCTCGGGAATAGACTCTTCCGTGTTAGGCATGGAAGCGAATACTCGGAGCTTAAAGAAATTTCGGCTGGCGTACCGCAAGGAAGCGTCCTTGGGCCCCTTCTCTATCTGTTATATACTCGCGATATACCAAGAGAAGATTGCACTACCCTCGCTACGTTCGCCGACGACACCGCTATCCTTGCAGTCGGTAATAAAGGGTGATTATTTTTTAGCTGGTTTGGTTTTGGCAACACTGGTTTTGACAGCTGACGTTTACGATATCCGCCCGAAATAAAAGAATTGGTCAACGAAAAACGGAAGGCGCGTAAAAAATGGCAACAGAGTCGCGCTCCGCAACATAAAGCACATTTTAATTATTTGTGCAATTTGTTGAAGACAGTTATTAAGGATTTTAAAAATCGTGCGATAGGTTCTTACCTTGAAAGTCTAACAGCGAAAAATGATTCCAATTATTCACTTTTGAAAGCTGTAAAAGGCGCCAAAAGGCCTAAAATCCCCGCGCCGCCAATAAAAATAAATGAAAATGAATGGGCAAGGGAAAACAAAGAAAAAGCGGACGTTTTTGCAGCCCATCTCGAAGAAACCTTTAAACCGTATGATGGTCAAGCGGCTCACGACAGTACCAATAGTGGGACGGAATTACTATTTGACGAATTTACACTCACGAATGCAACACTAAGGGAACTAAAACGTGAAATTGAATCTCTAAAACCTAAGAAAGCTCCTGGTTATGATTTGATCACCGGAGAAGTTCTCAAAGTTCTGCCTAGAATAGCATTAATTAAGCTTCTATATATTATAAATGCTGCGCTCAGATTAAAACACGTGCCGAGCCAATGGAAAGTTGCGGAAGTCATTATGGTTTTAAAACCAGGAAAACCGCCAAATGAAGTAAAATCGTATAGACCAATTTCGCTTCTCCCAGTCATATCCAAAGTTTTCGAGAGGATATTACTAAGGCGTCTACAACCGGTTATAGAAGATAATAATCTCATCCCTGACCACCAGTTTGGGTTCAGAACCAATCATTCGACAATTGACCAAGTGCATAGAATTACTGAAGTAATCGAGAAAGCATTTGAGGAAAAAAAGATATGCTCAAGCGTATTCCTTGACGTCTCACAAGCCTTTGATAAGGTGTGGCACGACGGCTTAAAATTTAAATTACGACAAGTTCTCCCCGTTCGGCTATATGATATTTTAGAATCATATCTCGGGAATAGACTCTTCCGTGTTAGGCATGGAAGCGAATACTCGGAGCTTAAAGAAATTTCGGCTGGCGTACCGCAAGGAAGCGTCCTTGGGCCCCTTCTCTATCTGTTATATACTCGCGATATACCAAGAGAAGATTGCACTACCCTCGCTACGTTCGCCGACGACACCGCTATCCTTGCAGTCGGTAATAAAGGGTGATTTTTAGCTGGTTTGGTTTTGGCAACACTGGTTTTGACAGCTGACGTGTGTTTAGTACCTTGTGTCACTGTCAAACAGCTTCAGTTTTGTTTGCAATTTAACCATGGATCGTCTTACAAATGAACAACGCTTGCAAATTATTGAATTTTACTATCAAAATTCGTGCTCGGTTCGAAATGTTCATCGCGCGCTGCTTCCATTTTATGATCGGCATTCTCGACCTTCTGAGCAGTCTATTCGGAAGATTGTGACCAAATTTCGCACTAAATTTACTTTGTTGGACATTAAACTACCAACACGTTTACGTACTGTGCGTATTGAAGAAAATATTGCGGCCGTATCAGCTAGTGTGACAGATGACCGCGAAATGTCGATTCGGCGCCGTTCCCAGCAGTTAGGCCTTTGTTACAGCACTACGTGGAAAATTTTGCGGAAGGATTTGGGCGTAAAGCCTTTTAAGATACAGCTGGTGCAAGAACCAAAGCCAGCCGACCTACCACAACGCCGAATTTTTGGTGAATGGCCTCTTGGAAAGCTGGCCGAGGTTCCGCTTTTTATCGAAAAATTGTGTTCAGCGATGAGGCTCATTTTTGGTTGAATGGGTACGTAAATAAGCAAAATTGCCGCATTTGGAGTGAAGATCAGCCAGAAGCATTGCAACAGCTACCAATGCATCCCGAAAAAGCCACTGTTTGGTGCGGTTTATGGGCCGGCGGCTTTATTGGGCCATATTTCTTCAAAGATGATGCGAATCGCAGCGTTACTGTCAATGGTGAACGCTACCGAGCGATGATAACAAACTTTTTTTTGCCCGAAATGGAAGTTCTTGACTTGCATGATATGTGGTTTCAACAAGACGGTGCCACATGCCACACAGCACGCGAAACAATGGCCAACATCCATGCATTCATTCGTGAGATACCGGCCGATATGTGTGAAAGAGTATGCCAAAATTGGACTCAGCGGATGGGCTACCTGAGACGCAGCCGCGGTCAACATTTGCATGAAATTATCTTTAAACATTAAATTGCAATGTTCAAACTATCGATTCAAATAAATATTTCATTCATTTTTTCGAATTTTTTGTGTTTTTTTTTAAAAAAAAGTTCTAAACCTCTTAAAAAATCACCCTTTACTATCGAAGAAACGACTGCAAAACTGCAAACCGCACTGAATAAAGTAAATGAATGGACGAGGAACTGGCGGATCGCCCTCAACGAAACTAAATCTATTCACGTGAATTTCACGTATAAGAAAACTAATGACGTGCCAATTTTTCTAAACATGGCCCGAATACCCTTTGCAAACGAGGCCAAATACTTGGGAATGACACTCGACGCAAAGCTAAAATGGAATTCGCACGTGAAAATGAAACGTAAAAAACTCGATATCAAATATAGAGAAATGTACTGGTTACTCGGAAAACATTCCCAGCTCAGTACCGAGAACAAACTGCTTTTATACAAGCAAGTGCTAAAGCCGGTGTGGACCTACGGTATACAACTTTGGGGTTGTACGAAGAAAACAAATGCCAATATTTTACAAACTTTTCAAAATAGAGTGATTAGAGAAATTGTCCACGCTCCGTGGTATATTAGAAACGACGATATCCACAGGGATCTCGGAATTCGTACAATCGAAGCTGAAACTAGAAGCATCGCCCGAAAGCATAGAAACCGACTAATCGAACATATCAATAATACAGTCCGACACATTTTGGATGAGAATAATTTATTGCGCCGACTACAAAGAACGAAACCTTTCGACTTGGCAAGATAAGGATTAACCGCGTCCTAATTGCGGAACATGCAGGATCTTTCAGTGGAAAGTAACCTGTCAAATGTTTTTTATTTCGCGATAGAAAAATTGCTTGATAAGTTATATCTTAGTTGCAGTATCTAACATTCTATAGAAGGGTGGTGTTTTAGTCAGTAAAAATCTGACACTACTATGAGCACGCGCTTGCTATCCTCATAGTGTCTTTGGAAGATTTTCACCTACCCTCGGAAAAAAAAAAAAAAAAAAAAAAAAATATATATATATTGAAACTCATTTTTGAAATAATGTGCAAAAAGTGCATAGGACAATATTGGCTTCTTACTGACAAGTAAAAAAAAAATCGTTTAGCAAACTCTAACGGTATTTAAATGAAAGGTAATTGCTAGCTTTAATTTAAAGTGTGCCGGATGATAATCCAGTTAGATTGACTAGATTAAATTATAATTCAAGACGTGTACCATATATGGTACGAAATGCGTTTAAGGGCTAACTAATAGGATAACTAGTAGCTACTAATTTTATATTAGTTACAATACCATTAATGTTAACTCCTAAGAGTATGCAAGGCAACAAATAATTATTAAATTAAAAATATAGCATAACATAATTCGTGGGATACCGTCGAGTCGACAACAGAAATTTAAAGTTAGCTTTTGGGTGTAAACTATATAATAATTTGGAGTGAATATATTTATCTATCTACCTCCTGAGTGGACGGATCTGCCGCACAAGTGGGGAGTTAGGAGACATCCTAAGCGGCCAAACTGAATGAGGGTGACAGTCTCTGGAAAGGGGGCCAGTTTAAGCAGCAAGAGAGGAAGATCTGACGATGCCCTGAAGCCATACGATGCAAAAAAGGTGAAGGCTAGTACTTCATCCGCGACATAAGCAAAGTCACCCAAAAGACGAGCTTCTCTTGTTTGTGATAAACGAGCTGGAGTCTTGCGGTGGTCTGACAATCGACCAGTGGAAAAACGTTGAAGAGAAGTTCTACGATGCCCTGTGGAAGGAACTATCCGCCGCAGGAAACGGGGATATTTGGGGATTCGATGGCGCTGGTTGGGAAGGCGGGCGCAAGGTTGTAGCTTGTGGAATTCCTCAGATGCTTCGTTTTGGTAGTGCGCGACGCATGGGAGGGCGTCAAGGTTAAATGTGTAACCGTGGCAGAGTTGGCAAAGCACACACTGCCACGGTGAAGGCTAGTACTTCATCCGAGTCATAAGCAAAGTGACACAAAAAAAGAGCTTCTATTGTTTGTGATAAACGAGCTGGAGTCTTGCGGTGGTCTGACAATCGACCAGTGGAAAAACGTTGAAGAGAAGTTCTAAGACGCCATGTGGAAGGAACTATCCGCCGCAGGAAACGGGGATCTTCGGAGATTCGATGGCGCTGGTTGGGAAGGCGGACGCAAGGATGTAACTTGCGGAAACAATTGTGGAATTCCTCAGATGCTTCGTTTTGGGAGTGCGCGACGCATGGGAGGGCGTCAAGGTTAAATGTGTAACCGTGGCAGAGTTGGAAAACACACTCTGCCCACGGCATGGGTATGGGTGCCGTCTCCATACACGCACCCAGAGAAGCTTCTGGGTCTACTCCATGTGAAAAACCGTGAGTTAAAATCCGATACGTGGAGAGTCCTAAAGACGGGAAATAGACGGCAATACGGGCACCATTTTCTGTTGTCCCTAAACAGGGATTGTCTACCATACCTGGAGAAGTCGAAAGTATGGAATACATCACCAAACAGGACTTCACAGCCGTACTCATACAAGAGTCCTGGATCAATAAGAACCACGAGATCCAGGGACTTCGGCTAAAAATTTACACGTTGTTCTACAAAGCAGAAGGTAAAATCAGTTTGTTTAAAAATAGGGCGGAGGTGTTAGATATCACGCTTGCCACAAACATAGAAGGGCTGGAAGTTGACGATTGGAGAGTAGTTGACAAAGCACCTATATCAGATTACCGAAGTATACGGGGTTAGTAAATAAACACCTGAGTCACCAATCAATCACCTGTGATGACTTTGTTAACTTAGAAAGGGTGGTAAAAAAAGCTAGTAAGGTGCTAACTATGGCGTATGATAAAGCCTGTCCGGCTAGAGATATGGCGCAATATTATGGTGGAAAGCAAAAGAAAAGAAAACGATATTCTGCAAATTAGCGGCGGTTCAACGAACGGTTTGTTTAGCCATTACGGGTGCGCTCTGTACCACCCCTACAGCGGCATTGGACACCTTTCTGAACCAATCACCGCTTGACCTACATATCAGAAAACTGGCTGGCAACGGTCTTCCGAGGACGCACTTAAAGCGCCGAAAAAGGCTAAATTAAGTGTGGCCACCGGAAGCCCCATGAACGAAACTGTGAGACGGGGTGGCCGATACAGCGACGAAACGCTGGACATACTGACAGAGACCCACTTCACGGGATGCACGGATGTCCACTCGGATTACGATACAGTAACGCATGTTGAAAGCATGTCACACTACAGCAAAGGACTATAGGCCGAAAAGCTTATCCTTGTTCTTGTTGAAGACTTTAGAGTCACAGACATGTCAGAGATGTGATTGACGATAATTACCTATCCTATCAAAATCCTTACCCTATGTGCATTCCGAGACATAGAAGGAGCCTTTAAAAACATTAAAGCAGATGCAAAAATGCACAGTCTGAGAAATGGCATTTGTCTATGCGACTGGATCGGGATCATGCTAGGTGCACGTCAGATTAAGAGTCACGTAGGTGACATATGTATTGTACGGAAAGTCAGTAGGGAAACACCACAAGGCGGTGTCCTTTCCCCGCTCATATGGATCCTGGTAATGGATGTGCTTCGAAATGAACTAGAGGAAGGCTTCACCGTGAATGAATATGCGGAGGACGTAGCAGTCCTGGTCTCAGGCAGATTTCCCACAATCCTCAGCGAATGACTCAGCTATGCGCTCCATATTGTCGGTAATTGGGTCGTTGCCCGACCGCTGGGAGTAAATCCATCCAAGACAGAAATCCTGCTGTTTACCAGGAAAAGGATCACTCCAACATTCAATGCACCAAGGATGGGAGGGAATGATCTAAAGATTTCCAGTTCAGCAAGTTACCTGGGCGTTATCTTGGCTCCAAACTTAACTGGAGAGAGAATGTAGACGACCGCTTTAAACGAGCGTACGTAGCATTATATGCCTGTAGGAAAATATTCGACAGCAAATGGGGGCTTAAGGCAAACATGGTACACTGGATGTACCCCACGGTTTTAAGACCAATCCTGACACACGGTGCAGTTCTTTTGTGGAAAGCCCTGGAAAAGATATATCATCTCTCCAACCTCACCAAAGGGCTGCTTGCATTGTAATAAAAGGGTCCCTAAGGACGACACCCACTGCATGGCATTGGATATTTACTGTAGCAGCAAGGCACCTAAAACGGCCGTCAGACTTAGAGAGTGCGGACTCTGGTTCTGGAGACCTAACGGACACGCCTCTGCAGAACTTAAATGGAAAATGACTCTTCCACTGGTCAAAGATCAGTCAGAGCGTCGGTAACAAGAGGAACCCCTCAGGGGGGAATTGTATTACCACTACTGTGGGTGCTGGTTACAAATAACGCCCTGAAAAAGCTTAGGATAATTGGTTCTAGTGCCACGGCAAATGCAGATGACGTGGTCATAGTAGTGCAGGGAAAATATTTAAACTCCTTAATTGAGGTTATGGAGGTGGCTTTGAAAATTGACCTGTAATCTTAATGTTGCGGATCGTATTAAAAAGGCTTATAATGCTCTTTTTATCTGAAAAGGAACAGTAGGATGAACCAGAAAAGAAAGCGATATGCGGCAAATTAGTGGCGTGTTAATGAACTGCCTGTTTAGCACCCTACATGGGGCATTGGACACCTTTCTGAACCAAACACCGGTTGACCTATATTTCAGAAAACGGGCTGGAAACAGTGCAGTACGACTGACTTTTGTGGGTCACTTTAAGAGATTCCTCTTAAGCTTCGGATTTATTTTTTTTTAAGCTTCTGACTCGCCGATGCGATAGGGATAGCACTTCAACCTTAAAGATCTTTAGTGCAACCTTAAAGAAAGTCAAAAATATTGCTTATGAAAGTAGCGGCTCTACTTTCTACTGTCCTTCTTATTCCGTGTAGAGCCGGGCACTCACATATGATGTGCTCTGCGGTTTCGTCTTTTTCAAGACACAGTCGGCACTCCGATGAGTCGACTATTTTTAGTTTATAAAGGTGATATCTTAGTCTATGGTGCCCGGTTAGGTATCCAATAAGATTTTTTATATCAGCCCTAGATAGATTAAGTATCTTTTTGGCATCGTTTCTGAATGGCTGTATAAACTTTTTGGTCTGTCTAAGACCTGGGATTGTTTCCCAATAGGAGATGCACATGTTCTGTTCTCAGCTTTTTAATTGAGATTTATAGCTGATTTTTTTTTAAAAATTTGCATGCACAAAAGGGACTGTTAGCACCCTTATATTATTATAGTAACACAGCACGCGCGTTAAGGAAATGAGGGACTAGACGAAAGGATGCAAAACCGATGCAAATTGATTTTAAATGTTTGTAAATTGTATAGGTCAGGAAAAACAGAGTGAGGTAGAGCAATCCACGAATCCTTAAATTTCACAGTTCGACCGAATTTAGGCTTTAGGGTGAACTGATGAGCATTGCTGGCATGGCGAGTATTACGGTTGAAGTGTTGAAGGGGAGGGATGCAACTGGCTATTTCGTTTGAGCACTTTTGATGGTAGTATCGATAGAACAACGATATGCAGGAGACATTTCGACGATGAATAAGAGGGTCAAGCGAATTCGCAATATCTCGGTCGCCAATAAGTTTTATCGCACGTTTTTAAATTCTGGTAAGTATCTCCATATATGTAATTGGTGCACCGGACCAGATATGAGCGTTGTATTCAAGTTTTGGGCGAATAAACGCCTTGTAGATTCTAGCCCGATCAGAAGGGGTAAAATATTTCTTGCATCGCATTAGGAAGCCTAGACACTTCGCAGTGTTCTTTGCGACGTCGAATGTGTGGTCATTCCAACGAATGTTGTCATTAACACATATACCCAGAATGGAAAGTCTTTCGGATTCAGCGATGCAAGTGCCATTCATGGATAATGGCAGAGTATTGAGGTTTCGCTTTAATGACAGAAGACAGCATTGTCTTTTGGAAGCATTAAATTTCACTCTATTGGTTTTACCCCACTCAAGAATGCTGTCAAGATCGGAATTTAATGAGCTTAACAAACAATTTTTCTAAAAATTTCAAATTCAGGCACTTCAAAGATATAAATATCTCAAGAGCAATATGCTAGAACAAGAAATTGGGAATACATATAAAGGGTGATCCATTTCGAGGTTCCCTACTTTTTTAATGAAAAAACACAGAAAATTCAAATTTAATGGTGAATGTTTATTATCATTTGAAAGAACATTCTTTGGCATTTATTTTTAGAAGATTATGTCTATCAAATGTTGGCCGTTGCTACATCGCAGATGGTCCATCCGTTGAGTCCAATTTTCGATCACTCGTTCGAGCATTTCGACTGGTAACTGGCGAATGACACGCGTGATGTTTTCCTCCAAGGCCTGAATCGAAGCGGGTTTGTCGGCATAAACTTTTGACTTTACATATCCCCACAGGAAAAAGTCTAACGGTGTGATATCACACGATCTTGGTGACCAATCGACCGGCCCAAAACGTGAAATTATGTGCTCACCGAAATGTTCTCTCAATAAGTCCATTGATTGATGCGATGTGTGGGAAGTGGCGCCGTCTTGCTGAAACCAAATGTCGCCGAGATCACGAACTTCAATTTCAGGCATCTAATAGTCGGTTATCATGGCACGATAACGGTCGCCATTGACGGTTACATTCGTACCGGCATAATTTTTAAAGGAATATGGACCTATGATTCCACCGGCCCACAAACCACACCAGACCGTTGTTTTTTCTGGATGAAGTGGCAGTTCTTCAATCTCTTCAGGTTGCTCTTCGTCCCAAATGCGGCAATTTTGTTTGTTGACATACCCATTGAACCAGAAATGGGCCTCATCGCTAAACAAAATTTGCCTCGAAAACGTTGGATCTTCTTGGAACTTTTCAAGAGCCCATAGAGCGAAGCGATGTCGCTGAAATTGCGCCAAGTCAGTCCGAGTTGCTGCGAACGGCGCCGAATCGACTCTCTACGGTCTTCGTGTACACTCTCAGCTACGGCCGCTATATTTTCTTCACAGCGTGCTGGACGTGATCTATTCGGTCGAGTATTATCCAATAATGAATGCTGGGTCTCAAAATGGGTGATGGTGTTGCGAATAGTACGCTCAGTAGGCCGATTATGTTGACAATAAGTTGAGCGAAGTGCACGAAACACATTCTTCACAGAACGTGAATTTTCATAATAAAGTTGAACAATTTGTAAACGTTGTTCACGCGTAAGTCTTTCCATTATGAAATGCCAAATAATACTAAACAAAAATAACATGACAGCATGACACGACTCACACGTGATCTGTCAAAAAAGGCTCTTGGTAAAAGTATCTCTACTTGGATCACCCATTACTACATGCCATCGTCCGAACAACAAATTGCGTTCTGAAATGAAAACATAAGGAGGATGTCCGCCAATGTTGTTTCAATGAAAACAAAAGTCGTAGGCCAAAATCACTCATCGTGGCTCACCTCAACTATTCGTTTCATAATGACCGAGCGTGATCAAGCTTTTAAAATGTGGAGGCTATACCGATTACCAGAAATTCGACGTACTGACTGCGTCCTTCGTAATAAAGTTGTGACAGTTGTTGTTGAAAGTTGTTCTATCTGAAATGAAATTCCTAACTCCTATGCATTCTGGTTTCCGGAAAAAACAAAAAAAAACCCAAGACCCAAAAAAATCGAAATGCTTGATTATATCAAGAAAACCACTCGACCTATCCTATATTCCACCAATTGTAATGAATAACGTTCCCCTTGTATTTGTTGAGACTGCAAAAAACATAGGTATTACTTTCAATCGCACTCTTTCGTGGCATAACCACATTAACTCTATAGTTGGAAAAATATATGCGGCACTTCGTTTGATGAAGACAGTGCAATATTTTACGCCCATAAAAACTCGTCTCATTCTTGCAAAAAGCTTGATATTACCAATTTTTACGTATGGCTGTGAAGTTTGCTCATATAGCTATGAAAGCAAACGTAGACTCAATATCGCTTTCAATAATGCCATACATTACTTTGACCGTGATTCTGCTTTGTCTAAACAAGTGTTAAATATGTCATTTAATAATCTCCTAAAGTTTCGTACTTTAGCTTTATTCTCTGACGTCTCGGTCACGCACTCGCCACACTAGCTCTATACAAGAATAAGACAAACTTCCTCGAACAGGTCTGGTCAACTCATACACCCACGATATTCATCAATTATATAGTATAGTATTCACCTTTGGAATTCTTTACAGCGTACAATAAGAGAAATAGTTGATGCAACAAGATTATAAAACGAAATAAAAAAAAAATTCTCTTTTCTTTGAAAATAATGTATTGTAAACGTAAAGGTTTTTTCCTTTTTTTATACTTGTACACATAATATAACCACTTAATGGTAAGAAGCGAGCAAACATGCATTGCATATATAAATTAATTCTGTTATTTTTGATTTGGATACATTTATAATATACATACTTGAAGATTTTGTAGATTTATATAAAGTTCAACCAAAAGTTGTAAAGATTTTTAAGCTACATATGTATTTCAATTATTATTCCTATTCCCTTATTTTAATTTTAATTTTCTACTATTCATAACTTCTGTTAAATTATGAGCTAATCACTAATTTATGAAGACATTGAATCTTGCTGTATAAGCAGCCTACATACTGACATTTTACAAATTTCGGGCAAAGTTTGGTGGCAAGGTACCTGGCTACGCACACATTGCAGTTAGTCTTGACGAGAGAAGGTATGTAACTCTCCATCATCCACTGCGGTTAGCCGTTGTACCAGCTCGTAGCCACATCATATTCGTTCCAAAGAGTACGATGTATGTTGACACACCAATGGAAGTATGCGTGGATCTTTGGAATTGGTCAAGGACAACAAAAACGTACCTATTACCGGATTTAGTTCTCTATACGGACTTAAAAAATCAATATACAACTTTTGAAAGGGACGATCTGAACAATAACTGGTACATATAGGGGTGCGGCAACCTGATTGGACGACTTACGTTGATTACAAGTAGTACACTGAGACACATATTTCTTAATTTGAACAGTCATGTTCGGCCAGTAGAAATACTGTCGAAGCCGTTGCAGGGTCTGATTTTCTCCACTGTGAGGTGAATATGGTCTTCTCGGTTAGGGCTGTGGGCGGACCCACAATTGGCAGTTGTGTTCTACCATTGTATCATCTCCCATAGGTGGTAATGCTCGTTTGTACACATAATCTTCCTCTACTTTAAGATCATGCAGCTCCGCGGTGTACCCTTTGACTGTTTCCATTAGATTCAAATACATTTGTTTGGTCAGCGCATTGACTTTTCGTGAAGTATTACAGCATTCGGAATTGCGACCGCACCTATCACACTAAGTGCTACCTGGAACGTTTTCCAAAAATTAACACCCAAGTAGAGTTCCTGATCGAGGTTTGGCACCAGGTAAAAAGTGATCATTTTCTCGCTGGCACTATATGAAACTAGAGCTTTGATGATCCCAAAAATGGACTGATTATTTCCGTCAGCTGTTTTCACGTCGGAATTGAATGGGAGAAAAGGTAATTTTAAGCCCTTTATAAATTTGAAACAATCATTTCCCAGGATGCTGATCTAGCGCCGCTGTCCAAAAGACCAAGTGCCTTTGTATCCCCAATATTAATTTTGGAATACGGTCTTGGGTCAGCAGCTGTATCTAAGATGTTAGACGATATGCTCTTCCTTATCTCTTTTCCAATTTTGTATCTATTCCGGGCTTTCAAAATTTTATTGAAAATACATTTACTTTTATTGAATATCCTATCTCTAATTATGTTATTATTATGTGAATTATGTCTTTGTATCTCATGTTCTAATTTTATTTCCTTACATCTAGATAATATTTTTATATTTTCACTGTCCAATAGTAAGTTAACAGGATCCGGCACATCTGTCTGGGTTTCCCTGCAAAAATTATATCTTACCGGAGGGTCGGAGTCTCCAACCATAACTTTGCTGCTGTTGAGGTGGCGGATTTTGGGATGTGTAATGGTTGTTTGTGATAGGGAGTTGATTTTGTTTCTGAGGGTCTTCTCGGGTAACCTGATTAATTTCCCTCATAAAACCGAGAAAAGTATTCCTCATTTCTGATATCAGACTACTGGAAACATGTTCCCTAAGAGAATCACTATAGAAGGTGAATGCATTTACTATAGCTTAGTTTATGTAACCCTTTATATCCGATGGTATGTTGTTCCCTTCATTTGTTTCGGTTAATGTTTCATTCAAATGATTTCTATTGCTTTCCCGACCTACCACTGTTTAAACACTGGCATCTTGAGTTCACATGGACTCTGCAGCAGTACCACTCAAAGTGCTCTAACTTTGTGCTTCAATGGATTCGCTCGGTCTGGAAAACCTGCTTGGCGGCAATGAAGCGTTGGAAGCACGTAAGCTTGGAAAAAAAATTCAAACGAGCCGGATATGACTGCAATGCCCATATTAATCCTGTACAATTCTCCTACGACCAAAAGTTGGGGCAAAAAATACTACGAAGTCCTTCCGGTAGTAAAAACTTTTGGTCGTTTGTTAAAAACATTAAGAATTCGGCTTAATCATCTGTTCCGACACTCATTTACAATGGCATCCCAGCTGTCAGCTCTTTTGATAAAGCCAATCTGCTTGCTACTCGATTAATCCGTACTCGTACAGTGGCAAGAGTACTTAAAGATCTTAATATACACAAATCCGCTGGTCCAGATGGTATTCCCGCTATCGTTCTGAAGAGGTGTTCTTCCACGCTGGCAAAACCACCACGCAAGCTTTTCTAGCTGTCCTATTCTTCTGCGCTCTTTCCTAGAAGATGGAATACTGCATTTGTCCGGCCAGTCCCAAAAAAAGGCGAATCTTCCTCCCCCTCCTCCTACCGACCCCTTGCACTCACGTCCCTTCTTTCCAATGTCATGGAAATGCTGATAAATCGTCAGCTTATGAAATATCTTGAATCCTGAAAACTTCTTAATGACCGGCAGTACGGTTTTAGCAGCAACAGGTCCACCGGTGATTTGATGACATAACTAACCGAAAAGTGGAACCAATTTATTCACCACTGTGGTGAAAGCAAAGTCGTTGCGCTTGATATTTCACAGAGTTTAGCACCGAACTCTTTTGTTGAAAATGCGTATATTTGGGATCGATGATACCCTTTTTCGATGGATTAGAAGTTTCCTTTCCATATGTTCAATTCAAGTTGTTTTGGACGGTTTCAAGTCTGCAACTTACCAAATAAATGCTATTGTTCCCTAAGGCTCCGTTTTGTCTCCGACCCTCTTTCTCATTGTTATAAATGATCTACTGTCTGTTACTTCTAATCCTATTCATTTCTTCGCCGATGAAAGCACCTTCAGTTTTACATATTCGTTTCCTGGGCAACGCATCTCATCTTCGGGCGATGAACTGGAACGGCAACGTATGCTAAGCGCATTAAATTCCGATCTTGACAGCATTCTTGAATGGGGTAAAACCAATAGAGTGGAATTTAATGCATCCAAAATACAATGCTGTCTTTTGTCATTAAAGCGAAACCACAATACTCTGCCATTATCCATGAATGGCACTTGCATCGCTGAATCCGAAAGACTTTCCATTCTCGGTATGTGTGTTAATGACAACCTTCGTTGGAATGACCACATATTCGATGTCGCCAAGAACGCTGCTAAATGTCTAGGCTTCTTGACCGGATTCAAAAACGCGCAGTAAAACTTATTGGGGATCGACACATCGCGAAATCACTTGACTCTCTTCGTCATCGTCGCAATATCTCTTGCCTGTCGTTGTTTTACCGTTATTTTCACCATAAGTGCTCGAACAAAATAGCCAGTTGCATTCCACCCTTACAAAATTTCAACCGTAATACCCGTTTTGCCAGGAATGCCCATCAGTTCACCCTAAAGCCTGTATTCGGACGTACTCTAAAATATAATGATTCTTTTCTTTGCTGCACAACCCGAATATGGAATGCTCTGCCGCACTCTGTTTTTCCTAACCGTTCAATTATTATGCATTTTCCAATATTCTATTTGTTGTTTCCATTACTTACCTTACTTACTTAACGGCCTCCCGGCCCATGAAGGTCCCTGCCTGAGATACGGCAGCCTTCCATCCTCTGTGATCCCGGGCACGCTGCTTCCAGTTGTCCAGACCAAGCGCTCTGGCATCCGCGAAAGCTTGGTCCTTTAAACGGAGGTTAGGTCTTCCTTGTCGTCTCGTACCTGAGGGCTGGAATTCGAAGATTCTCTTGGCTGGAGCCTTGTTGTCCATTCGCTCGATGTGACCGAGCCAATGTAGTCAACGTTTCTTGGCTTTTTAGACAACATCCACATCTTGGTATAGCTCATAGAATTCGAAGTTGTATCGTCTCCTCTATTGGCCCTCCTCGCACAGGACCAAATATCCGACGGAGGATTTTTCTTTCAAAGGATACCAGTATTTACTCTCCTTTCCTGCTTATAGTCCAGCAGGACTTTGACGAATCTCAACTCAAGTGTCATTTGTTGGGATGATGATGACTATTGATCACTCCCCGGGTGAAATAATTGGTGAAATAATTGTGCTTGATGAAATGCAAATAAGCTCGGTTAGAGTAAGCATTAAACGCATTACATATAACTTTGCATCAATTATTGTCCTCCACGGGCGACGCTAGAAAAAATGATTTTAGAGGCATATTTGACTCACTTGGACAGAACATCGTAATTGGCGGAGATTTCAACGCAAAACACACTTTCTGGGGCTCCAGATGTATCTCACAAAAATGTCGAATTCTATTCGAAGCCGGTATGTAGTCTGAGGTCGACTCTTAATAATTCAGATATGGCAAAAACACCAGACCTCATAGACTTTTTTTATCGCAAAAGAAGTATCTGAAAACTTAGTCAAAATTGAAGAAAGTTTTGATCTCTTCTGACCATTCGCCGGTCATTCTGATAATTACTAGTGGAGGTTTACGCGAAAAGGACGGTCCACCAAAACTTACTAGCAAAGGAACTAATAGGGACTCCTTTAGAAAGGACTGCATAAATAAAATCGATCTGAAAGTATCTCTTCGAACACCATATGAACTCGAAGACGAAGTGAATCAATTCATCGATGCCTTGCAAAGTTCAGCGTGGAACAATACTCCTCGTAAAAAGAGAATAACTACAAGTAACGAATTAAAATATCCCGCGAAATTACTGATTTGGTAAAGGAAAACCGAAGAGCGCGTTAAAGATGGCAGCAATCTCGCGCTCCGCAGGGTAAAACAATTTTAAACAATATTTCCAGCAAACTCAAAAGAGGCATTCGGGACTTTAAAAATCGTGACATCTCTATGTATCTCGAAAGTCTAACGGCGGAAAAAACTTCTAACTCTTAGCTTTGGAAAGCTATGAAAGGCATGAAAAAGCCAAAGATGCACCGTGAAAAATAACGGGGAATGGACGAAAGGAGACAAGGAAAAGGCCGAAATATTTGCGGAACACCTTGAAGAGACGATTAAATCATTAAACGGTGAAGCGTTGGTTGATGATACTGTTCCTACCACGGTATCTGACAATTTTCAAATTAAACGAGTATCGTTGGTCGAACTTTATTGTGAAATACAAAAACTTAAATTAAACAAGGCTCCTGGATATGACCTAATTACGGGACGGGTCCTTAAAGAGCTGCCCAGAAAAGCATTACTTAAATTTGGTTATCTCATAAACGCTTCTATTAGACTTTTGTATATTCCCCGGCAATGGAAGATAGCTGAGGTGATAATGGTTCTTAAGCTAGTTAAACCTCCATAAGACAAAAAGTCCTGTTCTACCAATAATGTCGAAGATATTTGTAAAACTCATATTGAAGCGATTATATCGGATCAGCCAAGAACGCATTAGCCTAATTGCAGTATAAAGGTATTTTGTAGGGAGGTGTTTTTAGTGAGTAAGAATCTCACACTATTATGAGCACGCGCAGCCGGTGCTTACTTATCTGTTGATGATAGTGCCTTCCGAGTTGACACCTGCCCTGCGCACTATCTCCTCAAGAAAAAGATTGAAGAAATCACACGACAGCGCATCTCCTTACCGAAATCCGGTGCATTTTTAAAAAAGTTCAGATGAGCTGCTGCCAAACTGCACATTATGTGCGCGTGTTATCTAGTGTCACGCGACACATCTGGCTCAATTGTGACGGGATCCCGAATTCCGCCATTGACACAAAAACTCCTGACGATGAATGCCGTCACATGCGGCTTTTATGTTGATGAAGAGGTGGTGTGTCTCGACTTGAAACTCGTTGGTTTTCTCCAGGATTTGGTCTACAGTTGATCTGCCGGGCCGAAATCCACACTGGTATGTCCCGATTAGTATGTTGCAGAAAGGTTTGTGACGTTCACACAGTACGTCATTATGGGCCATTAAACAGGGATGTGCATCGATAGTTCTTGCAAGACATAGGATCGTCTTTCTTGTAGATGCGACATATGGAGGTGCTGGTCCAGTCATGGGGCATGCTTTCCTCCACCCAAACTTGGTTGATGGTTTGGTGCATGCACCCTACCATAACATCACCTCCGTATTGGAAAAGCTCTGCAGATGAACCATCTTCGTACCGACAAATTGCACTTCCGTCCCTTCTTTTTAAGGTCATGGAAACGCTGATAAATCGTCAGCTTATGAAATATCTTGAATCCCGAAAACTTCTTAATGACCGGCAGTACGGTTTTCACAGCAACAGGTCCACTGGTGATTTGATGACAAAACTAACCGAAAAGTGGAACCAATATATGGCGGTGAAAGCAAGGTCGTTGCGCTTGATATTTCAAAGGCATTCGGCGGAGTTTGGCATCAAGCTCTCTTGTCGAAAATACGTGCATTTGGGTTCGACGACACCATTTTTCAATAGATTAGAAATTTCCATTCGGAACGTTCAATTCTAGTTGTTTTGGACGGTTCCAAGTCTGCAACTTACCAAGTAAATGCTGGTGTTCCCCAAGGCTCCGTTTTGTCTCCGACTCTCTTTATCATTTTTATAAATTATCCACTGTCTGTGACTTCTAATCCTATTCATTGCTTCGCTGATGACAGCACCCTCAGCTGTTAATAGTCGTTTCCTGGGCAACGCCCCTCATCTTTGGGCGATGAACTAAAACGGCAACGTATGTTAAGCTCATTTAATTCCGATCTTGACAGCATTCTTGAATGGGGTAAAACCAATGGAGTGGAATTTAATGCATGCAAAACACAATGCTGTCTTCTGTCATTAAAGTGAAATCTCAATACTCTGCCACTATCCTTGAATGGCACTTGCATCGCTGAATCCGAAAGACTTTCCATTCTCGGTATGTGTGTTAATGATCACATATTCGATGTCGCCAAGAACGCTGCGAAATGTCTAGGCTTCTTTAAGCGTTGCAAGAAATATTTCACCCCTTCTTATCTGGCTAGAATTTATAAGGCGTTTATTCGCCCCAAACTCTAGTACAATGCTTATATCTGGTCTGGTGCACCAATTACATTGTTGGAGCTACTTGAACGGATTCAAAAACGTGAAAACATGAATCGCGAAATCAATCGACTCTCTTAGTCATCTGACGAAGTAGCTAGTTGCATTCCACCCCTACAACTTTTCAACCACAATACCGGTCTTGGCAGGAATGTCCAGCAGTTTACGCTAAAACCTGTATTCGGACGTACTGTGAAATATAAGAATTGTTTTCTTTGCCGCACAACCCGAATGTGGAATGCTCTGCCGCACTCTGTTTTTACTAACCCTTATAATTTACAAACATTTAAAATCGGTTTCTCATCCTTTAATCTAATTCCCCATTTCCATAATAACCCTGCTTTGTTACTAACATTACAAGGGTGCTAACAATCCCTTTTTCACGCGCAAATTATAAAAGAGAAAAAAAATCTGATCCGGCGGCATTGTTGTTCTTTAGCTTTTTTATAGCTAAACCAACCTCTTCTATACTGGGCGGCGGGACTGGTTCTAGCCCCATCACTCTCTCTACATATTGCCCGTTTAGCAGCTGCTGGAAATGTTGCTTAAATAAATCTACTATTCCCTGCGAGTCTGTCACTAGGTTTCCATCGCTGTTGCAAAAAACCTTCCTTCGGTCTTACGGCCAGCATGTTGTTTCGGTCGTGAGACTCTTCGATCTCCTTGAGCTGGGAGACTGCGAGATCTCTTTTCTTCCTGCGCAGGATCTTCTGTGACCTTTTTCCGGTATACGCATACCACGGGCCTTTTCTCTGGTATGGCTGGTATTCTAGGGTGGATTCGGGTACGTCCTTGATGATCTCGCGATACTGTGACCACTGGTTGTTGGCGTCTGGGGTAGGTGAATGCACAGTGGAGAGTTTCTCACTCAGGCGCTCTTTGTAGGCTCTGGCAACTCCAGATCTGTTAAAGCGTCCAACGTCAAAATTCTTCTTTGCTCGGTTCGCAGCTTCTTCTCGGTGGGCAGCCGAGCTCTGAATCTAGCGGCAACAACATCAAATGACCAGAGTCGGTGTTTGCCCCTCGGTAAGAGTGCACGTTCAAGATGTTGGATGCGTGGCTCCCACCGATGAGCACATGGTCGATTTGGTTGGCGGTTCGACCGTCTCGTGAGCGCCAAGTTGCTGTGTGGATTGTTAGTCGCGGAAAGGTATTGCTATCTATCACCTCATTACAAGCTGCTGCAAAGTCAATTAGTCGATAGCCGTTATCTGCTGTTTTTTCGTGGAGGCTGTGCTTACAAACTAATCCGCCGAAGACGTTTTCCTTACATAAGAATGTTCAATATATCTACATATTCGGAACGTTCATATGAGAGCGAGCAACTAAAACTGCGAGGAAATAACTTTTAATTTGTTATTCCAATTCAAAAATAACGTTATCATGAATAGCAATGAATTAATGAAGTAATATATTAAATTATTAAATGGTCTGTTAACTGATCATGCCTTACTAATAAATTTCATTCACTGCTTTTTTTTTAACACTATCAGGTCTGTCTCGTGGAGTTCTTATTACAAGCAGCTATCACGAGCAGAAATTTGCCAGCACAAAAGTGCACTACAGGTTCATCATTTTATGCTGGTGTTAGTAAATACGTACACAAAGCAAACATATATTGATAACACAAACACAAAAGATATAAAAATAATCCAACACTAATGCACTAAAACATGATTACGCAAACACATTTTCTGTTTTAATTTACAGACATTCAAATGTTGGTTCAAACATGATTGTTTAAATTATAAATTCTACTCATTCTACGTTGAGATAGGGGTAACATTTGAAGATATGGATCATCCCATGAAAGACCTCTAATAACATGAACAAAATAGGGCCTAAGTGACTTCCGTAAGGAACTCCAGACCGAGCAGAAAAAGATTCTGAAAACGAACCTCTAAATTTGACATTTTTTCAAAACAGGTGGCAAACCATACGCCCTGAGTTTAAATCTGATTATCTCATGGGACAGCTGGTCGGAAGCCTTAGAGAGGTTATTGTATATGCAATCGACTTCATTATTATTATCTAAGAAACTTGATCATGCACGCAAAAAACATAACAAATTTGTAACAGTGGACCTGTTTCTCACAAATCTATGTTGTTCGTTACAAATGACACTACGACACAGAAATATTAATTTTTCGCAGACTATTTGCTCAAAAAGCTTAGAAATACACGAAAGCTTAGAAATTGGTCTGTAATTCGTGATTTCACCACATTCACCCTTGTTAAATACAGGCGTGATAAAGGCACTTTTCCATAGCTTGGAGAATTTCCCTGTGCTATTGGATAAAGCGAACAAAAACTTAAGATAAGGGCTTGGCTGCATTTTTTAAGAACAATTTGGAATGCCATCACGGTGCAATGCCATCGGGTCCAGATGAGTAGTCATTTTTCAATAGGGAAACAAATTACGAAATAGTTTCCAAATCGAAAGAAAAAATATTGAACGTAATCTGGGAACAGCTATTAAAATAGCTAAAATAATTACCATCGATGGAAAGAGGAGAGTCACTGAATGATTTACTAAAATAGTCAGCAAACATATTGCTAACAGCAAAGGAATCAGAAGTAACTATTACTGTAACTAAAATTTGCTGGATACCCATCCGCTTTTTTCTTCGAGTTTACAAACTTCCAAAAACGTTTAGGATCACTTTTTAATGAAAATTCCATATTTTAGACGTATTCCCTATAAAGGTTAAAGGATAAAATTTTAAACTCATTAAATAGAATTAAATAATGATCGAAATCAGATTAGAGGAGGCTTTTGAAATAAATTTTCCAAGCTCTGTTTCGTCGAGTTCGTATCGACTTAAGCTCTCTCGAATACCTAGGGTGGGACAAGTTTCTAGATGACTTAACAGGTATAACTCTATCCATGCAGTCATTAATTATTGCATTGAATGATTCAACTGCAACATCAATATCAGAGAAGTTTAACGGCAAAGTTTTAATTTCTTCAGAAAGCTTCTGAAAATTTGCTTTTCGAAAGTTATAGGAATGCGAACGGTCATACGAATTACTGTTTTCGTAAAGATGTCCGCCTAAGTCAATAAAAATGTCCAATGTTGGATGATTTTTGTCTATGTTAGTAAAACTTTTGTGAGATTCATCAACAACAGTACAAACAGCGTCAGAAGAAAATACTAAATCGAGCGATTGATTTTTCTAGTTTTTTATACACTTTTTTGCTGTAAGTCAAAAGATAAAATATTGTCAAGTAGCGATAGCTCTTGTTGTGCAGAGTCTATGATGGGGATAAAGTGAGATTCACCTTCATAACGCTCCCATTTAATATGAGCCAAGCAAAAATCGCCAAGAAGTAGAATTGTACTGTCACAACAAGATATGTTAAATACGTGGTCGAGTGCCATAGATAGTTCTGAATATAACGAACAAAGACGGAACGTTAAAAATAAACAAATATTTATTCCCAAATGTGATTTTCACACAAATGAGTTCAATATTGAGGTAAAATGGAAAGTCTATCTTTCGGGACTCAATGTGAGTAGGAACAGATATCAGGACACCCCCTCCAAGAGCTTTAACGTCATTTTTACGACGATCGTTTCTATTAACTGAGAACTCGTAAGGGAAGAGTTTCGTGTCTAATATATTGACATTAGTCCAAGTTTTTAACTCTGCCTTGATACGCCAGTAGCATGCAGTCCCAAGCCCGGATAAAGGAGGAGGTGTTGCAGGCAACGGTTTTTACCCTATCCTCTGTAAAATAATCCGTTAGTGTACTCTGACCTACAGAAGTAGTAGTTAAAACTCAAAAAATTGATGAATGAACAACCTTAAGGATGTTAATACTCCAGGTGGTACTGGCAATAGCCAAAATCCATGGCTTTGGCTTTAAGGTGCACCTCACTAAGGGGCAGCTTAAGAGGAAAAGGAAGCAGCTGAGCGATCAGCGGCGCAAAAAAGCTCCACAGGCTGCAGGCGCAAGCACTCCGGTCGGCTCTTCGGTTGCGTCTTTGAAACGGAATAGGTCGGTGGAAGTCTCACAAACGGAAGCTGACCCTTCATCACGCAATGCCTCCTCTACTGCTGAACCGAAAAGCAAGAAGAAGCGACCCAAGCTCGTTAAGAGATACAACCCTCCCCAAGCTCCTGTGTCTGCCCACGCCCTATCTCCAAATGAAGTCAGTGCTTCTACCAGCAAAGGTAGTAGCATTGATGGACGGAAATTGGTTGTTGTAGACTCCTTGAGTATGAGTAGAGGAAGTGCACCTATTGTTGGTGCTGCCTGTGCACTGATAATGGATGATGCTGGTGCTGTGACCAATACTGGGTGCAGCACTAGTGGACAGAACTATGTCGACGCAGACGGCTCTGGTGGAAGAAGCATTCCTACATGGATACTGCTGTCTCCTCTTTAGCAGTTCGCATTGAGAAAGCGGGCAATGATAACAGCATGAGTGATGCAGAGTCCGAACACTGCAAAACTCATCTTTTAAAGCTGGCTGCTGCAACAAATGCTTGCATTCAGGTTGAGGGCTGTGTGTTAAAGGACGGAACCTCCATAGTGAAGACCTCATCACAGAAAACCTCTGAATGGATTAGCAGTTTGGTGCCGAAAATCCCATCCCTTTGGACCTCATCTTTTGAGGTCTACAAACCACCCAAGCTTACGCGAGGCTGTCTGCTGGATCCCTGGGAAACTAGGGAAATCGGCGGATGTGCTAAAGCATTTGCAAACCCAGAATCCTGGTCTCGACACAAAAGCCACAAAAGGGTTGTCCGTTCACACAAGAAGAGTAAAAACCGCCACAATAAAGGTGGTAGTTCTTTTATTATGAGTATAGACATGGCTGGTGCCGAGATCATCAAATCTAGTTATAACATGCGTCCCTATCTGCATCTTGGCAGGATCCATTTCCATTTCAATGTCAAACAGTGCTAATAGTGGAAGTTACCCAGAGTATTCATCCATCTTGTTTACTCAAATTAACCTACAGCACTGCAAGGCTGCTACCGCCCTTGTAAGTAGCAGGCTTGTGGATTGTAGAACAAAATCACACATAATATCCATTCAAAAACCATGCGTGTGGAAAAATCGCATCTATGGTCTTGGTTGCTTGAATTAATTTTACCACATTCTTTATGATGAGCAATCCGAAAGACCTAGGACTTGTCTTATTGTATCAAAATATTTTACAGCTACTATGATCAAACGCTTTTGTAGCCAAGATTTGGTAGCCGTTTCTATAACTTACCATGCAAATGATAATTGGGAAATCTTTGTCACTGCATCGGCTTATTTCCTAGTAGACATACCATACTGTATTTTGAATCCAAAAGGTTGGGTCTTGTCTTGTGCTGTGATGCAAATGCTCAGAACACTGTTTGGGGCAGCAGCAAATGCAACATTAGGTTAGATCGACTCTTGGACTTCATTTCATCGTCTGATATTACCATCAACAATGTAGGTCATCAACCTACCTTTGTTACAGCCAGAAGACAGCAAGTAATTGATATTACCCTGTCAAACAGGCATTTGAAGTCTATCGCAAGAGAGGATAAAGGTTTCAGCCAGGTTTTTTCAATGTTGAAAAGAATTTTCACCGCGAGCTTGGCCTTGGCCTATATACCTTCCCCATGGCGTATGGTTAAAGCGGTTTTCATACCAAAAATTGGTAAGTCTGACTATACTCTAGCCAAAAGCCTTAGACCCATAATTCTGTCTTCCTTCTTACTGAAAAGTTTGCAAAGACTGGTTGAGCTGCGTGTGCGCAAAGTTGCTCTTCGATCACATCCTCCCTCTGAGATGAAACGTGCCTATCAGCGCGGAAAATCCTGCGAGACTGCGCTTCAAAACCTTGTTGGTAGGATTGATAGTGCTCTTGACCGGTACGTACGCGTTGGGCATTTTCGTCGATATTGAGGGTGCTTTTGATAATGCGACCTTTGAAAGTATGTGTAACTTAGCCAAGCTTATGCAGACGATGTCGCCGTTCTTTCTATCGGTTAATATCTAGGGTCTGTCTGCTTTCAAGCGCAGAGATCCCTGGATTTGATCGGTGTCTGGTGCAGTAATGGGCTTTCAGTGAATCCTTTTAAAACCACGGTTGTTCTCTTTACGAAAAGGAGAATCGGCACTGATCTGTCCCATCTCGTGCTTGAAGGTGTCACCATCCCTTTATCCGATGAAGTCAAAAATCTGGGTGTTATCCTCGATAAAAAACTTTTATGGTCCAAAAATGTCGAATCGAAAACCGATAAAGCGCTGTCGACTTTCTGGAAGTGTAAAGGCGCTTTTGGTAAGACATGGGGCTTGCCTCCTAAACGGGATCTATACGGCCATGATTAGACCGCTACTCTCATACGCATCAGTTGTTTGGTGGAACAGGCTTTCGCGGAAACGTGTTACTGCTTCTTTTGCCAAACTCCAAAGAACGGCATTTCTCTGCTGCACAGGGGCCTTCCCAAGCACCCCGGGCTCTGCTCTAGATGCTTTGATGAATCGTCCTCCCCTTGATTTATATATCATGGGGTGTACGCTAAAAACCATCTTTCGCTTAAAGAGAGGTGGTTTTTGGTACCATGCGCACTGGAATTTTGAAGAACTTCCTCGAGAATTATCCTTTGACCCCTGTCTTATGGATATGCCGTCTGATGCAATGACACCAGAAATCCTTCTGCGGTAAAACTACCACGTCAACTTTCCACATGTAACGGAATGGCTTCGGTCAGACTCTGAACCATGGATTGAATGCCATCGTATTTTCAACGCGATGACATACGACTTTACTACCCCTTGGGTAAACATGCATCTGTTTTCCAAGCGGAGAGTTTTGCATTCCTAATGGCTATGCGCTATATTGTAAATAACAGGTGGAGGGATAGAGGCATTTGCATTTTCAGTGGTAGCCAAGCTGCATTAAAAGTCCTTCTAAACACTCTTACCTCGTCCAAGTTAGTGCTAGAACTCAAGCTTTCTCTGAATTTGGTCGGAAGACTGAACACAGTGAATCTTGTCTGGGTACCAGGTCACACTGGCATCCAGGGAAATGAGATCTCCGATGAGCTTGCTAGGCAAGGTTCAGAAGAAGTTTTCTCAGCACCCGAACCGGTCTGGATGTAGACAGACCAAACTACTGCGCCCGGACATTTGCAAAAGGTCAGCATCTTTTCTTCCATCTCTGAGGAGAATCGACTGTAGGCTGCTTGTAGGCGTTCTTTCGGGCCACCAAGCTTTTGCTAAACACTTAAATGTGTTGGGCTTAAGCGACAACACTACCTGTCCTGCTTGCGGTGAGGAGATTGACACAGCAGAACACTTTCTCTGCAGTTGTCCGGCCTATGCTCGCATCAGGTGGCGCATCTTCGGGGCTGACATGGTGAGTGCCCAACATCTTAGTTCTTTATCGCTGAAACTCCTTCTCGTTTTTCTTAGAAAGACGGGAAATCTAAGTACATTAATGTAAGATGTCTGAATGGTAGTACAATGGACCTGTAGTTGTGTCCCTACTCCATCGGATAGTAGCAACCACCGACAAAAAAAAGACAAGTTTCGGTCAAGGAGAATTGTCATGTGAAGGATTTTGTAAATTAATGTACAGCGGAGTACATTCTGATACAGTCTGCCTAGTTTTTTAATGCAGTTGAACAATTGAGACTAGGTTCTTAGCGGCACGAGGTTTAAATCCCTAACAAGGGTATTTACAGGCCAAACGTTGCAATCGGATTTTAATTCATAGAAAGAAGAAGGAGCAACAACCTGAAATGACACAACAAAACTATCATCCTTGCTGATTTTAGAACATTTAGTCGGTACCAGATTATTTGAAACTAAATGGGACACCACATCATTACAGGATGTATTAAGTTTTGAACGAGAAACAAATATAGATCTAGGTTTCGGAAGAGATTCTAAAGTAATAGGATCAACTGTAATTGAAGAGAGCTCATACAGTTACATACAGTTTCAGCAGGAACTTCAGGAACGACATTATTATTTTTACGCTGAGATCCTGAGATTGATCCTCTTAGACTTAGGGTTAGGCGTAAAAGTGGACATATCTCTTTTTCTTTTGCCAGAGGAAATAGAGGAAGAAGAAGAAGAATAAGAAGAATATGAAGAATAAGAAGAAGAAGAAGAGAAAGAGAAAGAGGAAGATGAAGATGAAGATGAAGATGAAGATGAAGATGAAGATGAAGATGAAGATGAAGATGAAGATGAAGATGAAGATGAAGATGAAAATGAAGATGAAGATGAAGATGAAGATGAAGATGAAGATGAAGATGAAGATGAAGATGAAGATGAAGATGAAGATGAAGATGAAGATGAAGATGAAGATGAAGATGAAGATGAAGATGAAGATGAAGATGAAGATGAAGATGAAGATGAAGATGAAGATGAAGATGAAGATGAAGATGAAGATGAAGATGAAGATGAAGATGAAGATGAAGATGAAGATGAAGATGAAGATGAAGATGAAGATGAAGATGAAGATGAAGATGAAGATGAAGATGAAGATGAAGATGAAGATGAAGATGAAGATGAAGATGAAGATGAAGATGAAGATGAAGATGAAGATGAAGATGAAGATGAAGATGAAGATGAAGATGAAGATGAAGATGAAGATGAAGATGAAGATGAAGATGAAGATGAAGATGAAGATGAAGATGAAGATGAAGAAGAAGAAGAAGGGGAAGAGGAAGAGGAAGAAGAAGAAGAAGAAGAAGAAGTGGAACCAATACATTTTGCATGAAACAACATACCACATGGGCCATAACAGGCAAATAGAGAATTGGTGGAATTTTTAGATTCCAAATATTTTGTTGCACTGCAATCCATTATAAAGAAGGAAATAAATTAAAAAGAAAAAAATTACCCTAAGTAAGAGGGTTTAGAAAAAAAATACGTATATTATAAGCCATGAATCGAACCTACACAATCAATATTTCACGCAAAGGACGTCCTAATTAATTGCACCAAACAGGGAATTATTAAGTCGTAAAAAAAAATTAGTTATAAGCTAAAATATGTATGTGAGAGTACCACACAGAAAAGGTAAAAGTGTATAAATAACTAACTAATAGCAAAATTCTACAGACAGCCCGATTACGGATTACATACAAAGAGACAAGAATAAAAACAACAAAACGCTTACCAAGCACAATGTAAAAATTAAAAACGAGAAGTAATTCGCGAAAAAGAAAAAAAAATAGTTACTAGGCCTTACAAAACTTTTAGACCAGTCCACATCTATAAGAAAATAACAAGGTGAAATTCATAAAATAGCGAGATGTCAACAAAAACAATAACGCACGAAACAAAAACACGTCTACTGCGGTTAATGACACTGACTGATACTTACGAAATGGCTTAAAAATGTTTACCCAAAAAATATGTTTGTTAGGTAAAACTAAAATTATACATAATAATTGAAAACATTCCGAGGAATTTTATTCTTTTGCAAATTCACCATAAATCGTCGCATATTATTAGGATGTTATTGGATTTTGCTTTTGATATGTCAACATGAGTTTTTTTTCAAAATGAATTTTTTGGCACAGAACTGCTACTGTATGCGTGAGCTGGCTCAATTTTATTTGCATGTGAGAACTAATACAGACACAGTACTACGCCTTTTTGAAGCAAATAAAAAACGATGGGCAAGAGAGCCAACTATCTGTGAATGCGAGGAGAAAAGTCAACAACAGCTTTTTGAAAATCTAACCGAGCTCGACATCCACCAGGTTGACATGACAACTATACACGTGGCTATTTATAATTTTACAAAAGGGGATGTTGGCAACGCGAATATATATAACCATCTAGCTGATAGTTAAAGCACAGCAGGAAAGGCCATCTTGGTCGATGTTTAGACAAGAGAGTTTTTGTCGAAAGATGTGGACACACACATATCACGTATTTTTTTTTTAACTTTTGTTAGAAGGAAAAATAATTAAGTTATATCATTTCACGGAACACGGCACTTTTCATGTACCAAAAATAATATTTGTTGGAATTTGGTCCATGTAACCCTTTTAAGCTAGTGCCCAATTTTGTAACAGTTTAATAAAACTACCCATTATCTACGAAATACGTGTTTGTTTAGGTATACTTAAATTTATTGTCTATTGAAAATGTACTATCAAATTACTTATTATATATTAGTCAGGTTAATTAATACCATTTAGATTAGTTTTAATTAAAAATTTGATTAACTTGGTTAAACATAGATTTATTCTTTATTATATTAGAATGTGTGGTAAGTAAGTTTTAATAAATCCATATTCACCGTATATTTTGAATCTGCTCAAAATGGTGGTCAAAAGGATGGTGAAGCGTTAAAATGAGAACACAGGCCTTCTCACTTTAGCCTCTCACCATCAACTCCTACTACTAACCTTCACGTGGTGACTACTGGATACCAACGGAAGGTCGTTGGTGGCAGCAGATGAGAGAGGGGTAGGTGTGCCATCTCACTAAAGCACTCTCTCTTGTTATCGGATGGCAGCGAACGAATTCAACAGATGAACTATATTGATATCCCTATATGAGCTGGTTAGACATATTTGAATCCCAGGTCGATAGGGATCTTGAACACTAAGCTGGGTTGTTGCAAAAGAATTGATGGCGGATGAACCTTTAATGGGCCAACGGTAGAACTCACATCCCCAAAGTGGGTTAATGGCACCTGAACTACCGGCCTGCTGTCCTAGCCTTAAACTCCTAATGGCATACCTTACTTTTCATAGAAAACAATTTTGGCGGTTGAACTCTTTAACATATGCAGTATTTTTTGTTTTTCAAGCTAATATAATGGAAAAAATGTGACGTCATCCCATATAGATTTCATAGTAAAAATTCAATTTTCAAACCTCGATATCTCCTAAACTATGTAAAAACGAGACTGTTGTTATATTTTAACTTGTGTTTATTTTAACGAGATCTAAAAAATGGCATCTTAAAATCCTGTCGCCTAGTACTGCCTATGTACCTGCCTGACGGTACATATGTATGTACATCTTAAAATTATTTTGTATACGCTCGAGGTTTCTGCCTGACAAAAAGCAGATAGCTCGACCGAACACAAAATAATTTTAAAATCCTCTGGAAGCGGTAGTGGATGACTGTGGGGGACACAGGCATTCAACCCTGTTGAGTAATCTGCGCAGAAACGAATGCTCCCATTAGCAATTTTGACTACCACTATTGGAGCCGCCTAGGCGGAGTAGTTGATAGGTGTGATGACACCACCATCATGTATTCGATTTAGTTCCTTGTCTACGGATGAGAAAGCAAAATAAGCCACTGATCTTTTTCTGATGAAAACTGGTTTGATGTTCTTTTAACTTCAGAATAATTTTGAATTTTGTGCAGTGACCAGGGAAAACTTATGATCTGTCGATTGCGTTAATTGATTTGCAAAAAACACTAATTCGTTTTTCCACAAGTTAAATTTCTCCATCAAATCTACTTCAAAAATGTTACGACTGATGATTTTTGAAATGTAGACCGTGCTAACCTGATGACTGCCTTGGAATATTATGTTAGCTTTGAATTCTCCGATGATTGGCATTTGTTTTGTTGAAGCATCTTTAGCTGTGTAATGAGCATTGGTAAACACAGGGGACCCGATTGATGGCCAAACTGACTTCGAGATGATCGTGATCTCAGACCCCGTATTTGTGGAGCTTTGTGTTGCTTCCATTTATGTTGACGTCGACGTTTCGTTTTTGCACCCATGATGGTTAGTTAAAAGAAAAAACGTGGTTGTTTCTGGCTGAATGTAACTGTCCATGTTGAAGCTTTTTCGTTGGAGCTGCTTTAATGGATTTTTAGAATAAGGACAATACCCTGCTTATGACCGATTTTGTTGCAGTCTCTGCACTAATAATTGATAAAACTGCAGTCCTTTGAAAAGTGTATACCCCCGCAAATTCCGCAACGTGCTGAACTTTGCATGATCCTACTTAGATCATTAACGTTTCTTCTTTGAGGTTTCACACCGAAGAACTTGTCCTACCATCTTATCAACACTGTAGTCAACCTCCTTGTCGTGAAGTGATAGCAGTTTGATGTGAATATCTGCGTCCTTCGATGATTTGAGACCCATAACGTAGACTATACATCTAAGCTGATTCCCCATGAATTTTTCACTCTCCAAATTTTTACAACTTTTTTTTTTTAGGTGAAAATCTGCCAAAGATACTATGAGGTTAACAAGCGCGTTCACAACTGCGGTTGACTTTTCCTGGAAATGTTGTTCAGTCATCCATATCAACTTTGGCCATGTGATAGCCAAATAAACTCGATAACATCTCCACCGTTTCACCAAAACTCAACTCTCGTGGTAAATTTAGAAGAATGTAATCCACGTACTAATGTTGTAATTAATAAGGGATGCATTTTAGAAGTAAAAGCCTTTCCTTACTTGCGTTGTCGAAATCTTTGGCATCTTCCGCGAAAAGATCTCCATAGCGCCTGTACCAGACTGAAAAGTTTGTTCACTTTCAGGATAATGATTTTCTCAAGGAAAGCACTGTTTTGGGAATGATCTGTAAAGAAAACGGTCCATGCCTGGTTGTTGAAAATGATTTTTGCTTCGCGTATACTTCTCTATACATCAAATAACTATAAGAAGTTATATAAATACGTAACTAATAAATATATCGATAATATATAAACAAAATATATCAAACAAATTCACAAAATAAATGGGTGTTTAATAACAAATATTATTAGGCATTCATTCTAATTATATTATTAACTTTCATATTATGGTGGGGGTGCTTGGGGCGGCTTTGTTGTTGGCTGAAGCATATGGTCTGACTTCGGGAAACCTTTAAAAAAAATTGTGAATTACGATTGCGGAAGGACAATTAATAATCGCTCTGTATGGGGGGGTTGGAAAACATACAATTCCTTGCATCTCCTCACGATTCCGCAATTCCACTCTGCCCATGAAGCGTTCGGGCCTGCAACACAAAAGGACACAAAAGGACTTAAAGGTCGAAGGACATGCACTAATAGACGTTGGCGACATTTGTTATTGCCCTATATAGGGGATGTAGAGGAAGCTTAAGATTGGGAAGATGACAGGAAACGAGGATGAGGACGGGACTTTAGGAAGGGAATTCGAGAATAAAGGGATAGTTTTGAGTACGAGCGACGTGGCATTCTCAGCTGATTTTCGTCGCAATGGGGTGGTTCTTGCCGCACTCACTCAACCTAGCCTACAACAAAAACATGAAAATTGTGTTTGCGCAATCCATCTGGTCCTACTCCCTATCGTTTGCTACTGCTTTGCTTGGCTATAGCAAGTGCCGTATCTTTTTGCGTGCACTTGCTATGGGCTGGATAGGGTATCATTTGGCGAATAGCAGGTCTACACGGTACGCCCCAGCTTAATCAGCGTCGGAATTTTAAACCAGCTGTTTTGGCACTAAGTGAAACACCAGGTCAGCAGTGATTCCGATTTAACGGAGTTTAGTCTGCCTGGATATAACTTGGTGCCATTATACTTTTCCCATCGTGGTATCGCCGTTTATATACGTAGTGATGTAGCCTACCAACTTCCACCTCAATATGCCCAATGTTCCAATCCGGAATTTAATTTTATTTGGCTAAAATTCCATGTCCGTAGGAAATTAATTCACTACTGTTTTATTTTCAGAAGCCCTAACCAGGACAGGCATTCAACTTATAATGAGTTTGATGCACTGTCTGATTCCATTACCAGCATTGTAACCCATTATCCTCGTACTGAAATCGTCATTGCGGGCGATTTCAATATACACAATTCAAGTTGGCTTCGACATTCTGGACAGACAACTCCCGAAGGAAGGTATGTTGAGATCTTTGCTGAGGTTAATAATTTAAGATTGTACATAAGCCGACACGGATACCGGACATTAGGGGTCAAAACGCCAACACTCTGGACTTGTTTCTTACCTCTCACCCTGATAAATAAAATTTAAATATATTATCGCCTTAGGTTCGTCAGACCATTGTATCATATCGGCGAATTTCTCGCCACACAGTTAAAGAACAAGCTCCTAAAAGAACCGTATGGCAATACGAGAAACCCAATTGGGAAGCTTTAAACGGTTTCTTTAGGCGTTTTAACTGGTCGTTGTGCTTCCTCAACAACGACGTGGATGCCGCTGCCAATATGATTACAAATTTAATTAACCTGGCTAAGAATCATCAATCATATCAGATCTAAGGAAAACGCGCGGTGTGACTTGAGCTGTAAAGAAGCTATCAGGACTAAAGAGGTAAATTTTCGGTCATTTAAGGCCAACTGAGGAAAAACGAAAAAACGAAATCGTGTCAAATTCTTCTACGACCAAAATTTAAGGCAAAAAATACTACAAAGTTTCTCCGGTAGTAAAAACTTTTGGTCGTCTGTAAAGAATATCACAAATTCTGCCTCGTCCTCTATCTGGATACTCATTTGCAATGACACTCCAGATGTCAGCTCTTCGGATAAAGCCAATCTGCTTAAGCCAATGAGCAGCAGCTCATTTTGCAGCTAGCTCAACGCTCCCAGATTGTGCTTTATCTCCCAGAGTACTCAATCGCGTAGAACACTCCATGGGACAAATCCACTTCCGCACCTGTACTGTGGCAAGAGTACTGCAAGATCTTAACGTTCACAAATCTGCTGGCCCAGATGGTATTTCCGCTATCGTTCTGAAGAGGTGTTCTTCCACGCTGAAAAAACCACTGTATAAGCTTTTCTAACTGTCCTATTCTTCAGGGCTCTTTCCGAGAAGATGGAAAACAGAATTTGTCCAGCCCGTCCCAAAATAAAGGCGAATCTTCCCTTTCCTCCACCTACCGATCAATTGCACTTACGTCCCTTCTTTCCAAGGTCATGGAAACGCTGATAAACCGTCACCTTATGAAATCCTCGAATCCCGAAAACTTCTTAATGACTGGCAGTACGGTTTTCGCAGCAACAGGTCCACTGTTGATTTGATGGCATATATAATCGAAAATATTGATACTTCAAAGGCATTTGATAGAGTTTGGCATCAAGCTCTCTTGTCGAAAATGCGTGCATTTGGGATCGACGTTAACTTTCTTCAATGGATTAGAAACTACCTTTCGGACCGTTCAATGCAAATTGTTTTGGACGGTTTCAAGTCTGCAACTCACCAAATAAATGCTGGTGTCCCTCAAGGCTCTGTTGAGTCTCGGACTCTCTTTCTCATTTTTATCAATGACCTACTGTCTGTCACTTCTAATCCAATCCATTCCTTTGCTGATGACAGTACCCTCAGCTTTACATATTCGTTTCCTAGGCAACGCCCCTAATCTTCGGGCGTGGAACTGGAACGGCAACGTATGTGAAGCTCATTGAATTCCGATCTTGACAGCATACTTAAATGGGGTAAAACCAACAGGGTGGAATTTAATGCTTCCAAAACGCAATGCTGTCTGCTGTCATTAAAGTGAACCCCTAATTCCCTGTCATTATCTATGAATGGCACTTGCATCGCTATAACCGATCGACTTTCCATTCTCGGTATGTGTGTTAATGACAACCTTCGTTGGAATGACCACATATTCGCTGTCGCCAGTAACGCTGCGAAATGTCTAGGCTTCCTTAAGCGAAGCAAGAAATATTTTCCCCTCATATCTGGTCTGGTAGACCAATAACATATTTGGAGCTACTTGACAGGATCCAAAAACGTGCGTAAAACTTATTGGCGATCGAGACATCGCGAAATCACTTGACTCTCTTAGTCATCGTCGTAATGTCTCCTGTCTGTCATTGTTTTACCGGTATTTCCACCAGAAGTGCTCAAATGAAATAGCCAGTTGCATCGGTTTCTCTCTTTCTCTAATCCTTCATTTCCCTAATGCCCGCACTGTGTCACTTCATTGTAAGGGTTTCCAAAGTCCCTATAGTGCGCGTACATTAAAAAAAAAAAAAAACTTTACAATTGAACACTTACGAGTTCTTTTGTGCTTACCCCAAGAACAATTGTGGATGTCACTTAAAGGACGAAGGACATGCACAAATAGACGTTGGGCGAATTTTGTAATTGCCCTATATAGGGGATGTAGAGGAAGCTTAAGATTGGGAAGATGACAGGAAACGAGGATGAGGGCGGGACTTTAGGACGGAAATTGGAGAATAACGGGATAGTTATGAGTACGAGCGACGTGGCATTCCAACCTGATTCTCGTCGCAATGGGGTGGTTCTTGCCGCTCTCACTTAACCTAGCCTATAACAAAAACATTAAACATGCCAAAAAATGTCCACCAAGAGCGGACCGGCGTCCACCACACTTGAAGGCGCTGCTGCAGCATGGCCATACCCTCCCAACCTGAAAATTCCGGCCAGTAAATCTGCCCAAAGATTTCATCGTTGCCCTAGATCAAACCATGATTACCGAATGGGCTTTACCTGTCCTGCCGCACCCCCTGAAAAATTCCTTTACAACCCAATTAATACCCCTAATTATCATGGCCATAAACAAACACTTACAAATTATGTATTAATTAAACCTAATCTTATTTCATTAACAAAAAAAAAGCGAATAAATAAATAACAAAAAATATATATTTGTATAAATAAATAAAGGGTGATCCATTTCGAGGTTCCCTACTTTTTTAAAGAAAAAAACAAAGAAAATTCAAATTTAATGGAGAATGTTTATTATCATTTGAAAAAACATTCTTTGGCATTTATTTTTTGAAGATTATGTCTATCAAATGTTGGCCGTTGCTACGTCGCTGATGGTCCATCCATTGAGTCCAATTTTCGATCACTCGTTCGAGCATTTCGACTGGTAACTGGCGAATGACACGCGTGATGTTTTCCTCCAAGGCCTGAATCGAAGCGGGTTTGTCGGCATAAGCTTTTGACTTTACATATCCCCACAGGAAAAAGTCTAACGGTGTGATATCACGACCTTGGTGGCCAATCGACCGGCCCAAAACGTGAAATTATGTGCTCACCGAAATGTTCTCTCAATAAGTCCATTGATTGATGCGATGTGTGGGAAGTGGTGCCGTCTTGCTGAAACCAAATGTCGCCGAGATCACGAGCTTCAATTTCAGGCATCAAATAGTCGGTTATCATGGTTATCTTCGTCCCAAATGCGGCAATTTTGTTTGTTTACATTCTCATTGAGCGATGGGCCTCATCGCTAAACAAAATTTGCCTCAAAAACGTCGGATCTTCTTGGAACTTTTCAAGAGCCCATAGAGCGAAGCGATGTCGCTTGGGAATGTCGAGCGGCTTCAGTTGTTGCACAAGCTGTATTTTGTACGCTTTCAATTTAAGATCTTGACGTAAAATGCGCCAAGTCGTTCATACGTCAGTCCGAGTTGCTGCGAACGGCGCCGAATCGACTCTCTAGGGTCTTCGTGTACTCTCTCAGCTACGGCCGCTATATTTTCTTCACAGCGTGCTGGACGTGGTCTATTCGGTCGAATATTATCCTATAATGAATGCTGGGTCTTAAAATGTGTGATGGTGTTGCGAATAGTACGTTCAGTAGGCCGATTATTTTGACCATAAGTTGAGCGAAGTGCACGAAACACATTCCTCACAGAACGTGAATTTTCATAATAAAGTTGAACAATTTGTAAACGTTGTTCACGCGTAAGTCTTTCCATTATGAAATGCCAAACAATACTAAACAAAAATAACACGTGATCTGTCAAAAAAGGCCATTGAAAAAAGGATCTCTACTTGGATCACCCGTTACAAACGAAATATAATAGATACTCAAACAAATAAATAGCTCACATGAAGTAAAATAATTATAAAAAACATAAGGAAAGGCTACAGTCCGCTTGGGGCGAACAGTATGATACCCTATCCTTTTCCCTATGTACCCCAAAGAAAAAAAGCATTAGGAAGATGATGGATAGCATTTTATTTCATTCTATGAAATTTATAGAAAAAAATTTTTTTTTTTTCAAAAAACGCCCCCAAAAAGTGGGCGTGGTCAAAAACTTTGTATGGGCGATATATTGAGAAAAATATTGGCATAATATATTGTAAAACATTTTTTTTCGATTTTTATGAAAATTTTCGAAGAAAAAAGCATTTTAGTGAAAAACGCCCACAAAAAGTAGGCGTGGCAAATACTTCATATGACAGACTTATAAAGGAGGGCAGAGCCTACATATCTTGTGAAGGTTCTAACACTCTATCTCTCTAACTTTAGCCCTAAAACGGTTTTTTCTAAATTGTGGGCGTGGCAGTGGGCGGATTCAAGAACTTTTAACACTTTACCATTTCGGAACCCTAGGGAGCTTCCTAGCATAATTTTAAAGGCCTCAAAAGTTGATACGGACGGACGGACGGACGGACATTGCTAAATAGTCTTAGATTTTGGTCCTGATCATAAATATATATACTTTTAGGGGTCTGCGACGAATATTAAGGGGTGTTACAAACTATGTGTCAAAATTAATATACCCTTAGGATAGGGTATAAAAAATCTACACAATATGTAAGTTGAGTTTCACGAGCGTCTCTTCATTTTTTTTCTATGGATGGTTGGTAAATATATGTATGTACAATCCAATTCAAAACATTTAAATATCAAGGGTGACTTTTCCAGCCAATAAATTTTATATTGGGAGGCCACGATTACATTTAACTATCGGTTCCCGGCCAATTTTTTTTTAAATTATAATTTAGCCTACCAAAAAAAAAGTTTTAATACAACAAAGAAGATATTTAATTCATTACATACCCAAAGGACTTAAAAACCCCAAAAAACCGAAATTCCCAAGTAACAATTTAGTTTTCATAAGGGCCAAGGAAAGAAAATTTACTTATTTCCGAAACAACTGCAAGAGATCTTATGGAAACGCATGTTTCGCACTTTGGCGAAGTTATTTACTTTCCTTAAGACCTTTGCTCACAGGCTGAAATAAAAGCAATAGTTTCTTCTGAGATGTTACGTAAAGGACTTAAAGAAGTTATACGGAAATCTTAACGAAAATAAAAAAAATTGCACATATTACATGTGTTTCCTATATACATATTTTTTTTATTTTATTTGTTCGTATTAATATTTTCCATCATTTGAAAGTGTAAAGTTACTTTATAGTTTATCTGAAGAGGAAATAAATAATGATTAAAAATTGAAAAGTTGGTACTATTTTATCATTATCATATTTAAACATCGTAGATGTACCTAGTAATATAGGATGTTACGACCTTGATAGTGACAATGATTTCATCTTATATAAAAAAGTTGGTCTGATTGTTAGTAAACATTAAAAACCCATGAAATAAATACCTAAATAAATATTAATGATTAATTATTTCTTTTCCTTTCCTTCGGCTTAAATAAATATTTATTTGATATCTAATCCCAGGTTCAAATCTCCACTATATTGATTGTATATTATCGTTCTATTAACAGGCTTTAAAGAGAATCTTGTTATTGACTCGGAATATCAACATTTAGAGAACCTATTATATTTCAGACCTCAAGCAACTTACTTCGAAAGGACTCGTTAAATGAGAATATCTCTCCCTTCTGTACAGCTCGTGAAATTGCTTAAATGCTTTTAAAAACCTTTTTATGAAAATAAACATATCTTGAAAAATAGTTAACATCTATAAATAAGGCTTATGAAAATACAATAGAAGCAATAGCTTATCAAATTTTGAAAATTGGGCCTTAGAGAAGATAAATTGTTAGTTGGGTTGTTTCTTATAAATTTTTTTTGTCCATTCTTGTGGGACTTTCATTTTAAATTATGTATATTTTTTTTATAATTTAACTTACCCACTGTGGAAATTTTAATTTTCTTTTTGTTTCGTATTTTAAACACTTTGACTTTCTTATTCGAAATAATGCACCAGAACCGTTCACACCTTCTATATGTATAAAATTAAATAGCTTGTAATGCAAGCAAAAAATACTTGCCAACAACCGTAGGAAAAAGCTGTCGACGAATATTCTTGGTGCAGAATTTGGTAATAAGCCTATATTCATAAATGAAAGTTTATCAACATATGTACATATAATAGATGAGTGTTTAACAAAGCTAAAGGTAGGTAAACGTTTTTCGTACTTATGGGTCAGAAATGTAGTTATTTTATTAAGAAAAAAGAAAGGGGAAAGTCAGATAAGAATTTCTTCGTTCGAGGATCTAGACAATTTATCTTAAATTATGGTTAATATACAAATGAATCAAATGAAATTCCTTTAAATAGTAATTTAACCTCCTTCTAAAAAGATGACAAAAATATTTGTCATGTAGTATATAACAACTGGTTTATTATTCACCAAAATATTAGAAGCTTGCGTAAAAATTTTGATTTATTTCTAACACATTTGGTTTCATTCCTAAAAAGCCGACTAGTCAAAGTAAATGACTTGTTGTCTATAGGTTAATTTTATTAACAACGTTTTATGGTGGGATGGAACATCTAAAGATAGTTTGCGTCTGCGCTAGACAATACTTATCAGAGACACGAACGAGAAGGTAAAACTGGGTACATTCACAACAACACGCTAACCTGACAGATAGGACGACATTTAGATAACAAACTGAAGTGACAGCCACGGAAATATGTTTACAATTATTTTATTTTTACCAGAGGTGGTTCCTTTTATTTTTTAATAAATATATTTTTTTTTTTGCATTTCAGGTGTCCAATCATTTTATTATACATTTTCATGCATCCAAGAAGATGTGTCTGCATTTTATTTTAAAATTTAAAATCAAATAAATAGGTAGAGAATTATAAGCACAAAAAATATTCGCATTCAATTGCAACTTCATATTTATTATCTCAATCTTTTTTTAATATCTATTAAAGGTGAACTATGTTACTATGTTGCGGAAGTGCTGCGCTCAAAACTTCGCAGCACTTCCGCAACACATCCGATTTAATCAGATGTTTTTTGTTGCCATTTGGAATTTTTGTATATCTGTCCGCGGTAACGTCATATTTGAAGGCCATTGCCAATAAATGTCAAATAAATATTCAAAATATGCGTTGAATATGGGTTTATTAAAACTTGCTTACCACACAACTAAAAACATAATAAAATATTGTAATATTAAGAATGAAGCTATGTTTAACCAATTTAATCTAATTTTTAATTAAAACTTATCAAAATGATATTAATTAACCTGACTAATATGTTTTTTTTTATAATGTACGCGCACTAAAGGGACTTTGGATACCCTTATAATGAAGTGACACAGTGCGGGCATTAGGAAAATGAAGGATTAGAGAAAGGGAGAAACCGATGCACGTTGGTTTTAAATGTTTGCAAACTGTAATGCAGAGGAAAAACAGAGCGTGGTAGAGCATTCCACATTCGTATTGTACGGTTCAGAAAGGAATCTTTATATATCACAGTACGTCCGAAAACAGGCTTAAAGGTAAACTGATGTGCATTCCTCGTATTGCGAGTATTGCGGTTGAATTGCTGTAGGGGTGGAATGCAACTGGCTATTTCATTTGAACACTTGTGGTGGAAATACCGAAAGAACAATGACAGGCGGGAGACATTACGACGATGAATAAGCGAGTCAAGTGATTTCGCGATGTCTCGATCGCCAATAAGTTTTACCGCACGTTTTTGGATCCTGTCAAGTAGCTCCAAATATGTTATTGGTGCACCAGACCAAATATGAGCGTTGTACTCAAGTTTTGGGGGAATAAACTAGCCACATCAGAAGGGGTGAAATATTCCTTGCATCACTTAAAGAAGCCTAGACATTTCGAAGCGTTCTTGGCGACATCAAGTATGTGGTCAATCCAACGAAGGTGGTCTTTAACACATATACTGAGAATGAAAAGTCGTTCGGTATCAGCGATGCAAGTGCCCTTCAGAATTTGTTTTGGAAGCATTAAATTCCACTCTGTTGGTTTTACCCATTTTAAGAATGCTGTCAAGATCGGAATTCAATGAGCTTAACATACGTTGCCGTTCCAGTTCAACGCCCGATGATGAGGGGCATTGCCCAGGAAACGAATATGTGAAGCTGAGGGTACTGTCATCAGCAAAGGAATGGATTGGATTAGAAATGAAAGACCTGAGATCTTAAAGTACGCTTGCCACAGTACGGGTGCGGAAGTGGATTTGTCCCACGGAGTGTTCTACGAGCTCGAGTACTGGGCGAGATTAAACACAATCTGGGAGCGTTGAGCTAGCTGCAAAATGAGTAGCAAGCAGATTGGCTTTATCCGAAGAGCTGACAGCAGGAGTATCATTGCAATTGAGTGTCGGGATAGATGACGAGGCCGAATTTTTAATATTCTTCACAAACGACCAAAAGTTTTTACTACCGGAGGGACTTTGTAGTATTTTTTGCCTCAACTTTGGTCGTAGGAGAATAAGTAATATGTAAGTTGATCGTACATTTTCAATAGATAATGAAAGTTTACCAAAACAAATACTGATTTCGTAGATAACGCTTGGTTTTATTAAACTTTTACACAATTGGCCACTAAAAGGGTTATTGATAAAGGGTGATTTTTTAGATGTTGGTTTTTCGAATAAAACTGACATTTTGTGGTCAAATCTGGCAACTCTACTGTCATCTATGTTCACTTTGGTTTGCCATTTCATCATGAACAGGTTGACAAATGAACAACGCTTGCAAATCGTGCAAATTTATTTCTAAAATAATGGTGCAGTTCGCGAAGTTTATAAAAGTTTAAAATTTAAAATTTTTTTCAGTGATGAGGCTCACTTTGGGTTGAATGGCTACGTCAACAAGCAAAATAGCCGCACTTGGTGTGAAGAGAATCCAAATAAGACAATTGAAACGCCATTACATCCACAAAAACTGACTGTTTGGTGTGCTATATTCGCTGGTGGAGTCATTGGGCCATACTTCTTCCGAAATGATGCTGGAGAGTCAGTTATTGGGCATATGTGAAGTCGCTCGCCTACGCCAACAAACCAGAAACGTTAGGGGACTTGGAAGCCAACATTCGTAGCGTTATTGCCGACATACAGCCCCAAATGCTTGAAAAAGTGGTTTAAAATTGGACTTCTAGACTTCAACTTATTCGAACCAGCCGCGGAGGCCACATGCCAGAAATCATATTTAAACAAAAATGGCATAAAATTCTCCTTCCAATAAAGCCAAATTGACGGACATTAAACCAAATTGATGGACATTCTTGTGTTTTATTTCAATTCGAAATATATCAATTGACTTTGCAGCAGCTTGTACGGTATAAGTAGCACTAGGTTTCCGCGACTAAGGATCCACACAGCAAACTTGGCGCTCTCTAGACTGTCGAACCGCCAACTAAATCGACCATGTGCTAATCGATGCGAGGCACGCATACAACATCTTGAACATGCACTCTTACCGAGAATCAAACGTCGACTCTGACCATTTTCTTGTTGCAGCTAAAGGACATCGAGTGTAGCTTCGGCTGTGTGGCACGTAGCACCGTCCTGTGTAGCCAAATATTGCCGATATCCTCCTCTTCAATTTTTGTGAACAACAATTCGTTCAACATGGCCCGATAACGATCGCCATTGACTGTAACGGCCACTCCTTACTCATTTAAAAAAAAAAAAGAAATAAAAAACGGCCCAATTATGCCGCAATATTTCCCAGCATTGTTCAAGCGTTTACACAACCATATTCCTTCAGCGGTAAAGCGGTAGATTATCTGTCAAATCAGACATGAGCTAAGTGTTACCATTCGCGAAATAAGCACTAGTTGAAAAAAAAACCTTAGATGGCGGACCCTTTAGTTTGCCGAAGAAAAATGGCCCAATTATGTCGCAATATTTCCCAGCGTTGTTCAAGCGTATACAAAACCATATTCGTTCAGCGGAAGGATAAAACTAATTATCTGTCAAATCAGACATGAGCTAAGTGTTACCATTCGCGAAATAAGCACTATTTGAAAAAAAACCTTAGATGGCGGACCCCTTAGTTTGCCGAAGAAAAATAGCCCAATTATGTCGCAATATTTCCCAGCGTTGTTCATGCGTATACACAACCATATTCGTTCAGCGGTATAGCGGCGCAAAACATCGAGTGTAGCTTCGGCTGTGTGCCACGTAGCGCCGCCCTGTTGAAACCAAATGTTGCCAATATCCTCCTCTTCAATTTTTGTGAACAGAATTCGTTCAACATGGCCCGATAACGATCGCCATTAACTGCAACGGCCACTCCTTGCTCATTTAAAACAAAAGATATGAATAATGGCCCAATTATGCCGTTATATTTCCCAGCGTTGTTCAAGCGTATACAGAACCATATTAGTTCAGCGGTATAGCGGTAGATTATCTGTCAAATCAGACATGAGCTAAATGTTACCATTCGCGAAATAAGCACTAGTTGAAAACAAAACCTAAGATGGCGGACCCTTTAGTTTGCCGAAGACAAATGGCCCAATTATGTCGCAATATTTCCCAGCGTTGTTCAAGTGTATACAAAACCATATTCGTTCAACGGGAGGATAAAACTAATTATCTGTCAAATCAGTTACCATTCGCGAAATAAGCACTTTTTGAAAAAAAACGTTAGATGGCGGATCCTATAGATTCAGAGCTCGACTGTCCATCGAGAAGAAGCTGCGAACTACTGAGAAGAAGAAATTCGTCGCTGGCCGCCTTAGCACATCTGGAGTTGTCAGAGCCTACAAAGAGCGCCTGAGTGAGAAACTCTCCACTTTGCATTCACCTACCACGGACGCCAACAACAAGTGGTCACAGTAACGCGACATCATCAAGGAGGTAGCCGAAACCACCCTAGGATACCAGCCACCCCCGAGAAAAAGCCCGTGGTATGATGATGTATGCGTATACCGGAAAAAGGTGACAGAAGATGCACATATTAGAAGGCTGCAGAGGAAAACAAGGGCAGTAAGGGATGAGTACCGAGCCAGGAGAAGGGTGGAGAAGAAGATTCTGCGTAGGAACAAAAGAGAACACGCAGTTTCCCAGCTCAAGGATATCTAAGAGTTTCGTGACCGAAACAGCATCCGGAAGTTTTCTGATAAAGCTAAGCAACTGGCTGCTGGTTTTAAGACCGGAACACAGGCTCTTCGCAATAGCGATGTATACCTAGTCACCGACGCCATAGTAGATGTATTTAAGCAGCGTTTTCAGCAGCAGTTACACGGGCAAAATATAGAGCGAGTGATGGGGCTAGAAGAGAACCCGAGTCCAGTCAACCCGCCCAGTATAGAAGAGGTTGGATTAGCTATAAAAAAGCTAAATAACAACAAGGCCGCCGGCTCTGATGGTCTGCAGAACTTTTCAAATACGGAGTAGATGTTATGGTAGGACGCATTCACCAAATCATCAACCCAGTTTGGGTGGATGACAGCATGCCCGATGACTGAACCATCAGCTCCATATGTCCCATCTACAAGAAAAGCCAACCTATCTCTTGGAAGGACTATCGAGGCAAATCCTTGCTTAATGTCGCATATTACATCCTCTCCAACGTACTGTGTGAACGCCTCAAACCTGCAACACAATAAAACTGTAGACCTTTCTGAATCACGCTAAAACTGTAGACCAAATCTTCACACCAAGTAAATCCTGGAAAAGACCAAGAAGTTTCAAATCGAGACACACCATCTTAAAGCCGCATATGACAGCATTTATCGTCAGGAGCTTTTTGTAGCGATGGCCGAATTCAGGATATCTTCAAAAGTGATCCAGATGTGTCGCATGACACTAGATAACACGCGGTGCAATGTGATAGGGTCTTTCACGGCTATTGAAGAACAGGCGAAACTAGTTGCCCTTGAAGTGAATGAGGACAAGACTGTCCTGCTATCAACAAACAAAAAATCATCTGTCCACCGACTAGGACAAAATGTCACTGTTGATAGCAGCAACTCCGAGGTTTTTTAGGAGTTCATTTACCTCAGGGTAAACATGAATGACATCTTAAACGAGTTCATCTACCTCAGGGTAAACATGAATGACATCTTAAACACAAATGACATCTTATTGGAGATCCATCGTAGAATTACAGTAGCAAACCGCTGCTACTTCGGCTTGGCAAAACAAATGGGTTCAAAACTTCTGACTCGAAGGACAAAGTGTTCTACAGAACCCTTATCCTGTCAGTTCTGCTATACGGCGCCGAGTGCTGAACTGATCCTTTGCGAAGAGGGCGAATAGAGGAGAAGATACAACTACGAACTCTATGAGCTATACCAAGATGTGGATGCAGTCCAAAAGGCCAAGAAACGTTGACTACATTGGCACGGCCACATCGAGCGAATGGACAACAACTCTTCAGCCAAGAGGATCTTCGAATCCCAGTCCTCAGGTTCGAGACGACAAGGAAGATCGAACCTCCATTTTGGCTTGTTCTGGATAAGTGGAAGTAGCGTGCCCGAGATCGCAGAGAATTAAAGGCTGCCGTGTCTCATTAAAGTAAGTATCGATATAACATGGACCAAATTTAAACGAATATTTTTTTTGGTAAGTATCGTATTCCGTGAACACTTAATTATTTTTTAAATTGTTAAGTCCTTAATGCATTTTTGCTTTATGAAAATAAAACATAAACGCCACCACTTGAAAAGTACAATCTATATTTTATTAATTCCTGTTGAATTTACCTTAAATTTAATTGTTGCGCAGGGTTAGGTTAGGTTAGCTTAAAACAGGGGTGTGACGTAAAAACCATCACACAACACTAGGCACTGAGGTGGGTCCATTGCGATCCCTGGGGCACCGGGTTAAAAATCGAAGCGGTAAACAAAAAAACGTAAACATTTTCCCTAAAACACACCAATTTCCCTACAAAAGCCAGAAAGGGCTTTGAAGTTTGTGCTGTCTATTTCCTCCAAAGCTTCGAAGAAGTATTTTCCCAAGAATTTCCTACGACTACGTGAGATTGCCTCGCATTCACACAATATGTGCGGTATATTCCCAACAGCCTGAAGATCGCCACAGAATATGCAGATGTCTGTATCTAACAGCTCGAGTCTTTTTGCATGTTTTCGCAAGAGGCAATGCACTGTCAGGACTCCTACTAGTATTCTTAACTTATCCCTACTTATTTTCATAAACTTCCTGGACCTCTTACAGTCGAGAGGTGGCCATAGAGCTTTTGACACCTTGTGTCCCTCAAGACTTGACCACCTCAGGTTGGTAGTCCTTAAGGTTATTCCCTCAATCGAACCCTTTATTATTCAGAGGGGAGTTTTTATGTCAGCAACATCACCACTGTTGAGAAGCCCTTATATTCTCGCAAGCTCATCTGCCTGCTCATTTCCTTCAATACCGCAGTGTCCTGGCACCGAGCACAGTCTCACTCGGTTCTGATTGCATATTACCTTAAGCATTGTGCGACAGTTCCTGACTGTATCAGAATTGATGTTAGTTGAATCCACTGCCTTAAGAGCGGCCTGGCTATCGATGTAGATAGCAATATCTCGTCCGGATACCGATCTCATCTGCAGTTGCTCAGCCGCCTTAAGGACAGCTAGAACCTCTGATTGAAAGACGCTGCCTGTTCCCCGTAGTCTTATAATGTCTCTCAGTTCTGTATCTTCTGAGAATATCCCAGACCCTGTTCATTCTGTCGTTTTCGAATCATCTGTAAAGAATCCAATTTCATTTGTTTTGATAACTGCATCTCTTTGCCAAACCTCCCTTTCCGGATATATATCATCGAACGGAATGCCGAAGTCGAGTAAAAGGCCCGTCCCATAGAATCCGTCGCTGGCGTGCGTGCATGAAAACTTTAAAATTAAGGCATGGGCAGTCCCATAGAATCCGTTCGAACTTTGACGGTTGTGTTTTTCTTCATTGGCGATTGCAGCTGTTGGTTGTCATCTCTGTCAATACTGCCATATCAAAAAAATATTCTGATTACTTTTTTTTTCTTGTAATACGTTCAGTTTTATAATTCTATGTTAAATTAGAATAAATCGTTTAAATATATATAGTATATATAAGCAAAAACATATACCCAAAACAATAAAAAAAATACTAATATAGTTGTGTTTTAGTTTAAAAATTAATTTTAATTTGAAACAAACATAATTTACCACAGAATTAGCTTCGATAAATATGCCAATATGGCAATGCTGACTGCACTCAGAATTCTTTTCACCAGACTGTTAAAGTATGAAGAAGTAGAATGTTGGGCTATAATTTCCTGCGTCACCGTCAATGCGTTGTTTACAGGTCACCTTCCATAGGTTTACGTGTATTCTATATTGCTGTCAGGCAAAAAAACGTACGCACGCAGCAATGGATTCTATGGGTTGGGCCTTAAGGCAGGGACTTGCGCACGCTTACTCGGTTGCACAGATGAGGAATTAACCAGATAGTCAACTCGAGAGAGAATACCTCACCTTGCCGACAAGCTAAGTCGAACTGATAAGCCCCACATAGTTTGCACTTATTTGGGCTTTTACGCTCAAATCAAATGGGAATCTCGCACACATGAATCAAATTATATGGGGCTAATGGTCGCCGCCATGAAATGTCATTTTTTATAGCAAGAAGTTGGGAACAGTTGATGAATTTGAGCAGTTTACACCTCACAATTTGGGTGTGTAAAATGAACATGCAAAATATGCGGTGAGTATGGATTTATAAAATCATACTTACCACACAACTAATAATATAATAAAATATCCCAGCCAAATTCTTTAGCAACTTTGGCACTACACCCTTATTTATACGAACCAACTCAGGCCATTTTGACCTCCCCTCTAACTTCACTTACAACAAATATAGAGACATCAGGATTTATTGGGACGCACAGTAGCAGCCTCCATACCAAATTTCAACTGTTTAACATGAGCGGTTCCTAAGTTATAAGGCCCCAAAATTCGTAAAAACCTTAGCCACTGACTCACTGACAGATTATCAAAACTATGGGGCACTTCCAATACTTGAAATTTTGCGCAGTAATAGGGTTTAGGGAGAAACCACAGGGATAAATCTAACATTTGTGATTTTCCATCCAGGAGGCATGGCAGCCGCCCACTTCTCTTAGGTCATCAACATCTTCAAAACTATGAAGCACTTCCAATCATCGTAGAACCTTGAAATTTTGCACAATAATAGGGTTTGCGGGGAAACCACAGAGAAAAATCTAACATTTGTGATTTTACATCCAGGAGTCGTGGCAGCCGCCCACTTCTTTTAACTCATCGTCATTATCAAAGCAATGAAGCACTTCTAATCATCGTAGAACTTTGAAATTTGGGACAGTAATAGGGTTTACGGAGAAACCCCAGGGAAAATCCTACATTTGTAATTTTCAATCCAGAGGGCGTGGCAGCTGCCCACTTATTTTAACTCATCATCATCATCAATATATATCTTCCATTTAGGGGCAGGGTAGCCGCACCTATTCTTTAACTCAGCCCCCAAAAGACTTTATATTACGATTTTTTACATGTGAGTTGGATTTTAAGAACCAACTCCGAAAGTAATGAAATATTGTTTATTTTTCATGAAGGGGGCGTGCCAGCCGCCCCTTTCTTAATTTTGCACCCAAAAGCCTTAGAGCTATGAAATTATACGTGGAGGAAAGATTTAAAGAACAGACACAAAATTTGTGTATATTTCCAAAAAGAGGCGTGGCAACCGCCCATATATCGAACTCATTTTATGAAATCATACATGTCGGTAATTCGTTTAAGGACAAACAAGGAAAGTTATAAAATAAATTGTATTTTACTCGAAAGAGGGTGCTTACGTTTGGTCAAACTCCCTCAAATTTTAAAATTTTGCAAAATTTCCATGTATTCCATGTATAGCAATTGCAATTGTTTTGCAGCAAAACTATAATTAATTAATTACATAAGATGATATTGCTTATAAATAATTGTTAATGTCAGAAGGACAAATACACAATTATACAGATACGTACAATCATATGATTTATTGATGCATAGTGTAATTCAGTTAAATTATGGATAGAAAATAGCTTTCAAATAATTGTATGCTCTAGTAAGTAATTGATATGTATATATATATATATATATTTTTTTTTTTCATTGTGCGGTGGGGAGTACGCAAACTTTTACTACCGGACGAGTTAAGACTCCGTTTTCGGTTTTCACGTCTGCAACACGTACTTTGTGGTCCGGACCTTGATAGGTGTGTATTACTCGACCTAGCTTCCATTCGCTTGGAGGAAGCTGTTCGTGGCGAAGTACTACGAGATCTCCGATTTGTACATCCCCTTGCGGATATTTCCATTTAACACGTTTATTCAGCTCCCTTAAATATTCTTTCTTCCATCGATTGCTAAATTTTAAGCTTTTGCCACCGATTGATCAGGCTAAGGGAAGTAGAAGACAGCGAAGGTTCGGCTGGAGTAAGTAAGGGACCACCTCTCAAGAAATAAGCAGGGGTCAAGGGTGCATGATCTAAGAAATTTTCCGACATTGGAGAAATTGGTCGAGAATTGAGACAGGCTTCGATTCGAGACAATAGGGTTTGAAATTCTTCGAATGTGAAATTATGAGGAAGGGCTACCATCGGAAGTGCTGTTTAAAGCTTTTTAACCCCGCCTCCCATAGACCACCCATATGAGGAGCATCTGGAGGTATAAAGTTCCACTGAATTTGGAAGAAGTTGTTAGCAGAAGTGGATCATTATCAGAAAAGATACTGGTAGGGACTCCCCTACGAGTAATAAAACGCCTAAGGTAGCCAGAAACGCAGGCGTGTATAGGTCTCTGGAGGCAGAGCACCCCTAATTTGCGATATTCCTTTGCATTTAAGTAACACGCATGTCTTACAACGAAAGATGCATTTTCGTTCAAGATTTTTGAGCATTGGTACCCAAATTTCCGTCCGAAAAATGCGAACCATTAGTTGAACGTTACCATGGATAGACAATTGGCGCACGTGTGCTATAAAAATGTCTGTGAGATAAGCATTATACAGAAGGATAATTGGACAACGCTCATTGTAAGTATGTGTAGATGAACTTAGTCTACCGTTGCGTCTAATGATCTTCTGGGAGTTCAAGAATTGGTTAAGTGTTAAAATAGAGCTTTAGATGGGACTAAGATGATCATACTCCGATGAGTTGTTGAGTAAGAAGTATTAGTCGAAATTTTGTAAAGATGATTTCGTTATGTGAAAGAACGAATTCAGTCGGACGTAGGAGGTCGCGGGCAGTGCGAATGAAAAGAAACACGTAGCTGATAACTCGGAGAGCCATTGGCCATGCAGAAAAATATCAGGGGTATCTTCCAAATCTACTGTGAGATACAAGCGCCTCAGCGATTGCAAACTTAAATTTCCTTTAATATGCGCTCCAACACAATTGGGTGCTCCGCAGTGATGGCTATGATGTAAGCGTGGCTCTTATGTACTTTACCGTACATTCAGACTGGTGGGCTTCGACGATGCTGCAACTAACCAACTAACTAAATGGCGTGATTGGCGACGTTTACGTATATATAACGCACGTATACGTTTGAACAATTTGCAATTAGCATTTGAGCTATCCGGCTCGTTTGGCCAAAAAATGTTCTTCATGCCTTTTTGCTTTGTGAAAATAAAACACAAACGCCACCACTTGAATTTTTTTTAAATTTAATTGTTGTGCACGCTTACTCGGTTGAAAAATTAATGACCGGCTATGCGGAACAAAACCCACCATTTCCAAGGACTGACAGCCCGCATGGAAAGATATTGGAAAAGGAAGCGAGTCGACTGAAAAAGAGGTGGTTGAGTTCAGTCACATGAGACATTTTCATTATTAGTTATTTTTAAACTGAACACTAATAGTTAACAAAAATACGCGATATGTACATTTGCACATCTTAAGCTACGCCTCCGCTGAATACTTAACCGCGATTAAGTACAATAGATTAAAAATTAATCTTTTAGCGTCTCTACCGAAGAAGAAGATTAACATAGGGGTTTTCTCCCAACCCGCTCTCTGGCTCTTAAATTTGCGCATAAAATGTCCAAAATCTAGTTGTCAAATTGCTTCCTTGCTCTCAATTCTCAGCTACCAACATCAATTTTGACGTTAAAAATTAGTATTTAGTGTGTTCACAAACCAATTCTTACATGCAAATCCAGTTTCTTTCAAGTATTTTGGCTCTCCCGCCTATCGTTTTTTATTTGCTTCGAAAAGGCGCAGTACTGAGTTCGTTTATGTTTTTATATGCAAACCAAATTAATTGAGCCAGCTCACGCACACAATAGCAGTTCAGCGCCTAAGAATCCATTTTGGAAAAAATCTCATCTTGCCATATTAAAAGTCCAACTGGGCTGTGTCCAATAACATGCGACAATTTATGGTTAATTTGCAAAAGAATAAAATTACATTGATTGTTTTCATTATTATGTATTATTTTAGTTTTACGTAACAAACATATTTTGCATTTACCTGACAAACATTTTTTGGGTAAACATTTTTAAGTAGTTTCGCAAACATTTTGGTAGTTCCGCAAGTTAAGCATAAAAAAAGGATTTTCATAATTTGTTTGCCGGGAGTTAAACTAATTTAGCAGTGTTAAGTTGTCAGTAATAATTAAATTATTTTGTTCGTTGATTTGTCGAATGTCGATTAAAATAATTAAAATTAAATAGGTTTTAAATGGAAGGTGCGATAAATATTTCAACAAAGCTCAATGAATAAAATTAATGAGTAATGCGTGATTAGTTAAATGACCGCATTTCAATAATTTAATATAGTATTTTATAAATTCACTGTTATTTTATTCACCGCTACTCACTATTCCAATTCAAAGATAACAACGTTATTAATTTTGTTCAGCATGATAAAATAAATTCAATAACGTTATTATCTTGGAATTGGAATCGTGAAATCCACATTTTGTGTTTAAAAATGCATTTAAAGTTATTTCGTCGCAGTTTGTCAATTCGCTCGCTTTCATATGAACGTTCCGAATATGTACATATATCAATATATTAAACTTTTATATGTTTAATAAAATCATAATAAAACAACCAAAGAATTTAATACACATGAAAAAGAGTATTCCGCATTTTTTATGGTGAAAAATATTCGTGATAGAACTCGTTAATATATGTAATTTTTTATATTTTTGAAGTGAAAATTTTGACAAAAAAGTGACATCCCATAGAGATTTCATACTAAAAATTCAATTTTCAAACCCTGATATCTCCTTAACTAGGCAAAAACTAGACTATTGTTACATGTTAATTTGTGATTATTTCATTGGGATCTATAAAGTTGCATCTTCAAATCTTGTCGCCTGGGAGACTATAGTATCCCCAAACAGGCAGTTTGAGACTGAGCTTGGGGCATCTGGACTATTTCCATTAGGTATTGAGCGATATGCCAATAAGAATTTGTGAAGATGTTCGATATCCGTCCCGCCTCCTTTAAATTTAGACAGAGCCCGCTTCACAGTATCCACAAAACGCTCCCCTTTCCCCTTTTGCTTTAGGGTGGTATGAACTGTTCGTGCATGCTTTCTGCCCCTTGAATTGCAAAATTCTTGAAAAGAAGCCCTGACAAATTGAGTCCCCTTGTCAGAAACTATCTGTGGTGGTTGGCCAAAATGCGAAAAATATTCGGACAGTTTTTCTACAATTAGAGCGGAAGTAGTGCTTCCAGTTGGGAAAATTTCCGGATACTTGAAATATGCATCAACAACTACAAAATAGTATTTCGAGTATCGACATCGATTGCGAGTCAATAAACATGCCATGTGGAATGTTAGGCTTAGGGGCAATGCCTTGATGTTGTCCTGGAGAATTGATTTGATGTCTGACTCAAGTCAAGCGCTGGCTACTATATACGCTTCTTCTGGTTTGGTTTGATTGTTGATGCGGCGGGAAAAAACGCCGACATATCCAAAATCATGTGTTGAGATATGTACATATTTTATATCAAAGTCGTACGTACCAAAATGTTAGCGCCCAACATTGAAGTCTATTTCACGTCTGGGTTGGAATTCCCTTTTCAGATCCAAAAATAGACAGCAATGGTTTGTGGTCTGTGTGTAGTCTAAATTCCCTTCCGTAGATCATCCGGAGGAACTTGGTCACTGCAAAAACTAAAGCCAATGCTTCCTTTTCTATTTGGCTGTAATCGTTTTCAGCTGCGGTAAGTGAGCGCGAAACGTGGTAAACGGCTTTTCCAGTTCCATCGCGTACGAGGTGATAGTAGGTGACTGATCTGATGAAGGTATAAGTTTCAAATTATTTTAACTTTGTTGGCATACTGTTGCCTAGTACCACTTTGTATTATTTTTGAGAAGTTCATCTAAAGGTGCTAGTTTTGCAAAAATTTCGTCTAAAAGCGGTAGTGGATGACTGTAGGGTTCCACGCAGGCATTCAACCATGTTGAGTAATCTGCGCAGAAACGAATGCTCCCATAAGTACGTTTGACTACCATTTTTGGAGCCGCCCAGGCGGAGTAGTTCATAGCTGTGGTGACACCAACATCCTATAATCGATTTAGTTTCTTGTCTACTGATGGTAAAGCAGAATAAGCCACTGGTGTTTTTGGAATGAAAACTGGTTTTGCATGTTCTTTCAACTTCAGATTAATTTCTGTGCAGTGAAAAACTTCTAGGAATTGATTTTTTATCGATGTGAAAATTGATGATCTGTCGATTGCGTTAAATGGTTTGCCAAAAACACTAATTGGTTTCTCCCACAAGCTAAATTTCTCCATCAAATCTGCTCCAAAAATATTAAGCCTGATGATTTTTGAAATGTAGACCGTACTAACCTTATGATTACTTACTTACTTAACAGGCTGCGGGCCCGTGAAGAGTCCCTGCCTGAGACACGGTAGCCTTCCATCCCCTGCGCTCCTGGGTACGCTGCTTCCAGTTGTCTAGATCAAGCGCTCTGGCATACGCGATGGCTTGGTTTTTAAACTGGAGGTTCGGTCTTCCTTGTCGTCTCGAACCTGGGATCTGGGATTCGAAGATCCTCTTAGCTGGAGCGACATTTCTTGCCTTTTTGGACTACATCCACATCTTGGTACAGCTCATAGATTGCGCGGTTGTATCTTCTCCTCCATTCGCCCTCCTCGCACACAGGACCATATATCCGTCGAAGGATTTTAGTATTAATTCTACTTTCCTGCTTATCGTCCAGCACTCGGCCCCGTATAGCAGAACTGGCAGGATAAGGGTCTGTAGAGCATGCATTTTGTCCTTCGAGTCAGGAGTTTTGAACCCATTTGTTTTGCCAAACCGAAATAGCAGCGGTTTCCTAGGGTAATTCTTCGACGGATCTCCAATAAGATGTCACACATAGATGTCAAAACCCCGAGGTAGATGAACTAATTAACTACCTCGAAGTTGCTGCTATCAACAGTGACATTTTGTTCTAGTCGGTGGACAGATGATTGTTTGTTTGTTGATAGCATATATTTAGTCTTGTCCTCGTTAACTTCAAAGCATGTTCTTCAATTGCCGCGAAAGCCACTATCACGGCACGCTGGGATCGACCGATGATGTTTATATCGTCCGCGCACCCCAGCATTTGAACTGATGTGTTGAAGACTGTGCCTTTCGTGTAGACACCTGCCCTGCACACTATCTGCTCAAGACCAAGATTGAAGAAATCACACGACAGCGCATCTCCTTGCCGAACTCCGGTACATGTTTCAAAGAGTTCAGACGAGCTACTGCCAAACTGCACATTGCACCGCGTGTTATCTAGTGTCACGAGACACATATGGATCAGTTTTGACGGGATCCCGAATTCGGCCATCGCCACAAAAAGCTCCTGATAATGAATGCTGTCATATGCAGCTTTAAAGTCGATGAAGAGGTTGTATGTCTCGACTTGAAACTCATTGGTCTTTTCCAGGATTTGCTTCAGTGTGAAGATTTGGTCTACAGTTGATCGCCCGGGCCGAAAGCCACACTGGAAAGTGCCGGTTAGTGTACTGCAGAAAGGATTGAGACGTTCACGCAGTATGTTGGATAGGATCTTTGATGATGACATAGGATCGCATTTATTGCAGATGGCACATATGGAGCAGATGGTCCAGTCATCGGGCATGCTTTCCTGCACCCAAACTTTGTTGATTATGGCGGGACTCTTCGATCTCCTTGAGCTGGGAGACTGCGTGCTTTCTTTTCTTCCTGTGCAGGATCTTCTTCTCCTCCTTTCTCCTGGCTCTGTACTCATCCCTTGCTGCCCTTGTTTTCTTCTGCAGCGTTCTAATGTGTGCATCTTCTGTCACCTTTTTCCGGTATAGGCATACATCATCATACCTAGGCTGGTTTCGGCTACCTCCTTGATGATGTCGCGATACTGCGACCACTGGTTGTTGGCGTCTGTGGTAGGTGAATGCACAGTGGAGGGTGTCTCACTCAGGCGCTCTTTGTAGGCTCTGGCGACTCCCGTTGGATGTGCTAAGGCATTCAAGATCGAATTTCTGCTTTTGGGCAGTTCGCAGCTTCTTCTCGTTGGACAGTCGAGCTCTGAATCTAGCTGCAGCAAGAAAATGGTCACAGTCAAGGTTTACCCCTCGGTAAGTGTGCACGATCAAGATGTTGGATACGTACCTCGCATCGATTAGCACATGGTCGATTTGGTTGGCGGTTCGACCGTCTGGAAAGCGCCAGGTTGCTGTGTGGATCCTTAGTCGCGGAAACCTAGTGCTACTTACGCATTCAACATCCTTTTGACCCACCTGATGATTGCCTTGGAATATTATGTTAGTTTTGAATCCTCCGATGATTGGCAGTTGCTTTGTTAAAGCATCTATGGCTGTGTGATGACCATTGGTAATCACAGGGCAGTCGATTGATGACCAAACTGACTTTAAGATGATGGTGGTGTCAGACCCCGTATCGATTTGGAGCTTTATGTTGCTTCCATTTATGTTAAAGTCAACTTGCCCTCGTTTCTGTACCCACGAAGGTTGGTTAAAAAAAAAACATGATTATTTCTGGCTAAAAGTAACCGTCCATGATGAAACTTTTTCTTTGGATGTTTTGTTGTACTGTTGTTGTTAATTGTTTTTTTTTTAAACAAGGACAATACCCCTCCTTATGACCGAATTAGTTGCAGTCTCTGCACTTATGATTGATAAAACTGCAGTCCTTTGAAAAGTGCCTACCGCCGCATTTCCAACAAGGCGCTCTAGGCATTAGGAATTGGTCCTTGCGGATATTCTTCTCTTCGACTGGAAATCCGATGACTTGGCTGAGTTTGTTTCATCGCAACGGGCTGAACTTTTTATAACCCTACTTCGATTATAAACGTATCTTTTTTGAGGTTTTAACACCGGAGAACTTCTGCTACCATCTTATCAACACTGAGGTCAACCTCCTTGTCGAGAGTGATAGCAGTTTAATGCGAATATCTGTGTCCTTTGATGATTTGAGACCCATAACGTAGACTATGCATTTTAGCTGATTCACCGTGAATTTTTCAAGCCCGGAATTTTCACAACTGCGGTTGACTTTTGCTGCAAATGTTGTATAGTCATCCATATCACCTTTGGTCATTTTAAGACAATTGAACCTAGCAGTGAATACTGACTCGGTATAATCAAATAAACTGGATAACTTCTCCAGCGTTTCACCGAAACTCAACTGTCGTGTTGAAGAATGTAATCCACGTACGAATTGTGTAATAAGGGATGCATTTTACGAAGTAAAATCCTTACTTTACTTGCGCTGTCGAAATCGTTGGCATCCTCCGCGAAAAGATCTGCATAGCGCCTGTACCAGACTAAAATGTTTGTCCATTTTCAGGTTAATCATGAAACTCATTAATATTCTTTGACAATGCGTATATTTTCAACTCCGTAGCCGTCCCATGTATTAATCCAAGTGGCATTTTAACAATTTTCTTAAGCAGAGCAATGTTTTGAGAAAAGATCTGTACCAGAATAAAGTCCATGCCTGGTTGATGGAATTCACTTTGTGCTTCTCGTGGTGGTTGGGATGATGTTCCCTATAAAAAAATGCTCATTGGTAGATGTGGAGATCTGTAAACGACTAATATTGCTGCATCGATGGCAACACTATTATTATTCATCTCTCTCGACATAACTACACACTCACTTGTCTGGTGTGTGACAGATCTGTTCATCGTGTTCAACCATGCAGACATGTACTCAATAAAGTATTGAATAGAGTCAAATTAACTGAAGTCGTTTTATTTGAGGATTATTACATTGACGACGAGATAAATATAATTTCAGATATTTGTTTTTCTAAAAAAAAACAAAAAAACAGAAAGAAGCGTTTGGTGATTTAATTCAATGGAAAAAGAACGATGAGTACCGAATTACCTCCCGACGCGTGCACACGCATTTCTGTTTGATTTTTTTTTGTAATTGTTCAGCGGCCAGTGTGAAAGAAAAACCAAAAAAACGCTAATCGCGCGCGCGCTGATAGGCGAAAGAAAACGTGTGCTGTGCTTTTGTGTACTGTGTGCACCAAAAAGAAAAGAAAAAACGAAGTGCATTATGTTAGGGTAATCCCTCTCGCCCCACTCCAATTCGTTTGCCATGTTTAGGAATTTTAGAGTGGACGTGGGCAATATTCGTGGGTTGAGTTCCATTTTTTTTCGTTGCACGCCCATGCGATTCACAATAAACCAGCTGCTTTGGCACTAAGTGAAACACAGGTCAGCATTGATTCCGATTTAACGGAGTTTAGTCTGCCTGGATATAACTTGGTGCCATTATTCGTTTTCCCATCGTGGTATCGCCGATTATATACGTAGTGATGTAGCCTACCAACTTCTACCTCAATATGGCCAATGTTCCAATCCGGAATTTAATTTTATTTGGCTAAAATTCCATGTCCGTAGGCAATTAATTCATTACTGTTTTATTCATTGCGGACGATTTCAATATACACAATTCAAGTTAGCTTCGACATTCTGGACAGACAACACCCGAAGGAAGGTATGTTGAGATCTTTGCTGAGGTTAATAATTTAAGATTGTACATGAGCCTACACGGATACAGGACATTAGGGGTCAAAACGCCAACACTCTGGACTTGTTTCTTACCTCTCACCCTGATAAATACCCTTTAAATGTATTACCGCCTCTATGTTCGTCAGACCATTGTATCATATCGGCGAATTTATCGTACTAGCCACACAGTTAAAGAACAAGCTCCTAAAAGAGACCCGTATGGCAATACGAGAAACCCAATTGGGAAGCTTTAAACGGTTTCTTTAGGAGTTTTAACTGGTCACTGTGCTTCCTCAACAACGACGTGGATGCCGCTGCCGATATGTTTACAAATTTAATTCACCTGGGTATGAAACGCTTTTTACCTAACAGGATAAAGTGTATCAGACCTAAGAAAAACGCGTGGTGTGACTTGAGCTGTAAAGAAGCTATCAGGGCTCAAAAGGTTAGTTTTCGGTAATTTAAGGTTAATCCAACTGAGGAAAACCGAAAAAAGTTCAAACGGGCCAGAAATAACTGCAATGCCCACATTAATCGTGTCAAATTCTCCTACGACCAAAAGTTGAGGCATAAATAGTAAAAAACTTTTGGTCGTTTGTTAAGAATATTAAAAAATCCCGACACTCATTTGCAATGACACCCCAGCTGTCAGCTCTTCGGATAAAGCCAATCTGCTCGCTGCTCATTTTGCAGCTAGCTCAACGCTGCCAGATTGTCCTTTATCTTCCCCTGTACTAGAGCGCGTAGAATATACTATGGGACCATTTCATTTTCTCACTCGTACAGTGGCAAGAGTTCTTCGAGATCTCAACTTACATAAACCCTCTGGTCCAGATGGTATTTCCCCTATCGTTCTGAAGAGGTGTTCTTCCACGCTGGCAAAACCACTTCGTAAGCTTTTCTATCTGTCCTATTCTTCAGGGCTCTTCCGAGAAGATGTCCAGCCCGTCCCAAAAAAAAGGCGTATCTTCCTCTCCAACCTCCTACCGACCACTTCCACTTAAGTCCCGTCTTTCCAAGGTTATGGAAACGATGATAAATCGTCAGCTTATGAAATATCTCGAATCCCGAAAACTTCTTAATGACCGGCAGTACGGTTTTCGCAGCAACAGGTGTGGACCTGTGGTGATTTGATGACATATCTAACCGAAAAGTGGAACCAATCTATTCACCGTGGTGGTGAATGTAAGGTCGCTGCGCTTGATATTTCAAAGTCATTTGACAGAGTTTGGCATCAGGCTCTTTTGTCGGAAATGAGTGCATTTGGAATCGAAGACGGTTTCAAGTCTGCAACTCACCAAATAAATGCTAGTGTCTCCCAAGGCTCCGTTCTGTCTCTGACTTTCTTTCTCATTTTTATCAATGATCTCCTGTCTGTTTCTTCTAATCCAATCCATTCCTTCGCTGATGACAGTACCCTTAGCGTCACATATTCGTTTTACCATTCACGTCCCTCATCTTCGGGCGTGGGGCTAGAATGGCAGCGTTTGTTAAGCTTATTAAATTCTGATGTTGATAGGGTTCTTAAGTGGGGTAAAACCAATAGAGTAGAATTTAATGCTTCCAAAACACAATGCTGTCTTCTGTCATTAAAGCGAAATCGAAATACTCTGCTATTATCCATGGATGGCACTTGCATCACCGAAACCGAAAGACTTTCCATCCTCGGTATGTGCGTTAACGATAAAATTCGTTGGACTGACCAATGAATGATGTCGCAAAGAACGCTGCGTAATGTATAGGCTTCCTTAAGCGATGCAAGAAATTGTTCACCCCTTCTGATCTGGCTAGAATCTACAAGGCGTTTATTCGCCGAAAACTTGAGTACAACGCTCATATCTGGTCTGGTGCACCAATAACATATTTGGAGCTACTTGACACATCAGTTTACCCTCAAGCCTGTATTCGAACGTACAGTGAATTACAAGGATTCGATTCTTAACCGTACAATACGAATGTGGAATGCTCTACACCGCTCTGTTTTTCCTGCACATTATAGTTTACAGACATTTAAAACCAACGTGCATCGGTATCTCCTTTTTTCTTATCCTTCACTTCCCTGATGCCCGCACTGTGTTACTTCATTATAAGGGTATCAAAAATCCCTTTAGTGCGCGTACATTATAAAAAAAAAACATGAGTTTGAAAAAAAGTTGATGCATTGTATATATATTCATATATACCTACATACAAAAGCGGTGATGCAATATAATATATAAACATATATAAAACAATTACCTCGGCTTCTTCTAGTGGCAAGAAAGAGAATGAGTGCAAAAAAAAAAAGTTGATGCAAATGCAAGATATTTACGTCAGTTGTGTGTGGGTAATAAATGAAAAAGGAAATCACAGATCGTTTGGGAAAAAAACTAAAAGTTGATGCACAATCTCTGCCGCATAAATTTATATTTTACTATCCCAAGAACTCAAGAAAGAATTTGTTTTTTCTGCTTGGAGTAAATTCAAGGAAATATAGAAGTATGATTTCTTCTATTAAAATACAACGCATTTTTGTAATGCCAATACTTTACAGTTTTCACTGGATGTTTTTTTTTAATTACAACTCTTAATCGATTGTAATCGAATGAAACAATGAATGACTTCGGAATCAAACCTTTCTTATGTGAGACGATTGACAAATCGTTAATTCGATTAGAGTGGGAGAAGTGGCTTGGGTCATTTTCATTGTTCCTCAAATCGGAAGAAATCGTTGATGTCGGTAAAAAGAAAAATTGACTCTTTCACATTGGATGACCTCAGTTATAAGAGGTTATTTTTAATATTCCGTGTTAGTAGACAACCCTGAAGATGGCGATATGTTCGAGGTGATAGTGGATAAATTAAATGAGTATTTTTCTCCAAAAAGAAACTCCACATTCGAAAAACACCTTTTCCAATCAATCAGAACAAGGAGAGAGCTTAAATAAGTTTTTGGTACATCTTAGGAACCGACAGCTAAATGTTGGTTTGGGAAAACTCAGGCGGAAATAGCGGATATCACTATAAAAGACAAATTAATAGCAAATTAATAGATGTCTCGGAATCAAAGAATACTCTCTGAGTAAAATTATTGAAATGTGCCAAGTACATGAACAATCACGAGTCAGACGGAGGTAATGAGCTCTACTTCCTCATCAAATGTGTTGCACTTTAAATTATTGAAAAAAAAGAAACGCGAGACAAACTACTAAAGAAAATATTTACCGGCGGAATAAACGAAACGTAAATAGAAACAAACTGCGGCCGCCACCGCCCGAAAGTCAAATCCGATTGTCACACTCCACAGATCAGATACAACGAAAGCAAAGATCTTGCTAATTCCCGGCAGCTGAGTGGAAGGTGTGGGTTCGTTCACTAGGAGACTTAGGCAAAGGTATCAGAAGAATTTGTTTCGACTGAAAATCGAAATGGGCGCCACACAATTTTTTTTTTTTTTTTTTTGGGAAATTGTGAAACCTTGAAGTCACAAATTATCCGAATGCAACGAAGGAAACTGAAAATCGAAAGAAAAGAAAAGTGTAAAATGAAACGACCGTTTTAACACGTTATAATTCTCCGTTGGAGTACGGTCTTTTATTTGAAGATTTGCGGTACAGCACAAGTTCTTTACATAATCCGTTGGGATGACCCGCTATCACTTATCCCGAAATTTAAGCAAAGCAACAGATTCACTGGGGTCGCGTGTCCCGTCTTTTCTCGGGAATTCTCGAAAGCAAAGCCCAACCAAACCCAAAATTTTGCAATTAAAAAAAAACGATTTATTCCACTCTACTTATCCTTCTTGTTCCCTTCTCCTCCTCCTCAATGTAAGTTCCTCTCGTCCTTTAATCGTCCCGTACCTTTTTTTTGTTCTCTTTTTTTTGTTTTTAAAAACTTATTTTTTTTTCTATTCTTTTTCTATTTTCCTTTTTCTTTTTTTTTTTTTTTAACTACTCACAAAAACTTTTCACAGAAATTTCCTAACTTCGTCTGGCTAGTTCGCTGGTCAACCAAGAAGTGGTTTTCTAGCGAACCAACGGGCGGCACTTTTCAGCTACTCCAAAGCAATTTTTGCAGTGGTGTGCCAATGCTCTCCGTTACCCCTTCGCTTTCAACTTCCACTCGCTCTTATATTACCATTCACCGCAACTGGAAAGTCAGGTTGCAGTGAATACTCTGACCAACCTGGAACAACCTTTCCAATCCATTCCGATTGGCTTACCCGATTCATGAAAACAAAGCGCTAAGGAAACTTCCCTGAAAAGTTAGCTACGCGTTAATGTCCCCACTGGACGAAGTTAAATTTGTAACCACACACCCACTAAGTGGAGGAAAAACCCCGAAACATTCTGACGAGGACGATTAACCCTTGCTCACCCAACGTGATGAGTCATACTCCAGCTACGAGAGGAGGACAAGGAACCAAGTATAGTAAACAACGCGTAACTTACGGTTTGGTGGAATTTTGCGCAGATTTGGGGAATGGGGAATTGCCGATAGCGTGTCATACCTTACATGTCGAAAAATATATATATGTTGGGCTCTCGGCCTTACTGGATATATTATTTGTTGGAACGGTGTCCACTTGACGGCCACTCGTGTTCGTTCGTTGGCCAAACTTGGCGTATGACAGCTGGGGCCGGTGGTGTGTGTCCACGCTTTGTTCTGACCCCATTTGACAGTTGAGGCCGGTGGTGCATTAAGTGTCACGCAATTCAGCTTTTGGGTAATATGAGTGTGCGCAATGTTTCGGCCGTCCGCCCGCACTCCTCTGCTGCTCCTCCGGTGCTCCCCATGGTGGAGTCGAACCTGACTCCCTACCGTTTTGGTGGTAGTTCTTTTGCAATTTTCGTTGGAGCTTATTTACTCTGGGCCGTCCGCCCGTGCTCCACAATTGCTAATGTGTGCCTTTGGGGCGTTATGAAATGTGTTAGGGTGGTTTGATGACAAGGGCCGTCCGCCCACACCCTTTTACACGCGTTGGAGTGCTTTGGCTTTGCACCCAGACCGTCCGTCTTGCCTCTTGTTGTGCCTTGCTGGGTGGCACTCGACCGTTGCGGACCGTCCGTCCGATTAGACTCGCTGATCCGTTGGGAGTCTCCAGGCCGTCCGCCCGGCTCACCTTCGGATAGGCTCCATCACTTTATTTAGGCCAGTAGACCGTCCGTCTTTCCTGGGCCGTCCTGAGTCCCCCGGGTTCACCTGTGGTGGTTGCTCTCCCCTGGTTCGAACGAAGTGGGCCATTGGTTGATGAGGCCATGGCTGCCCTTCCACTTCTTACGGCCTTGGGGCGCGAACCGATAAAGAGAGGGATAAGGGTCGGGAAAAGAAAGGGACCGAAGGGTGCTTCTTGTCGTGGTAAATTTTACCGCGACAAACCCCACCCTCACCTCCTAGGAAATGTGCTTGGTTTACAGAGGAACCCAAGCCATTTCCAAAGGTTAAGGTAAACAAAACAACGACGGACAGAATTTTCATCAATGGCAACTCGCCCGACTAGAACTTAAATACGACTAGAGAGAAAAGCAAACGTAAATGCAAAAAAGTTGAAATAAGCTACGTTATTAGGGAGTTTTAGACTAGTCTTCGGTGGCATTGTGATAGGGCTTAAGGTCCTTCACGTGCCAGGTACCGCGGTCTCTACCGTTATCGTCGGTCAGAGTGTAGGTCCAGGGAGAAACGCGTTTCTTGATTCTAAACGGTCCGATAAATTTCGGAGCAAGTTTCGCGGTGTAAAAATTAGCGGCTTCTGATAACGCGAAGTTTCTTCGCCATACAATCTCGTTCGGGAGATATTGAACATCTCGCCGTCGGAGATTGTAGGCTTTCGCGGACTTCTTGGCTGCCGCCGCTAACTTCCTACCTATATCTGATCTTAGCTCCTGAAATCTTTCTTCTATTGTCGACCTATCGTTCTCCCCAGTGTCGTCCCCACCTAAACCTAAGCTCCGACTACCTGAACCCCCTCTACTACTCAAAGTGGTTGTTCCTTCATCGTCGCCCGGTTCTTTACCCTCGGAGTGCTCGCGTGTGGGGGACGATACTCGCCCGCTCGTTATCATTTCCCTCCCGAAATTCGCGTAATATGGAGTTAAACCTAAAACGTCGTGTTGGGCGGTGCGTATTGCACACGCCACCTTTGTTAACTGGGAGTCCCAGCTGCGATGATTCTCCGAAACATACGCTCTCAGCGTTGTTTTTATTATCTGGTTGATGCGCTCTGCAGGATTTGCCTGCGGATGGTAGTGCGCTGTGTATTTAATTTGTGACGCGTACGCCTGGTAAAGCGCTTTTAATTCCTTACTTCGGAATTGTGGGCCGTTGTCACACACGACCACCGACGGAACGCCAAATAATAGGAAGACGTTGTCTTCCAGCTCCTTACAGACTGCTTTTGCGGTAGCAGATCTCAACGCGAATAATAATGGGAATTTTGTAAAATAGTCTACCACAGTCAAAATATAAATGAACCCCCTACCGGACTTGGGAAGTTGGCCTACCAGATCTACACAAATCATTTCCCAAGGCCTTGAAATCCCTACTCTCTCCTTCATAAGACCAGCCGGTCTCGCATTCACCGGCTTCACTTGTTGGCAAACAGTACAATTTTTAACATAACGCGTAATATCCCTTTTCATTTTTGGCCAGTAGTATTTTTCCCCCACTCTAGCATAAGTCTTTCGAACCCCCATATGTCCTGCTAACGGGTTATCATGACATTCAGCCAAAACACCCGCTCTACCTGCTTTCCCTACTACCAATTTCCATTGGTTATTAGTCTCATGGACTACTATATGGTTCGCTTTTATGAACTTGTACAAACGACCATTTTCTACCCTCCACGCTGGGTATGCCAGTGGGTTTGACTCAACTGCCGAAGTCATCTTCGCCACCCAAGGGTCCATATCCGCTCTAGAGATCTCGGCAACGACCGGAACTCCCCGCGACAACATATCTGGGACGACATGTTCCTTCCCCTTTCTGTGGACGATCTCGAAATCGAATTGTTGAAGTCTTACCGCCCAGCGAGCTAACCTACCCGACGGATCCTTAAGATTACTTAACCATACCAAAGAGTAATGATCAGTAACGACCGTGAACCGAATGCCTTCGATGTACGGTCGCAACTTCTCGATCGCCCATAGTACAGCCAAGCACTCTTTTTCGGTAGTCGAGTAGTTCCTTTCACATCTATTGAGTGACCTGCTTAGATGTATTAATGTATTAAAAAAATATTGCTCTTTTATTTTCTAATCTATAAATAATTCATTAAATTTTTGTTCCAAATTTTGTATTTTATAATTGGTTTTTTGTTTTGTTTTTTCTGTTGCTTTCGTTATAATTATTTTATGCAATTGAGACTTCAATTTAAATACATATTAAAGGTACGTAATCGTCGCAGTTAGAAATAGCAATCGTTTAATTTTGTTTCTATACATACACATATGTATGGGTTTGTTTATCAATTTAAATAAAATTTACATGAGATTCAATTCAATTCAATTCAATGGATTTTATTTGTACAAAAGAAGTTTTCATTTACATGTATTACCTGCAAAGCAGAGTGCTTATCTGCAGATGGTTAAGCATAAATTTAATAAGTTAACTTTGAAATGATTTAAGTTGAAAATATTTTTGTTTACAATTAGGATACAATTATAATAGTGTTTTTTAAAAAAAATTCTTTAGCTTTCTAATTCACAAAATAAAGTTCAATTAAATGTTTTTTTAATTCTTTTTTTCTTTTTTTGAAATTAGGAATTACTTTTAAAAATTGTGGCAGCGAGTTCACTAATTTAGGGACCGTGCATCGCAGCTCTCTATCACCATACGTGTTGTAAGCTTGTGGAACTTCAAGCAACCCTCTGGCTCGTCTTCGGGTGTTTTGTGGGTGGCTTATGGGTCGGGAAAACCTTTGGTCGTTCATATAGGTAAGCAATGTTGTCATCTGGAAAAGTGCCTTCACATCTAAAACTTTGAAAGTTGAATTAACAGGCCTAATTATTTTAAGAAGACGATGTTGTGATTTAGATATCTTATCCAGATGGGTTTTTGCTGCGTTTCCCCAGGCCAGAATCCCGTATCGAATGCGTGACTCAGCCAACGAGTAGTACACCTGCTTTTGTACCTCCATATGCGAGTAACGCTTAAGATACACCATTGCAAATAAAGTGCTCTTAAGTTGAAGACGCAGGTTATTGATGTGCTCACGCCACAGAAAGTGCTCATCAATGGTAACTCCAAGATATTTAACCGCTTTGACTACCTCAATCGCGTTGCTGCTTCTTTGTACTGGACAGCGATCATTACGATGAAAGATTTCAATTGTTTCAGTTGGCTTTGATGGAGTCCGAATGTGCATCACTTTGGTTTTGTCTGCGTTTATCACCAGACCGTTATCGTGACACCATTCAGATACAGCGTTGAATTCGTCTTGCAATATCTTAACGGCTAACTGCAAGTCTTTGTGTCTAACAACGATTGCGATATCATCGGCATAGGCATAGGCAATTGATTTCTTAAACGTTCTTAACAGTTCATTTGTAAAAAGAATGAATAAAATGGGCCCTAATTTGGAACCTTGTGGTACACCGTATTCGCACGTCTTTTTTTGGCTTAACATATTAGATACCTTGACTTGGATTACTCTATCAGTCAGATAACTTTTGAGCCATCTTGCCAGCAAACCTCTCATTCCCAATTTGTTGAGACTTTCGACGAGTTTTTCGGGTGTCAAAGTATCAAAGGCTTTGCTGAAGTCTATAAATAGAACAAGGACGTGATGATTTTTATTTAGCCCCGCATTAACCACATTGGTAAACTCTCCCAGTAGCAATTGGGTGCTCTTGCATTTTTGAAATCCAAACTGGTTTGGGTGAATCACTCTGTGCTTCAACATGAAACAATTAAGACGTTTAACGACTATCTCTTCCAGACATTTTTCAACCGCTGGCAGAATTGAAATTGGCCTATAGTTTGCCGTGTCTTTTTTTATCCCTCCTTTGTATATTGGCCGTATTAAAGATGTTTTCATAAGCTTTGGTACATGACACTGACACAAACTAAGGTTTATAATCTTTGTGATTACAGGGGTGAGATACATTGCATTCAGTTTGAGATCGACTGGTCTTATGTTGTCTGCTCCAGGACTTTTTGTGTTGCTTAGTTGACACAATATCTCGTAAACTTCAGGTTCCGTTGCTTCCTCTATATAGATACTTTGTTGAAGTTCCCAGCTCTCATGGTAAGGGGTTTTAGTGTCACATGCATGCATAATACTCGCCGCTTGTTTCGAAAACCGCTCCGCGAATTCCTCCACAATGTCTTTTAAGCCCTTGGATTCGGACGCATTTGGAAGATTAATTTTGATAGTTTCATCTACTGAACGTTTCTTTCTTCCAAGCAGTTCGTTAACGATTCTCCACGTTTTCCTTGGGTCATTATTTGCATTTAAGAATTTTCGTTTGTAAAAATTAGCTTTTATCAATTGTATATTCTTGTTAACTATGTTTCGAAGTTTCTTGTATTCACTCTCAAACGTCTTACATCTGGGGTTGTTTTTCCACCTCCTGTATAACTCATCCCTTTGTTTGCACATTGGAATTATTTCTGGCGTGATCCATGGCTTATGTATACGTGTTCTTTTTGTTGTGGTCGTTTTGCATGCTTCAACGTATATTTTATTCATTTCTCGAACAAAATTGTTGTATAGTGCCTCGACGTCATTTTCTCGAAGTAGGTATTGCCAGTCTGTCAGTTCGATAAGTTCATTAACTTTCTGCTGATTAATACGTTTGACTTCAAATTCACAAGAAGTTTCTGTTTTATTTAAATCTTCTGTAGCATATAAGACGGCGTAATGATCAGATAGATCGGTTTCTATAACTGCAGAGTTAATATTGAGTTTCGTAATGCTAGCATATACATGATCAATTAACGACGCCGTATTTTTTGATACGTCAACACGTGTCGGTTGTTTGATGACACTTGTCAACCCTTTCGACGCCATCATTTCCATATATTTTAGAACAAGTGAGTTATTCTCGTCTTTAATATTGATATTGACATCTCCTAGTACGACGTTTTCTTTTTTTTCTTTTATAATTTTATCTAATTCGTCAATAAACCTTCCAACACTAGAACTAGGTCGCCTGTATATTGCATGTATATGCTTTTGTCCACCTTTATGATTTATTTCCAGGTGCATGCCCTCGTAGTTAATTGGATTCGCTGGTATTATTGTGTAGGTTATATTATCTTTTATAAATATTGCCACTCCTCCTCCTTTCATCGCATCACGGTTTATAAATTCTGGATTAAAGCCATCAATGCTATAAAAGTCATTTTTCTTTTTCGGTATATTAATTTCATTAAGTACTAATATATCAACGTAACAAAGAACATTTTCCATTTCGGCTATAAAAACATCCCATGTTTTTGTTATCGATCTTATATTAAAACTCACGCAACAAAAATTCATTTTTTCCAAATATTTTTTTTCGATTCCGCTAACACCATGTATTACCCTAAAGTCGACATCAGCTTCACTATGTGTGTTTTCCATTTTGTTTTTTTTTTCTTTTTACATTTCTCTCAATTACAACAACAATTATTCTTAATTGTTTATCTTATTTACATCGTCGCAAGACCCAATGTGTATGGTCTCGCCGTTTTCGTTTTTTTTTGCAAGTACCTTACCGGTTGACTCCCACACAAATCTCCAATTGCACTCTCTAGCTTTGTTCTTTGCTAGCCAAAGAAGGTGTCTGTTGGTAGCTGTGAGATGGTTGTTAACATATATTGTTGATTCATTCTCAGGTGTTGAACTTGAAGCAGAGCCATTAGAAGTATTTTCTCTAATTTTCTTTAGGGGAATATTACGCATGGCTTTTGCCTTTTTAATTACGTTTGTTTTGCACGCGTGGCTTGCAAAAGAAACTATTATTGTTGTTTTGTTTGGGTTTTTTATGTTTGTTCTGTAAACATCAGTGATATCTGAGTTTGTTAAATCGTGATCTAGTGTTTTTCCTAGTGCTTGGACAATATCCATTAAGTTCTCGTTTTGTGTCGGCGGAATGTTTTTTATTTCAATGTTGTTTTTAAGTAATTGTTGTTCGAGTGCATTGATTTTTGTTTCCATTGAATGTATTTGTTGATCTTTTTTTTTGTTGCATTCTTTGAGTTCTTTTATTTCATTTGAAAGTTTTTGTAGTGTTTCATTGCTTACCGTCATGTGTTGCTTAATCTCTTCGTATTTGTTCGCCATAAATTCACAACTTGTGTTTATATCTGTCATTTCTTTTCTCATCTTGCGCATTTCATCTAAAATTTTCTCATTATTATTAGTTTCTGGTGCTGATTTAGTGGATTTTGCGGATGGTGCTATTAAAATTGGTTGTTGTAGTGATTCTGGAGAGCTTACACTTCTCATTCGCTTGGTCATGGGCTGAATTGATGCTAATTCAACAGGAGTCCTGGGTGCGGAGAGCTCTGCAAGTTCCTTCCTGCAGCTGGAACATCTCCATTCCTCTTTTCGGGCCATGTTCATTTTTCGGTACGATTTTTCGGATATCGTGGTACATCCATAATGAATTTTCCTCTCACATCTATGGCATGTAACAAAGTCTCCATCGGCGGGGAGGTCAGAGAAGCATTCACTGCATGGGTCCATATTATACATATGGGAATAGTAGTGTGGGTGTATAATTTAACGGTAAATGAAATATGTAAAGGAGAGGGAATTTTTTATTTGAGCGAAAATAAATTGATACTTTACTGTATTCACAAAGGGCTTATGAATTTATTTTATTGAAAAATGGTTTAAAAAGTCACTGTCTTTGGCACACTATGGTTTATTTAGAATTTGGAGAGAGATAAAAACGTTTTTCGCAAGAAATGGGATCACAACTCAGGAGAGAATTAAAAACACAACCGATCACTTCAAAGCAAACGATCAACGGGATTTAATGATGCCATGCTTTCCACTTTTTCTGGGTCGACGTGTAGTCCATTTCGATCAACGACATAACCTAGGAATTTAAGTGACGGCCTACAAAAGTTGCATTTTTCTCTGCTTACTTTCAATCCCGCTGCACAAAGTCGCTTAAAGACCTCCTCCAGTATCTCAAGGTGTTTTTGGAAATTGTTGGTGACGATTATAATATCGTCTAAATACACAAATACGTGTGGCTCGAGATCGGCACCAAGAACGCTGTCGATAAATCTCTGCCACGTCGCCGGTGCGTTGTGCAAGCCGAAAGGCATTCTCTTGAACTGGAACCGGCCCCTATTCGGCACCGTGAAGGCTGTGAGCGGTCGCGATTCTTCCTCCATTGGAATCTGCCAATAGGCAGACTTAATATCCAAAGAAGTCAGATATTTCGCATCTCGAAGTTTGTCTAGGGTCGTTGATATATAGGGTAGTGGATAAGTTAAGTAACTTTATTAAGTTTCCTATAGTCGACACAAAACCGAAACGAACCGTCTTTTTTCCTAATGAGAACTATCGGAGATGCCCACGGACTATTTGATTTCTCAATAACTCCCGCGTCTAGCATCTCTTTTAGTTCTTTATCGATATGAACCTGCATCGCAGGCGAAACAGGGTAATATCTTTGTTTAATCGGTTCGGCCGACGTCCTAATCTTATGCGCCACCAATTGGGTACAACCTAGGCCCTCTGGCATTTCCCTGAAGATTCGTTCTTCCATCGATTCCAATTGCCTTACTTCGGCATCGTCCAACTCGGACTTCTCCCTAATGACGGAGATCGAGGCAACCACCTGTTGACTCGAAAAATTCCACACGCCTGATCTTAAATCCGGGACGATTCCCGACAGAGCCCAAAAATCTGCTCCTAAGATCATGACATGGGGTAGAGCTGGTATGACCAAACACTCTAAGAAAACCGACTTATTTTGTACCACAATTGGGAGCCCTACCACGCCCAGGACCTCTATGCCTGCCCCGTCCGCTAACGCTACTGAACTTATCCTACTCTTCAACAAAACTAACCCTAAATTCTTCAAAGTTTCCCACCCGTCCCTACAAATTATAGTGCGTGAAGCACCCGAATCCAGCAAACCGACGAACTGGATCCCGTAGACTGAGATATTTAAAAATATCCGATTATCGTTTCCGTTTGCCTCCAACGTAAAGCCTATCCAGCTGGTCGCCAGCAGGCGACCTAGTTAATTCCGACGGCGCTCCTGCCCTGCTGACCCAGGAGTCCGTTGGGCGTTTCCCGAGCAACGTCGGCAATCCCTTCTGGAAATCCCCACAGTACCACAACCGAAACAATGCCTAGGAGCGGAACACCTATTAGCGAAATGGCCCTCATTACCGCAGTTGAAACAACGCATTTGCCGACGCTGCTGGTTGTCTTGAGTGACAACCGAAACCCTTGGTTCTTCCGTGCTGATGTATGCCAAATCTGGCTCCAGCAAATGTCTGCTGCGACTTGTTGGAGGTGGAGCAAATGTTTCGACATTTGCCCGCACCGTCTCCAATCTTCTACCCAGCACCACTAAATCATTGACACATCTGGGATCCACCAAGCCCAGTTGCGTCTGATAGAACGGTGCCAAGTTTCTTTGCAGAATTGAGAGCTTTCTCATCTCCGAAATCGGTTCTGAAAGTCTCTTAAACATGTTCTGCATTGTAGCAACATATACCCCTATCGATTCTTCCTTCCCCTGGGTACGCCGCCTGATCTCTTCTAGGAGAAGATCATCATAATTGGGAGGGAGAAACTCCAATTTCAACTCCCTCACCAGCTCTTGCCAAGAACAGACCGACCTCCTAATCGCCCTAAACCAAAGAAGCGCCTTCCCATCAAAAAGTTCCACTGCTGACCTGTAAAGTTGAGTAAAAGTGATCCCTCTTGCTTCGCGAAGTTCATCAACCCTTTCCAAGAAGGCATTGACGGAAGCACCACACCTTTCCCCCGAAAACTTCAAGTTCCACTTGGATAAATTTTGAAAGCGTTCAGAGGTGAACTGTTGTTCCCTTGCGAAACGTTGTTCACCTTCGAAACGCTCACTTCGCTCACCAACGTTTGCAAGAGAATCCCTTTCTCTGGCAAAGGTGGACGTCGTTGGTTGCGAAGGGTCCCGGGTCATCTCTTCTGGTGGCAAGGTTTCAACCTGCTGTGGTTGTTTAGTTTTCTGACCCTCTTCAGAGTCATCTTCACCACCCTCTTCATCCTCTTCATTACCTGAGGTTAATTTACCTAAGGCAGTGATGATTTCGAACCTAAGGTCGAGTTTCTCCCCGACCTCTTCACTGCCCTCTGGGATCGAGCGATCGATCCTACCCATTGCCCATTCAATTTTTGTTAGAATCTTCAAGAATTCCTTTGACTTAGGATCAATTGGAGGCTCTTTCAAAAGGGTGTATATTTCTACGAGTTTTCCCCTAACCGCGTCCCGGTCCTGTTCGAAGGTAAATGGGTAATTATTCTCTAACCCTCCCATCGAACCTCGACGCTCTAGCATACGCGCAGCTCTCAGTGACTTCCTCATCGCATCTACTGTGCCTGTAGGAAGTCTCCGAGCCTCGACTTCATATGCCAGCTCATCGGCCGATAATCTATTAATCTCCATTTTGAAAATAATAGACAACCAAAAAGAAAACCGAGCGAAAAACCGAAACAAAATATGTAGAAGAGAAAAACACAATTTAAAATACGCTGTTCGCCACAAGAAGCGAAAAGTCAAACCCACAAACGAAATTCAATAGCGAACAAGATAAAATTCAACGTTAGTTATATTGTTCAACCACGAGACTAAAAGGAAGAAGGCGTTTAGTATTTTGTTACAAAAGGAAGAGAAATATAGCAAGTTGAAACCAAATTGGCAAGAAACCACTAAAATTATTTCCCCAAAATTCACCACCAAATGTACATATATATAGGGATAAAACCGTATGACCCCCAAAAAATTTTTAAGAATTCACACAATAAGCTGAACGACAATCCCAAGGTTCAAATTCGAAAAAAAATTATCAAAAGCTTGTGAAAAAATAAAAACCAAACCGATCGTAAGTCGTAGCAAGGAAATTAAAAGAAATAATTTTTTTTTAGTACTTAATATTGCCCAACACCGTAATAGGCGATAGAGAAAAAAAATTAAAACAATTCGACAAATATGTAGTTCAAAAGAGAATGCAAAATTATTATTATTACCCACTCAAGCAAAAGTAAGCGAAAAATAAACCGGAATAAAAAAATATTGCCAAACAATGCGACGATGGTAACCCCAATCGCAAAAACAATTCCAATAAGACTACCGCACAAAGAAGTGTCGGTAATGTAAATCTGTCCGTATGTGTATATATATATATAAAATAAATATGTACGTATGTATACGATAAATAGTATGTAATATAAAAAAAAAATCAATCAAAATAAATAAATAATAAAAGTAAATGAAACTAATTGAATCTAACTACGATTGTATGAAATATATGAAGTAAAATGAAAATTAAATAAAGCAAGCCACCTACTTGTGGATTTCCTATTGGAAATTTTACTGCCAAAATGTTCTGACTTTTCCTTAAGTTTTTCCCCGATGAATGTATCGGCTTCGATGAGGTCCAACCACTTTAAAATCCCGCACTTCAAACCTATGGAAATAATAATCAGGGATAAGTATCACGCACAAAGAAAATAAAATCACTTTCCTAAAAATACCACGATCACTACAAACAAATTCCCCGAACACAACTTCCCAGTAGGTGTGGATGGAGATCCAATTTGTATAAAAATAGAAACAAACTGCGGCCGCCACCGCCCGAAAGTCAAATCCGATTGTCACACTCCACAGATCAGATACAACGAAAGCAAAGATCTTGCTAATTCCCGGCAGCTGAGTGGAAGGTGTGGGTTCGTTCACTAGGAGACTTAGGCAAAGGTATCAGAAGAATTTGTGTCGACTGAAAATCGAAATGGGCGCCACACAATTTTTTTTTTTTTTTTTTTTGGGAAATTGTGAAACCTTGAAGTCACTAATTATCCGAATGCAACGAAGGAAACTGAAAATCGAAAGAAAAGAAAAGTGTAAAATGAAACGACCGTTTTAACACGTTATAATTCTCCGTTGGAGTACGGTCTTTTATTTGAAGATTTGCGGTACAGCACAAGTTCTTTACATAAACCGTTGGGATGACCCGCTATCACTTATCCCGAAATTTAAGCAAAGCAACAGATTCACTGGGGTCGAGTGTCCCGTCTTTTCTCGGGAATTCTCGAAAGCAAAGCCCAACCAAACCCAAAATTTTGCAATTAAAAAAAAACGATTTATTCCACTCTACTTATCCTTCTTGTTCCCTTCTCCTCCTCCTCAATGTATGTTCCTCTCGTCCTTTAATCGTCCCGTACCTTTTTTTTGTTCTCTTTTTTTGTTTTTAAAAACTTATTTTTTTTTCTATTCTTTTTCTATTTTCCTTTTTCTTTTTTTTTTTTTTTTAACTACTCACAAAAACTTTTCACAGAAATTTCCTAACTTCGTCTGGCTAGTTCGCTGATCAACCAAGAAGTGGTTTTCCAGGTTCCTTTGTTCAAAGTCGGTCAAAGTTGGACATTCACACTCACATACATACATTGGCAGTGGAATCTCACGTATGGCGTGCCATGGACTCCCCCTCTGTGTGGGTGGTTGTCCGCCATATATTCCACTACCCACACATTCAAACTAGCGAACCAACGGGCGGCACTTTTCAGCTACTCCAAAGCAATTTTTGCAGTGGTGTGCCAATGCTCTCCGTTACCCCTTCGCTTTCAACTTCCACTCGCTCTTATATTACCATTCACCGCAACTGGAAAGTCAGGTTGCAGTGAATACTCTGACCAACCTGGAACAACCTTTCCAATCCATTCCGATTGGCTTACCCGATTCATGAAAACAAAGCGCTAAGGAAACTTCCCTGAAAAGTTAGCTACGCGTTAATGTCCCCACTGGACGAAGTTAAATTTGTAACCACACACCCACTAAGTGGAGGAAAAACCCCGAAACATTCTGACGAGGACGATTAACCCTTGCTCACCCAACGTGATGAGTCATACTCCAGCTACGAGAGGAGGACAAGGAACCAAGTATAGTAAACAACGCGTAACTTACGGTTTGGTGGAATTTTGCGCAGATTTGGGGAATGGGGAATTGCCGATAGCGTGTCATACCTTACATGTCGGAAAATATATATATGTTGGGCTCTCGGCCTTACTGGATAGATTATTTGTTGGAACGGTGTCCACTTGACGGCTACTCGTGTTCGTTCGTTGGCCAAACTTGGCGTATGACAGCTGGGGCCGGTGGTGTGTGTCCACGCTTTGTTCTGACCCCATTTGACAGTTGGGGCCGGTGGTGCGTTAAGTGTCACGCAATTCAGCTTTTGGGTAATATGAGTGTGCGCAATGTTCTGCATTGTAGCAACATATACCCCTATCGATTCTTCCTTCCCCTGGGTATGCCGCCTGATCTCTTCTAGGAGAAGATCATCATAATTGGGAGGGAGAAACTCCAATTTCAACTCCCTCACCAGCTCTTGCCAAGAACAGACCGCCCTCCTAATCCCATCAAAAAGTTCCACTGCTGACCTGTAAAGTTGAGTAAAAGTGATCCCTCTTGCTTCGCGAAGTTCATCAACCCTTTCCAAGAAGGCATTGACGGAAGCACCACACCTTTCCCCCGAAAACTTCAAGTTCCACTTGGATAAATTTTCAAAGCGTTCAGAGGTGAACTGTTGTTCCCTTGCGAAACGTTGTTCACCTTCGAAACGCTCACTTCGCTCACCAACGTTTGCAAGAGAATCCCTTTCTCTGGCAAAGGTGGACGTCGTTGGTTGCGAAGGGTCCCGGGTCATCTCTTCTGGTGGCAAGGTTTCAACCTGCTGTGGTTGTTTAGTTTTCTGACCCTCTTCAGAGTCATCTTCACCACCCTCTTCATCCTCTTCATTACCTGAGGTTAATTTACCTAAGGCAGTGATGATTTCGAACCTAAGGTCGAGTTTCTCCCCGACCTCTTCACTGCCCTCTGGGATCGAGCGATCGATCCTACCCATTGCCCATTCAATTTTTGTTAGAATCTTCAAGAATTCCTTTGACTTAGGATCACTTGGAGGCTCTTTAAAAAGGGTGTATATTTCTACGAGTTTTCCCCTAACCGCGTCCCGGTCCTGTTCGAAGGTAAATGGGTAATTATTCTCTAACCCTCCCATCGAACCTCGACGCTCTAGCATACGCGCAGCTCTCAGTGACTTCCTCATCGCATCTACTGTGCCTGTAGGAAGTCTCCGAGCCTCGACTTCATATGCCAGCTCATCGGCCGATAATCTATTAATCTCCATTTTGAAAATAATAGACAACCAAAAAGAAAACCGAGCGAAAAACCGAAACAAAATATGTAGAAGAGAAAAACACAATTTAAAATACGCTGTTCGCCACAAGAAGCGAAAAGTCAAACCCACAAACGAAATTCAATAGCGAACAAGATAAAATTCAACGTTAGTTATATTGTTCAACCACGAGACTAAAAGGAAGAAGGCGTTTAGTATTTTGTTACAAAAGGAAGACAAATATAGCAAGTTGAAACCAAATTGGCAAGAAACCACTAAAATTATTTCCCCAAAATTCACCACCCAATGTACATATATATAGGGATAAAACCGTATGACCCCCAAAAAATTTTTAAGAATTCACACAATAAGCTGAACGACAATCCCAAGGTTCAAATTCGAAAAAAAATTATCAAAAGCTTGTGAAAAAATAAAAATAAAAACCAAACCGATCGTAAGTCGTAGCAAGGAAATTAAAAGAAATAATTTTTTTTTAGTACTTAATATTGCCCAACACCGTAATAGGCGATAGAGAAAAAAAATTAAAACAATTCGACAAATATGTAGTTCAAAAGAGAATGCAAAATTATTATTATTACCCACTCAAACAAAAGTAAGCGAAAAATAAACCGGAATAAAAAAATATTGCCAAACAATGCGACGATGGTAACCCCAATCGCAAAAACAATTCCAATAAGACTACCGCACAAAGAAGTGTCGGTAATGTAAATCTGTCCGTATGTGTATATATATATATAAAATAAATATGTACGTATGTATACGATAAATAGTATGTAATATAAAAAAAAAATCAATCAAAATAAATAAATAATAAAAGTAAATGAAACTAATTGAATCTAACTACGATTGTATGAAATATATGAAGTAAAATGAAAATTAAATAAAGCAAGCCACCTACTTGTGGATTTCCTATTGGAAATTTTACTGCCAAAATGTTCTGACTTTTCCTTAAGTTTTTCCCCGATGAATGTATCGGCTTCGATGAGGTCCAACCACTTTAAAATCCCGCACTTCAAACCTATGGAAATAATAATCAGGGATAAGTATCACGCACAAAGAAAATAAAATCACTTTCCTAAAAATACCACGATCACTACAAACAAATTCCCCGAACACAACTTCCCAGTAGGTGTGGATGGAGATCCAATTTGTATTTCGTTTTTTTTTTGCAATAAGCCCCACGTTGGGCGCCAATTGTTGCACTTTAAATTATTGAAAAAAAAGAAACGCGAGACAAACTACTAAAGAAAATATTTACCGGCGGAATAAACGAAACGTAAATAGAAACAAACTGCGGCCGCCACCGCCCGAAAGTCAAATCCGATTGTCACACTCCACAGATCAGATACAACGAAAGCAAAGATCTTGCTAATTCCCGGCAGCTGAGTGGAAGGTGTGGGTTCGTTCACTAGGAGACTTAGGCAAAGGTATCAGAAGAATTTGTTTCGACTGAAAATCGAAATGGGCGCCACACAATTTTTTTTTTTTTTTTTTGGGAAATTGTGAAACCTTGAAGTCACTAATTATCCGAATGCAACGAAGGAAACTGAAAATCGAAAGAAAAGAAAAGTGTAAAATGAAACGACCGTTTTAACACGTTATAATTCTCCGTTGGAGTACGGTCTTTTATTTGAAGATTTGCGGTACAGCACAAGTTCTTTACATAAACCGTTGGGATGACCCGCTATCACTTATCCCGAAATTTAAGCAAAGCAACAGATTCACTGGGGTCGAGTGTCCCGTCTTTTCTCGGGAATTCTCGAAAGCAACGCCCAACCAAACCCAAAATTTTGCAATTAAAAAAAAACGATTTATTCCACTCTACTTATCCTTCTTGTTCCCTTCTCCTCCTCCTCAATGTATGTTCCTCTCGTCCTTTAATCGTCCCGTACCTTTTTTTTGTTCTCTTGTTTTGTTTTTAAAAACTTATTTTTTTTTCTATTCTTTTTCTATTTTCCTTTTTCTTTTTTTTTCTTTTTTAACTACTCACAAAAACTTTTCACAGAAATTTCCTAACTTCGTCTGGCTAGTTCGCTGATCAACCAAGAAGTGGTTTTCCAGTTTCCTTTGTTCAAAGTCGGTCAAAGTTAGACATTCACACTCACATACATACATTGGCAGTGGAATCTCACGTATGGCGTGCCATGGACTCCCCCTCTGTGTGGGTGGTTGTCCGCCATATATTCCACTACCCACACATTCAAACTAGCGAACCAACGGGCGGCACTTTTCAGCTACTCCAAAGCAATTTTTGCAGTGGTGTGCCAATGCTCTCCGTTACCCCTTCGCTTTCAACTTCCACTCGCTCTTATATTACCATTCACCGCAACTGGAAAGTCAGGTTGCAGTGAATACTCTGACCAACCTGGAACAACCTTTCCAATCCATTCCGATTGGCTTACCCGATTCATGAAAACAAAGCGCTGAGGAAACTTCCCTGAAAAGTTAGCTACGCGTTAATGTCCCCACTGGACGAAGTTAAATTTGTAACCACACACCCACTAAGTGGAGGAAAAACCCCGAAACATTCTGACGAGGACGATTAACCCTTGCTCACCCAACGTGATGAGTCATACTCCAGCTACGAGAGGAGGACAAGGAACCAAGTATAGTAAACAACGCGTAACTTACGGTTTGGTGGAATTTTGCGCAGATTTGGGGAATGGGGAATTGCCGATAGCGTGTCATACCTTACATGTCGGAAAATATATATATGTTGGGCTCTCGGCCTTACTGGATAGATTATTTGTTGGAACGGTGTCCACTTGACGGCTACTCGTGTTCGTTCGTTGGCCAAACTTGGCGTATGACAGCTGGGGCCGGTGGTGTGTGTCCACGCTTTGTTCTAACCCCATTTGACAGTTGGGGCCGGTGGTGCGTTAAGTGTCACGCAATTCAGCTTTTGGGTAATATGAGTGTGCGCAATGTTCTGCATTGTAGCAACATATACCCCTATCGATTCTTCCTTCCCCTGGGTACGCCGCCTGATCTCTTCTAGGAGAAGATCATCATAATTGGGAGGGAGAAACTCCAATTTCAACTCCCTCACCAGCTCTTGCCAAGAACAGACCGACCTCCTAATCGCCCTAAACCAAAGAAGCGCCTTCCCATCAAAAAGTTCCACTGCTGACCTGTAAAGTTGAGTAAAAGTGATCCCTCTTGCTTCGCGAAGTTCATCAACCCTTTCCAAGAAGGCATTGACGGAAGCACCACACCTTTCCCCCGAAAACTTCAAGTTCCACTTGGATAAATTTTGAAAGCGTTCAGAGGTGAACTGTTGTTCCCTTGCGAAACGTTGTTCACCTTCGAAACGCTCACTTCGCTCACCAACGTTTGCAAGAGAATCCCTTTCTCTGGCAAAGGTGGACGTCGTTGGTTGCGAAGGGTCCCGGGTCATCTCTTCTGGTGGCAAGGTTTCAACCTGCTGTGGTTGTTTAGTTTTCTGACCCTCTTCAGAGTCATCTTCACCACCCTCTTCATCCTCTTCATTACCTGAGGTTAATTTACCTAAGGCAGTGATGATTTCGAACCTAAGGTCGAGTTTCTCCCCGACCTCTTCACTGCCCTCTGGGATCGAGCGATCGATGTTACCCATTGCCCATTCAATTTTTGTTAGAATCTTCAAGAATTCCTTTGACTTAGGATCACTTGGAGGCTCTTTCAAAAGGGTGTATATTTCTACGAGTTTTCCCCTAACCGCGTCCCGGTCCTGTTCGAAGGTAAATGGGTAATTATTCTCTAACCCTCCCATCGAACCTCGACGCTCTAGCATACGCGCAGCTCTCAGTGACTTCCTCATCGCATCTACTGTGCCTGTAGGAAGTCTCCGAGCCTCGACTTCATATGCCAGCTCATCGGCCGATAATCTATTAATCTCCATTTTGAAAATAATAGACAACCAAAAAGAAAACCGAGCGAAAAACCGAAACAAAATATGTAGAAGAGAAAAACACAATTTAAAATACGCTGTTCGCCACAAGAAGCGAAAAGTCAAACCCACAAACGAAATTCAATAGCGAACAAGATAAAATTCAACGTTAGTTATATTGTTCAACCACGAGACTAAAAGGAAGAAGGCGTTTAGTATTTTGTTACAAAAGGAAGAGAAATATAGCAAGTTGAAACCAAATTGGCAAGAAACCACTAAAATTATTTCCCCAAAATTCACCACCAAATGTACATATATATAGGGATAAAACCGTATGACCCCCAAAAAATTTTTAAGAATTCACACAATAAGCTGAACGACAATCCCAAGGTTCAAATTCGAAAAAAAATTATCAAAAGCTTGTGAAAAAATAAAAATAAAAACCAAACCGATCGTAAGTCGTAGCAAGGAAATTAAAAGAAATAATTTTTTTTTTAGTACTTAATATTGCCCAACACCGTAATAGGCGATAGAGAAAAAAAATTAAAACAATTCGACAAATATGTAGTTCAAAAGAGAATGCAAAATTATTATTATTACCCACTCAAGCAAAAGTAAGCGAAAAATAAACCGGAATAAAAAAATATTGCCAAACAATGCGACGATGGTAACCCCAATCGCAAAAACAATTCCAATAAGACTACCGCACAAAGAAGTGTCGGTAATGTAAATCTGTCCGTATGTGTATATATATATATAAAATAAATATGTACGTATGTATACGATAAATAGTATGTAATATAAAAAAAAATCAATCAAAATAAATAAATAATAAAAGTAAATGAAACTAATTGAATCTAACTACGATTGTATGAAATATATGAAGTAAAATGAAAATTAAATAAAGCAAGCCACCTACTTGTGGATTTCCTATTGGAAATTTTACTGCCAAAATGTTCTGACTTTTCCTTAAGTTTTTCCCCGATGAATGTATCGGCTTCGATGAGGTCCAACCACTTTAAAATCCCGCACTTCAAACCTATGGAAATAATAATCAGGGATAAGTATCACGCACAAAGAAAATAAAATCACTTTCCTAAAAATACCACGATCACTACAAACAAATTCCCCGAACACAACTTCCCAGTAGGTGTGGATGGAGATCCAATTTGTATTTCGTTTTTTTTTGCAATAAGCCCCACGTTGGGCGCCAATTGTTGCACTTTAAATTATTGAAAAAAAAGAAACGCGAGACAAACTACTAAAGAAAATATTTACCGGCGGAATAAACGAAACGTAAATAGAAACAAACTGCGGCCGCCACCGCCCGAAAGTCAAATCCGATTGTCACACTCCACAGATCAGATACAACGAAAGCAAAGATCTTGCTAATTCCCGGCAGCTGAGTGGAAGGTGTGGGTTCGTTCACTAGGAGACTTAGGCAAAGGTATCAGAAGAGTTTGTTTCGACTGAAAATCGAAATGGGCGCCACACAATTTTTTTTTTTTTTTTTTTGGGAAATTGTGAAACCTTGAAGTCACAAATTATCCGAATGCAACGAAGGAAACTGAAAATCGAAAGAAAAGAAAAGTGTAAAATGAAACGACCGTTTTAACACGTTATAATTCTCCGTTGGAGTACGGTCTTTTATTTGAAGATTTGCGGTACAGCACAAGTTCTTTACATAAACCGTTAGGATGACCCGCTATCACTTATCCCGAAATTTAAGCAAAGCAACAGATTCACTGGGGTCGCGTGTCCCGTCTTTTCTCGGGAATTCTCGAAAGCAAAGCCCAACCAAACCCAAAATTTTGCAATTAAAAAACAACGATTTATTCCACTCTACTTATCCTTCTTGTTCCCTTCTCCTCCTCCTCAATGTATGTTCCTCTCGTCCTTTAATCGTCCCGTACCTTTTTTTTGTTCTCTTTTTTTTGTTTTTAAAAACTTATTTTTTTTTCTATTCTTTTTCTATTTTCCTTTTTTTTTTTTTTTTTTTTTAACTACTCACAAAAACTTTTCACAGAAATTTCCTAACTTCGTCTGGCTAGTTCGCTGGTCAACCAAGAAGTGGTTTTCCAGGTTCCTTTGTTCAAAGTCGGTCAAAGTTGGACATTCACACTCACATACATACATTGGCAGTGGAATCTCACGTATGGCGTGCCATGGACTCCCCCTCTGTGTGGGTGGTTGTCCGCCATATATTCCACTACCCACACATTCAAACTAGCGAACCAACGGGCGGCACTTTTCAGCTACTCCAAAGCAATTTTTGCAGTGGTGTGCCAATGCTCTCCGTTACCCCTTCGCTTTCAACTTCCACTCGCTCTTATATTACCATTCACCGCAACTGGAAAGTCAGGTTGCAGTGAATACTCTGACCAACCTGGAACAACCTTTCCAATCCATTCCGATTGGCTTACCCGATTCATGAAAACAAAGCGCTAAGGAAACTTCCCTGAAAAGTTAGCTACGCGTTAATGTCCCCACTGGACGAAGTTAAATTTGTAACCACACACCCACTAAGTGGAGGAAAAACCCCGAAACATTCTGACGAGGACGATTAACCCTTGCTCACCCAACGTGATGAGTCATACTCCAGCTACGAGAGGAGGACAAGGAACCAAGTATAGTAAACAACGCGTAACTTACGGTTTGGTGGAATTTTGCGCAGATTTGGGGAATGGGGAATTGCCGATAGCGTGTCATACCTTACATGTCGGAAAATATATATATGTTGGGCTCTCGGCCTTACTGGATATATTATTTGTTGGAACGGTGTCCACTTGACGGCCACTCGTGTTCGTTCGTTGGCCAAACTTGGCGTATGGACAGCTGGGGCCGGTGGTGTGTGTCCACGCTTTGTTCTGACCCCATTTGACAGTTGGGGCCGGTGGTGCGTTAAGTGTCACGCAATTCAGCTTTTGGGTAATATGAGTGTGCGCAATGTTTCGGCCGTCCGCCCGCACTCCTCTGCTGCTCCTCCGGTGCTCCCCATGGTGGAGTTGGACAGAAGGGATCGTCTCCCCTTCCCTCATCGAACCTGACTCCCTACCGTTTTGGTGGTAGTTCTTTTGCAATTTTCGTTGGAGCTTATTTACTCTGGGCCGTCCGCCCGTGCTCCACAATTGCTAATGTGTGCCTTTGGGGCGTTATGAAATGTGTTAGGGTGGTTTGATGACAAGGGCCGTCCGCCCACACCCTTTTACACGCGTTGGAGTGCTTTGGCTTTGCACCCAGACCGTCCGTCTTGCCTCTTGCTGTGCCTTGTTGGGTGGCACTCGACCGTTGCGGACCGTCCGTCCGATTTGACTCGCTGATCCGTTGGGAGTCTCCAGGCCGTCCGCCCGGCTCACCTTCGGATAGGCTCCATCACTTTATTTAGGCCAGTAGACCGTCCGTCTTTCCTGTGGTGGTTGCTCTCCCCTGGTTCGAAGGAAGTGGGCCATTGGTTGATGAGGCCATGGCTGCCCTTCCACTTCTTACGGCCTTGGGGCGCGAACCGATAAAGAGAGGGATAAGGGTCGGGAAAAGAAAGGGACCGAAGGGTGCTTCTTGTCGTGGTAAATTTTACCGCGACAAATGACATTAATAAGATTTCTTCCGTAAGTACGTCTAAATACGCTGGCAGTAAAATAGAGTGCTTTAGATGTGGCCGGGTGGGTCATTTGGGGGATGCTAGTTGCTATCCTGCCAGAAATTTAAAATGCAACAGATGGTGGCGTTTAGGTAATTTTTCAAAGACATCATGCACAAAAACTTTTAAAAGGAAAGATACGAGGTTAGAGAATTCGGTGGCAAAGCGAAAAACGGTTGAACCTTCGAAAATTCGTTTCGTCGAGGAAGGATGTAATACGAAATCAAGCGGTCAGAAATTTACCGACTGTTTTCAAGTCACTGATCATGTAAAAGAGCCCATGAACGGAAGGATTGATTGCTTTATTGGGGAAACAAAGTGTCAATGTTAATAGTTTCTGGCTCACGATTCAATTTGCTAGGGGAAGACGATTGGGAATGTCTTCGTCAGTCTTCTACAATACTTGGGAATTTTTGAACAGAATCCGAGAACTAGTTTAGGGCATATGCTGGTAATGAATTGCTGAAATTGTGTGTATTTAAGACGCCTATAAGTGTAAATAAACGTGTGGAACAGACTGCATCATTCTATGTGATCAAAAATGGTAAACAGTTTTTATTAAGACATGAAATGGCAATCAAATTAAAAGTATTGAAGTTGGGTGTTGAAGTTAATGGCAATCCAATTAAAAGTATTGAAGTTAACAATCTCGATGATTTCCAAAAATTAAGGGTATCCAAATACACCTGCCTATTGATTATTGTGTAAGATCTGTACAACAACCCGGTATATGGTCCTAGTCCCTGGATGTGATTTTTTTCAAAGAAACCGGTGACTTTGGGTTATGTATTGATATGCGTCGCGCAAACATTGCTACACAAAGAGCAAACTATCCTCTTCCCACTTTTGATTCATTTTTAACTAAAGTTAAAGGTAATAAGTACTTTTCCAGGTTGAATCTTAAAAGTGCTTATCACCAGTTGGAATAGTATGAGATTAGTAGACAATTTACGACGCTTATAACACATTGGGGGTAATTTCAATACAAACGGTTGTTATTTGGAGTTAATTTCAATTTCAATCACTGGAAATATTCCAATTAGTATTTTCGGACTCACAGAAGAAGAACACAACAAAGAGTTGGAAGCTGTTATTTAAATCAAATTTTCGCGAAATGAACGTGACTTTAATAATGAAAAATGCAGTTGGAAGGTTCAGAAAAGGAATGCCTGGCGTTAGTATGGGCAACAGAGCGCTTCTATTACTATCTCTCTTGAATCGAATTTGAGTTAGTTACTGACCATAAACCACTTGAAGCCATTTAAAGCCAACGTCGAAACCACCAGCGAGAAAAGAAAGATGGGTCCTCAGGCTACAATCTTTCAAGTTTAAAGATCGGGCAGGAGAATTATACATAGCAGATTCACTCTCCCGGCTTTGCAAACTCTAGGAGAGCAGTTCTTCTGATAAACTTTGTGAACACAATGTTCATGTGATAGTCGAATAAATGGTCCAATGCGCTCTTACCATCACAATAAAGACAAGTAACTGATATAAGCAGTAGAAAATTTGAAGAAGTAAGAGTGGAACTCGAACAACAGCAATGGGTTATTTCCGTTTCGAATGGAACTGTGCACTTTGGTAAACATTCTTCTGCGTGGGATCAGGATTGTCATTCCTCTGGACCTACGTTCTCAAGTTTTAAATCTTGCTCACGAAGGTCACCCAGGTGAGACAGCCATGAAACGAATACCTTCGCGCGAAGGTATGGTGGGCTGGAATTGATAGAGACCTCGTCAACCTCGTGAACTTTGCCGTGAATGTTTATTGGTTTTCCAACCACCACAGCCAGTGCCCATGAAACGGCATGTGTTTCCAGACGTCCCTTGGGAATGTGTAGCAATGGATTTGTTAGGGCCACTACCGAAAAACGACTCTGTCTTGACCGAAATTAACAATTCTTGAGGAAAAAGAATTCAGGGTTGTGCCGCATTACATAACCCAAACGTCATATGGGATGAATTCGTACAAGCCAAATGCCGTGATGAGTATGGTTTTCGGTATATCATCCGGGTTTATTGGTACCTCGTGAAAAGCTTTCTGTAAATTTATTTTCGAAAACATGCGCTTATCTCGGAGGATTTTGGCGAAATCATGTAGGTTATGGAAGCGGGTAACGATCAGGTAGCGTAATGCTTCCGGCGCGCCGCGGCGGTGCGGGACGAGTGATGTTCGGCAATGACTTTGTGATGTTGGCGAATGGTGCGTTGCGGTCGATGAGGTGCGGGGACGGCTGATTGCTAGTTATTGCGAAAAGCGACCTCTAGGGGGAGTTGCTACGTGAATCGATAAGACGACATTTCAACGTCCATCATGCTGTTGCAAAAAATTGGCACGAATGATGGGAGAGGTGGCGTCGCCGACGACAAAGGTGCTAGAAAAGGGGCGTTGGAGGCTACGGTTAAGCTCATGGTTGACCTCTCCATAGGTCTCGTTTGGAGAGCCATTTACGGTAAATAACTGCACGGGAGTTAGGTGATATGCCTTGTTTGACGAGGACGGCGGAATACAAGAGATTTGAGCACCTGTGTCGATGAGATGAGTATTTTGTTCGCGTAGGCAAAGTCGGTTGATAGAAGCTGTGTTTCGTCTTCGTTTTTCCACTGCGTCCCAATCGCTGAGCGGTTTGTGGTTTCGATGGCGAGGTGGTTACCGCTGGTCGGCGAAAATGGTATGGCGGACGGCAAGTCGCCATATTGCCAAATTTTCGGTGTAACCAGCAGTCATCGAATTGTTCGACAGCTTGGTATTGTCTGCGCTGGCTGGAAACTCGAGGCTGCACGGGTCGCTATCGCGATGGTGAGGGAGTACGAGTGCGAGTTCGGGATGGACGTTGTTGGCACTGCTGCGATAGCAACTTGGAGAACTTCAGCACCATTCGAGAGACTTCGGGCACAGTGAGGTTTTTGCTGGCTATTGGCGAAATAGTTTTTAAGTTGTGTTCGAATGTATTTCTCACGTTCCGGTGCAGCATCGATTATAGGCCGTACCTATGCTATACGTGCAAGCGGAAACAGCGAGCAAGCAGACGGTATTAAATTTACGGCTGTGCTATGCTATTCCTGATGCACGAAAGTAAAAGTTCAGCGAGGAAAACCAGCTTTCGACATCGGAGTCCACGAACGGTGGCATCTGGAGACGTACGTTTTAATTTGCAGCCTTGTCCACGTGATGGCTTTCGCTTGCTTGGAAAGTAATCTCAGTGCCACACTGGTTTTCATGTTCTTCGGAGGATATCACGTCGGGGTAACCTAAGCGGAGCACAAATCAAGCAAAAGATTAAGACAAATTTCAATAAAAACTCATTTAATTAAAAGAATATTACCTCAGTACGAAAAGTCGCGTCGCCATCGAACTCTTAACTAAAACGAAGACGGGAATAATGGCGTCTCGTTTATATTGGCTGTCGTCGGGCGGGTTCTATCGACTGTCACTTTTTTGCCATAATGTGCGGTGCTGCCAGCCTTCTGTTGTTCCGATTTTTTACCGCCGCCTCATATATATTAATTTCTTTAATTGTTTTATTATGTTTCTATTCAACATATAAAAGTTGAGTGTATATACATATTATGGTTCTGTGCTTCGATGAAAAGAAAGTGGGAAACAAGTATTTATACCCTATCCTAAGGGTATATTAATTTTGACACATAATTTGTAACACCCCCTAATATTCGTCGTAGACCCATAAAAGAATATATATTTATGTTCAGGACCAAATCCTAAGACTATTTAGCAATGTCCGTCCGTCCGTACGCAATTTTTTGGCCTTTAAAATTAAGTTAGGGAGCTGAAATTTGGACCACAACTCCATATTCTCCGAAGTGTAAAAATTATTTGAATACGCCCACTGCCACGCCCACAATTTAGAAAAAACCGTTTTATTGAATTTTCTTAGCTGCTTGTTTTCTGTTTCGGCTTTAGGAATGTTGTAAATATATAAGTTAATATGCTTTACCTTCCAAGTTATAGTAAGTGATGGACAGAAGAATGAAAACAGAATGTAGCTGGAATGCACTGCATAAATATATTGTGGGTGCATTTTTCTATCAAAAATGTTGGTAGTTGGGTACAACTCATAAATAAGTATGCATAGTGAGTTCCATTGAAGTTATATATTGAATTAATGAGCCACTCATTCCAACAAACGACTTTATTTGTCGAGTTATACTGTTTTGTAATTTTTTTTTATGAAAATAAGCAAAACAATTTACTACTACTACTACTAATAATAATAATATTGATTAAAATTTGGCCCCATGTTATATCAACAAGCCTTTTAAACCAGTGCTCAATTGTATAAAAGTTTAATAAAACCACTCATTGACAACGAAATCTGTGTTTGTTTAGGTATACTTCGATTTATTATCCATCGAAAATGTATCATCAACAGATTTATTATATATTAGTCAGGTTAATTAATACCATTTCGATTAGTTTTAATTAAATATTAAATAAAATTGGTTAAACATATCTTCATTCTCAATATTGTAATATTTTATTATGATATTAGTTGTGTGGTAAGTAAGTTTTAGTAAACCCATATTAACCGCATATTTTGAATGTTTATTTTAAACACCTAAATTGTGAGGTATGATCTGCTTAAAATGACATTAAATGGCGGCGGGATATATATAATACATATAATTGCATTCAAGCGTGCAAGGTTCCCACTTGATTTGCAACACAAATAAGTAATTATACAGATAGTACAGATAGTACAGATTCCACCCCTGGATGCAGAATTGTCCAAAACCAAGAAGGAAATCCTGTTGCTAAAAAAGTGGCACGAGTTGCAGGCGCTCAAAGAGGAACTTGGCATGGCCGATCAAAAGAGGTTTGATTTCTCGGCTTTCGAAGCCATGGTTCTCCCCTTTAGTGGCGACGACAATTACGATATCAGGAAATGGATCACCGATGTGGAAGACGCCTTTAAGGCGGCTGTACCAAAAGAAGTAAATTTGTTGGTGTGCGCCGCATACCCACAGGCACAGCCAAAGTGTTTCTACGCACTGCCGCGGCCCACACGTACAAGGACCTGAAGAAGAAATTAATCGAAAAATTCGGACGCACCTACTCGATGCACGATATTTTCCAGCAGCTGAAATCGCGGACATTAAAAGCGAACGAGTCCGTGAAGAGGTATGTACTGAAGATGCAGGAGATTGCCTCCTAAGCCAAAATACCGGCGGCCCATGTTATCAAGTGTATTGTCGACGGATTGAACGACCGCAGCAACAGTGCAGTCGCCCTTATGGGGCCAACCAGTGTGAGACAGCTTATACGCCTTCTGGACAAATACGAGAGGAAGCGCACCTCCGACGCTCCGACGAAGAAAACCGCAGTCAACCCAACCGCTGTCATGACCCCCAAACCGAGGACCGCAGCCAGTCGGCACCGAAGAGCAAGTGAGGTGCTATAACTATTCTCAGAGCCAGTGCCTGAAGCCGAAGCGACTGATGAACGCCTGTTTTAAGTGTCATGAGATGGGGCATTTCCATCAAAATTGCCCCATGAAAAAAAAACAGTCCAACAACACCCCGAAGAGAGAAATGCAATGAATTCGTTCCGGATGGTAAGTGTTACCTCTGTCGATCGTCATAACAAGTGAACAGAGGATAAATCCTATTTTTGTCTATTTGATTCCGGCAGGCCAAGTAGTTTTGTTAAAAAGTCGCTAGTCCCGTTTATTTATGGGGAAAAGATGCCAACGCGGTTCAGAGGGATGGAAAACCAGTTCTTGAGTACATCCTCCGTTCCGATCCGACAGCCGCCGCGCACACACGTGTTTTCTGCTCTTCTCCGCGCCGACAATGAAAATTGATAAAGGTTTGTTTTTGTGTGTTCTCAGTCTCACATACAATTAAAATAAAAAAAAAGTCACAACGTTCGCGTGTGAAATAAAAAAAAAAAAATAAAGTGCACAGTGCGTGGTGTTCCCTCTACCTCCCATTCATCTTGTTCGCTGCTGCTCCTGTTCTATCATAACAAGTACATTGTGGTTTCATTTATCACGTGTGTTCTTGCTATGGTTGGCTATGCACAGAAATGGGTGAATAGCGGGTGATGTTTGGGAAATTTAGAATGGATATGAGCAACATTCGAGGCTTAAGGACTAATCTCTTTTCGCTCTACGCCCATGCTTCCCACAATAAGCCCGCAATCTTACTTTTTACGAGTATGATGAGCTGTCCGATTCCATCACGCGAATTGTAACCCTTCATCCTCACAGTGAAATCGTTGTTGCGGGCGATTTCAGTGTACACAATTCGAATTGGCTTCGATATTCTGGACAGACAACACCCGAAGGCAGGTATGCGGAGATCTTTGCTGATGTAAACAACCTAACCCAGGTTGTAAATGAACCGACACGAATTCCGGATATTAGTAGTCAAACCGCCAACACACTGGACTTGTTTCTCACCTCTAATATCGCCGCTAGGTTCGTCAGACCATTGTGTTATATCGGCGAATTTCTCGTACCCCAACCACAAAGTTAAAGAACAAACTCCAAAAAAACCGTATGGCAATACGAGAAAGCCAAATGGGAAGACTGAAACGGTTTTTTTAAGACTTTTAACTGGTCGCTATGCTTCCTCGATGGCGATGTGGATGCTGCCGCCGATATGATAACAAATATAATGAACTTCACCTGGGTATGAAGTGCTTTATCCCTAACAGGATTAAGAGTATCAAACCCAAGGTAAACGCGTGGAATGACTTGAGCTGTAAAGAGGCTATTAGGGTAAAGAGGTTAGCTCTCGGTCTTGCAAGGCCAACCCCACCGAGGAAAACCGAAAAAAATTCAAACGAACCAGCAATGACTGCAATGCCCATATTAATTATGTCAAATTCTCCTACGACCAAAAGTTGGGGCAAACAATACTACAAAGTCCCACCAGTAGTAAAAACTTTTGTTGGTTTGTTAAGAATATTAAGAATTCGGCCTCAAGATCTATCCCGACACTCATTTGCAATGACATTCCTGCTGTCAGCTCTTTAGATAAAGCCAATCTGCTTACTCCTCACTTTGCAGCTAGCTCAACGCTCCCAGATTGTGCTCTATCTCCCCCTGTACAAGAGCGCGTAGAATATACCAATTCATTTTCGCACTCGCACAATGGCAAGAGTTTTTCGAGATCTCGACTTATATAAATCCGCTGGTCCAGATGGTATTTCCCCTATCGTTCTTAAGAGGTGTTCTTCCACGCTGGCAAAACCACTGCGTAAGCTTTTCTATCTGTCCTATTCTTCAGGGCTCTTTCCGAGAAGATGGATATTAGCATATGTCCAGCCAGTCCCTAAAAAAGGCGAATCTTCCTCACCCTTCCTTCTACCGACCACTTGCACTTACGTCCCTTCGTAGCAAGGTCATGGAAATGCTGATAAATCTTCAGCTTATGAAATATCTTGAATCCCGAAAACTTCTTACTGACCGGCATTACGGTGTTCGCAGCAACAGGTCCACTGTCGATTTGATGACATATCTAACCGTAAAGTGGAACCAATCTATTCACCACGGTGACGAAAGCAAGGTCGTTGCACTTGATATTTCAAAGGCATTTGACAGACTTTGGCATCAAGCTCTCTTGTCGAAAATGCGTGCATTTGGGATCGATGATACCCTTCTTCAATGGATTATAAATTTCCTTTCCATTCAAGTTGTTTTTTGCGGTTTCAAGTCTGCAACTTACCAAATAAATGCTGTTCCACAAGGCTCCGTTTTGTCTCCGACCCTCTTTCTCATTTTTATAAATGATTGTAATGTTACTTCTAAACCTTTTCATTCCTTCGCCGATGACAGCACCCTTAGCATTACATATTCGTTTCCTGGACAACGCCTTTCATCGTCGGGCGTTGAACTGGAACGGCAACGTATGTTAAGCTCATTAAATTTCGATTTTGACAGCTTCCAAAACACAATGCTATCATCTGTCAAGCGAAACCTCAATACTCTGCCATTATCCATGAATGGCACTTGTATCGCTGAAACCGAGCGACTTTCCATTCTCGGTATGTGTGTTAATGACAACCTTCGTTGGGATGACCACATATTCGATGTCGCCAAGAACGCTGCGAAATGTCTAGAAATATTTCACCCCACTGATCTAGCTAGAATTTATAAGGCGTTTAGTCGGCCCGAATACGAGTACAACGGAGCTACTTGACCGGATTCAAAAACGTGCAGTAAAACTTATTGGCAATAGAGACATCGCGAAATCACTTGACCCTCGAAGTCATCGTCGCAATGTCTCTTGCCTGTCATTGTTTTACCGTTATTTCCACCTTAAGTGCTCGAAGGAAATAGCCAGTTGCATTCCACCCGTACAACATTTCAACCGCAATACCCGTCTTGCAAGGAATGCCCATTAGTTTACCATAAAGCCTGTATTCAGACGTACTGTGAAATATAAGGATTCTTTTCTTTGCGCACAACCCGAATGGAATGCTCTGCCGCACCCTGTTTTTCCTAAACATTACAATTTACAAACATTTAAAGTCAATGTGCATCGGCTTCTCATCCTTTCATCTAATTCCCCATTTCCATAATGCCGGTGCTGTGTTACTAACATTATAAGGGTGCTAACAATCCCTTTTGCACCGTAGATTGCAAAATTAAATTCCGGGATAAAACCGTACCTCATTCGTTTTAATTCCAGGTATTGAAACTTTTGTACCGCAGCTATGAGGACTTTTGTAGGCTCAAATTACATTATGACGGATAATTTTTGTACCGGTTGAACAACCAAATTTCGTTTAATAAAAAAAATATTGAATTACCTAAGGAAGTTGTCAGTGCACTTGTGTCATTCGATTTATTGGAGAATCCCGATGTTGTAGAGAATAGTGTTAAGACAGACCAGAATACTGTACAAAATGTAAACACAAATTCTGAAGTTTCCACCGAAGGTGTTTCACATGTTTCGGGTGGTCGTGAAGTAGAGATAATAGCATTGAAAGATGTGATGGGATCCGCCCTAATAACAATGACTTAGAAGCGATTCGCACTTACCTGATGCCCCGCAATACCAAAGAGGCCTAGAGGTGTAATGGATTGTTTTCCTGTTTCCGTCGCTTCGTCCCAGGGTTCTCCTGCATTGCTAGGCCATTGAAAAATTTGCTAAGGAAATTTTCTTGGACTAATGAGTGCACTGAAGCCTTTGAGCAGCTAAGAAATAAACTAGCTTTTTCGCCAATATTGGCAATAAGTTTCCCATACGGGAAACAGAGTTGCACTGTGATGCCAGCGCACATGGTTTTGGGGCCGCACTTCTGCAAAGACAGGATGACAAGAAGTTTTATCCAGTAGCCCTTTTTTCAAGAAAGACGTCTGGTGAAGTATCGAAGCTAATTAGTTTTGAATTAGAGACATTAGCTGTCGTACATACCCTTAAACGGTTCAAGACTTTTCTCGTCGTGCACTTGATGAGGCAGACCAAAAAATTCAGATTTGGAATAAGGTTTGCCAAACTGAAGAACTTCCGATCAACGGGCCCAGTAGACTACGTAGACGACGTTGTCCGAAAATACGTCAAATTAGGTTGCTGAAGGTCATTCAGACGAATCTCCAGCACTCAAAGTGTGCTTCGGAGAATTTTCTGGTCTTCCTTAGGGAGGACAAACATTGACATCGGCATCATACAGTAGCCAGGTGGGTCAGGAAAACGACCATAGCCGGACTCCTCGATAACAATTATAACCTTTTCTATATCCATAACACGGGTAAGCCAAGGTCATTCACTTTAGTAAAAAATACATTAATGCTATCCTCTTTCCCAACCTTAGCTCCAACGATAGTACTGTGGTCAAACAGGTTGACACCCAGAGGCAGGACATCTATATATCCTCGGCCTACTTGGCGCACGACAGGCTGTCTCCGCCAGAGGACCTGATAAAGCTCACCAGCGCGATGCAAGAAGGGGAAGGTACCCTGCTTGTAGGCTGCGACGCGAACACACGACATCATCTATGCGGCAGCTCTGAAGTAAACGAACGAGGTGAGTCTTTATTCGATTTTATCATAACTGCCGATTTATCTGTATGTAACGTAGGTAACACCCCGACCTTTACTTTTCCGAGTACGGAAAATTTCTGTGGTTGGGAAGAAGTGTTAGATATCAAAACAAACAACGATAGATTCAGAGTGGACAATTGGAGAGTCTCCGACCTTAAATCCTTTTTGGATCACGGGTGGATTCTTTTCAATGTAAATATCAAGGTTTATATTTCTATTCCCCACAAAAACCCAAAAAGGATTGACTGGAAGAAATTCGGTCAAATACTTAACTCCAAACTAAATATACTGCCCAATCTGAACATAGACTCAGTCGAATAGCTGGACGCTACAGTTCAGACCTTCGAGAAAGCTATGAGAGTATCTTTTAGAATGTCATGTCCAGTTAGTTACAGCAAAAAAACCTTGCCGCCATAATGGAACAAAGACGATGGAGATACGATCCTTAGGAGGAATACAAGAGCGATCTTCAAAACAAGTATTGGCAGCTGTATAAAGACAGCATCATAACCAAATCGTTCGGCAGGGGTACACCTGAAGGTGGGGTTATATCGCCTTTGCTGTGAATTATGGTTAATAAAATCCAGTCAAACTTAGACAGCGATGGCATTAAAGTGGTTGCGTACGCGGATGATGTGGTCGTACTTGTATCAGGGATGTTCCTGGATGTGATAAGCGAAATCATGGAAAGGGCGCTGGGTAAGATCAGCGCCTGGGTCACAAGGTGTGGTACGTAGCAAAGCAGACCTGATTCACTACTAAAACCAAAATACAAACTTTCAACTTACTCCGTCTATATAAACATGTTTTCTCGCTATCCCCTAGTGCTAAATACTTGGGTGTCATTCTAGACCCCAAACTCAGCTGAAAGCTGAATATTGAACACCGGATTCGCAAAGCAAATGTTGCTTTCTACGCATGCAGCAAGGCTTTCGGTAAAAAGTGGGGACTTAAACCGGGACTACGTCCAAGCTCGAAGAGGAATGTGGGGAAATAGTTTCCAGGGCGGGTCGTCTGTTTAAGATATCTCTCATCTGGGTTCCAGGGCATAGGAACATAGAGGGGAACGAGAGAGCCACAAAATCGGCTCCTCCCTTTCGGAATCTTGAGAGTTCTCACCCCGTTGAGCTTCGAGAAGGGAATAACCACCGCATACTTCAGGGCAAGGTGTTGCACTTAATTTCGGGGTTGGTTAGAAAAAAAATTAACCGAGTTTAAACGCGCAAAAAGAAAATAAAACGCGAGAAGATTACGGCCGCCGCTGCGCCGGTGGTAAACAATCGAATACTGGCGGATAGGGAAACGTCAACAGGAATTCGCCGAAAGAGAAGTGCAACAGGTAGCCTGTTGAATGCTACCGTCCCGGTTGCTCAGCTGGGGTGGGTTCGGAGATGGAAATAATTTTAGGGAAGGAGAAAATTCTGAAACGAAAAGGTATGAAGAAAAGGTAAAGTGATGGTAGGTAAAACGGGCGCCACACAATCTTTGAAAAAAAGGAATTGTGAAACCTTTTTAAGAAGAAGTCGATCATTAATTGCTAAAAAAAAAGGGATTAAATAAAAAAGGCAAGGTTTTTAAAACGTTACAAAGCTCGAATGAGCAACGGTCAATTTATTGAAGTGACGTTAGATTGCGGAACAACAAAAGAAAATATCGCCGTTTGAAATAGCCCGCTATCGCTATTTCCCGAAAGTTAATAAAAACAAAATGAAGGGGGCGCGTGTCCCGTGATTTCCGGCATTTTACCGTGACAAAAGCCTACCGGGTTCTTAAAATAAAATGCCTAACTAAACGAAACTTTTTTTCTTTTTTTTTTTTTCACCAAAGCACTATACTTCGCTTTTACAAAAAAATCTGCTCCTCTATGAATCCTGATAATTGTACCCCTGGGAATCAGCTGCCTGTCCTGCCGCTATATCCTTTGTCGGCCGTCTTCTTTCTTTTTCTCCTCTTTTTTTTTGTGTGGGATTCTGATCTCGCGCAAAACTATATTAAAAAAAAACTTCCTCGATTCTTTTCAAAACTACTAAAACCTTTGATGGTCAACCAAGAAGTGTCGGTTTGCCCACTTCCAGGTTTCTTTGCCCGTGATGGACCATTCACTCTCTCTTTCATACCCCCACATTCAGCAATTACGGAATCCACTGCGGCTTTTTCTAGCATGCACTCTGTCACTTTACTGGAGTGTGCCACCGCCTCCGTCTCATACTCTCTTTCGAATTCGCTGCAACTCTGGGGCTGAGCGAATCGATGACCACATTCACACAAGTTTCCCCAAGAGGATGTGTTCACAAACACTTAAACAATTCGACAAGATAAAAGGTTGAAAGAATCGAGAAAAGATTTAAAGTTTTCTTGGACTAATGAGTGCACTGAAGCCTTTGAGCAGCTAAGAAATATACTAGCTTTTTCGCCAATATTGGCAATAAACGATCCCATACGGGAAACGGAGTTGCACTGTGATGCCAGTGCACATGGTTTTGGGGCCGTTCTGCAAAGACAGGATGACAAGAAGTTTTATGCAGTAGCCCTTTTTCAAGAAAGACGTCTGGTGAAGTATCGAAGCTAATTAGTTTTGAATTAGAGACATTAGCTGTCGTATATACCCTTGAACGGTTCAAGACTTTTCTCGTCATGCACTTGATTTGGAATAAGGTTTGCCAAACTGTAGAGCTTCCGATCAACGGCCCAGTAGACTACGTAGACGACGTTGTCCGGAAATGCGTAAAATTAAGTTGCTGAAGGTCATTCAGACGAATCTCCAGCACTCAAAGTGTGCTTCGGAGAATCTTCTGGTCTTCCTTAGGGAGAACAAACATTGACATCGGCATCATACAGGAGCCGTGGGTCAGGAAAACGACCATAGCCGGACTCCTAAATAACAATTATAACCTTTTCTACATCCATAACACGGGTAAGCCAAGGTCATTCACTTTAGTAAAAAATACATTAACGCTATCCTCTTTCCCAACCTTAGCTCCAACGATAGTACTGTGGTCAAACTGGTTGACACCAGGCAGGACATCTATATATCCTCGGCCTACTTGGCGCACGACAGCTTGCAAGCGCGATGCAAGAAGGGGAAGGTACCCTGCTTGTAGGCTGCGACGCGACCGCACAACATCATCTATGCGGTAGCTCTGAAGTAAACGAACGAGGTGAGTCTTTATTCGATATTATCATAACTGCCGATTTATCTGTATGTAACGTAGGTAACACCCCGACCTTTACTTTTCCGAGTACGGAAAATTTCTGTGGTTGGGAAGAAGTGTTAGATATCAAAACAAACAACGATAGATTCAGAGTGGACAATTGGAGAGTCTCCGACCTTAAATCCTTTTTGGATCACGGGTGGATTCTTTTCAATGTAAATATCAAGGTTGATATTTCTATTCCCCACAAAAACCCAAAAAGGATTGAATGGAAGAAATTCGGTCAAATCCTTAACTCCAAACTAAATATACTGCCCAATCTGACCCTAGACTCAGTCGAAAGTTCCAAAACAAATTACTAGTCAAAAACTTTGAGGACTGGACATTCTTTCTGTTGCGAGGATAACGCACCACGGAAACAGCATCACTTTCGACAAGAAAAGAGCATTTGTTTGTGGAAATGATGGCGAAGTCAAGATGGTCCAGAACAGAATCGTTGGCTCAATCGAGGTACTTTATCACCTTTCTAGATGACAGCAGCCGTTGGCGCGAAGTTTTCTTTTTGAAACTATGACAGGCAGTACATCAATGGCATAACAAATTGGACAAAACTCTTCGAGAAATTGGCTTAAAACCGGCAACAAATGACACTTGTCTCTGCTTTGGTTCGAGCAAAGAAGAATTCGCAGCCGTCGCCGTATGTGTACAAATATCGATGACATTTTGTACGCATCGCGAAATCAGAAGACATTGGAAAGTATTCGAAATGGACTTGCTGCTGTTTTTGAAGTCAAGGTTGTCGGATTGGCGAGCTATTGTTTGGGCGTCAAAATAATTCGAGGAGGCGGGAAAATGAAACCGAAGCACCAGGCATACGTCAGGGAGCTGTTTAAGATGGACGAGTCAAAACCGATCAGAACACCGAGTGATACTAATTCAAAATTAACAAATGGCGAGCGTCTCATTGGGGGACATCCAGTCGAAAAACAATTTCGGTAGCTCATAGGGTCGCTTATGAATGATGGAAAGATAACCGTGGTGTACACACCAACTGAAAGGATGCCCGCGAATGTGCTTACCAAACCACTTCCTGGACCAGCACATTACAGATGTCTAAAGGACATCGGGATGTCAGTGAGTTAAGACGCCCTGTTTAAGGGAGGTGTGTTGAGACTTTAATATGTGTCACTCCTCATCTTTTTATCTCATCTTTTTATCTACATTTACTTTTGTATGTCAATACTGAGCATATTTGCATTTAACGACAGCATATGTCAAATTTTCTTTTTTCTCTTTGTTACAAACCATTTGAAATGTCATTTTTTATAGCAAGAAGTTGGGAAAATTTGATGAATTTGAGCAGTTTACACCTCACAATTTGGGTGTGTAAAATAAACATGCAAAATATGCGTTGAATATAAATTTATAAAAACATACCTACCAATTAATAACATAATAAAATATTATTTATAATATTTATTATCATATTATAAAATATGATATTGAGAATGAAGCTGTGTTTTAACTAATTTATTCTAATTTTTAATGAAAAATAATCAAAATAATATTGTTTAACGTGACTAACATGATGGACTAATGGATGGATGGTTATACTGAAGCATTTAAGTACTTTTATGCTACATTACCACCAAAAAATAAAGCGAGATTAAGCCCAAAAATTAAAAATTAATCTATCAGCGTTTGCACCAAAGAAAATAGATTAAACTGACGTCTGGCTCTCTTTACTGTGTGTTTGCTTTAAAATTGAGTAAGTAATTGACATTTCAAACGAGAACAGATGTTTTTTCTTCAACGTCAAACAAAGCGAAAATAAAATTAAAATTGGTTGCTATAGTTATAGTTATATATATATATATAGAGTTATAGGCCGGGAGAAGGGTGGCTTAGGTTAGGTTGAATGGCAGTCAGAAAGAAGTTTCACTCACTTAGACCTAAGTAAGGTCCATTGTGATACCACGTGGATCTAAAGTTCCTGTCTACTCGTTGAACCAATTTGAGCTTTTTATAAAGCGTGGGAGACGTTTTGGGTCGGTCGAATTTAAATCGTTACGATCATTGAAGAAGTAAGCTCCTAGATAAAAATTTCGTTTCCGGTAGAGAGCAGGGCATGCGCAAAGTAGGTGTAGAGTTGCCTCTTCCTCCACCTCATCACCACAGCTCCAGCAAAAGACGTTCGAGTAGGCGCCAAGTTGCATGCCTGCCTAACAGACAGTATCTAAAGATGACACCAATTGAAGCACTAATTTGCGATATATTGAGGGTAAGCTAGTTCGTTAGGAAAGGCCAAATCTGCTTCGTCGTTAAACAGGTAGTTCCGCCTGTCCATCTGTGGTTTGTTTTTTCTATTGCATCCAGGTTCAATAAGAGTTTGTATATGGAAACTGGTAATGCCTAAGGAGCCTCTTTCAGGAAAGATTGAGAGGGTAGTTCCAAGTTTGGCGAGTTCGTCAGCCTTGTAGTTACCCGAAATGTCTCTATGCCACGGCACCCAGCACAAGTGAATGTTGAACTGCTCAGCCATCTCCTTTAGAGATGATCGGCAATCTAGGGCCACCAAAGATAAAATAAGAATATTGGGGTAGCTAGAAGGAAAAAAAATTGCAATTCATAAAAACATATGAGACACATTGAGAGTAGTGTAGAGTCGTATAAAGTGTGTTCGCCGAATTTTCATACAAACGAAGTTTATTACATAGATTTATTTTTTATCTAGTGCTTAGCAGATTAAAATTTGTATGGTTAATCTTGAGACTTAAAGTGGATTAAGGGCAGATTAACCTTAATATCGCTTTGGTGCTCGGTGGAAACGTTGATTTACATAATTAGGCACTGTTTTAAACGCTTTTTAATATAACGTGATCCAAATTCTTACAAATATTATTTTTGTAACTTGAAAACACTTATTTAGCAATATTTGCAATCACTAGTAGTAGTGTTCGTAAATTGCTTTGTTTATTTTCATAAAAAAAATGTTTTAAAAAATTACAAAACATTATAAGTTGATAAATAAAGTCGTCTGTTAAAAAGGGTAGCTTATTAATTCAATACATATGTGTAACATAATAATAAGCATGCACTTATTTATGAGTTGTATTCATCTACCAAGCATTTTCGATAGAAAAATGCACCAACCAAATATTAATGCAGTGTATTCCAGCTACATTCTGTTCTCCTTCCTCTGTCTATCACTTACTATTAATTTTGAAATAAAGCATATTAACTTATATAACAAATTTCCAAAGCCGCCTAAGAAAACAAAGAGCTAAGAAACTTCATTGACTAAACTTTGTACGTTTGTATGCAACAAAAAATAATTTAAAAAGGATTTAAAATACTTCTTTCCCCACTTTTTTTTATCGATGCACGGAACCTGAATATGTATATTCATAAAGCTTTCATGTGTTGAATAAAAACAATTAAATAACAAATAAATAATAAAACAATCAAAGAATTTAATATATATATATATATAAAACCATTGCAAACAATTTACTACAATTATTTTACACCCAAACATTAGTAATTTAGTAATATTTATTCAATAATACAATAAAACATACATTTTATCTCATTTTATTAACCAAAATGGAAAAAGTATAACAACCCAAAAATGTTTACTTTAGGCAGATAAAATATAGAGAACTATTTCTTATAACCGCAAAAAATATTCGAATTAAATTGTAACAACTTCGTATATATTGGGTTACTAATTTTTTGTTTGTTCATAAACATTTACAGTAAAATATCTATACAAGTTGAATTACATAAACTAAACACTTCGCAGCACTTCCTTTCCCAACACATCCGCCGTGACCAGCTGTTTTGTTGTTGCGATTTGGATATGTTGCAAAACTCCCCACACTTATTTTTGGCGGGTAATCGAGCAAATTCTATCTATCTTCCTATCTTTTCTAGACAGGAAAATTGAGAGAGGGGTTTGCTGCCATTATTAAATATTTTTTGCGGGTTGAAAGTGATAGTGGATTGCAGAGTTGACTGTATGGTTAATGGCTCATCTGTGATCCAGGCACAGTCCTATGCCTTTTAGAAGCAAATAAAAACCGATGGGCGAGGGCCAAAAAACCTCTCAGTTGAACATCAGTCGAACTCATCTGTAATAAACCTAGACATTATATGAAATGTGTACAATGTGCAAATTTACTTCAAAATCGTAGGTGCCGTTTTTGAAAACATCTAATATTACAAAACCTAAAAAGTGATTTAAATAAATTGATCACCATTCATTTTCGATTAATTTTGCGATTCAAAAACGCATCTCATCCGTCGGGCACTTTATTTTTTTTTTGCTGTCAAATCGGCGTGGTGTTAAAACCAACAATTTGTTAGTAGCATTTCATACGGAAATTTATTACATTTAAGTGCTTTTATAAGCATGTTTAAGTGTTTTAAGCCGCGATGTGATATAATATATGTATTTATGAATAATTATTTAAGCGTAATAAAATACAAATTACGTAAAATTTTACTTTACCGGTACACCCTACAATATCAAGGATTTTATGCAATCCTGTTCATTTTCATCGATTGAATTCAAATCCGGAAGCAACTTTTGGCGCTCTTTTACAGTTTGGGCGTGGCCCGCCCCCAAAGTTTTAAAAATAGCATGAGAAGTAGTACTAACATTTCCGCGAGTATATAAAATAATTTTAAACGGCTATTGAAAAATATTTGTCGTGCTATAGCTCCGGTACCTATGAACCGATTTTAATGAAACTTTTTTCATCAATTAACTACACTTTTTAAGAGTAAAACTCAGTTAATTTTTAGGAAATTATGAAACTTTGGTACCACTCCATATGCCATTCTCCAAACTTTGGAGGCTTGCCACGCCCAAACTATTAGGGAGCGCCAACAATTTTTTCCGGAATTGAATTCAGTTCCATGCACTGAACTCAGGATTGCCCAAAAATTATTGATTTTGGAGAGTGTTCCGGTAAGTAAAATGTGGAAATAAATTCGTTTCCAAAGTGTGGAAATCCAGTCAGTTTCTGGTTGGAGTATTCACATGATTCTATATGAAGCAAAGTGATTCGGGTTGCACTTAATATTCCCATCGCTATTTAATTGCTTTAACTGTATTATTAAATTTGGCGTAGGCAATATATTCCGTAAATGTTTATGTTAAACATGTTATCAAATGGATGGACTTTAAAAGTTTTCCTATGACTTTAAAAGCCTATATGCATTCAAACGATCGAGCTTGACCTAATTACTTATTGATTTTACTACCTTCAATCATCAAATACGAAGTGGAAATATTTTTTCTGTATTGAAATTTTTGTTTATGCGAAATTCACAATATCTTTGTTGGAGAAAATCGATTTACACGTGAATAATAAAAACATTTATGGAATTTATTGGCTTAACCGAATTTTATAACAGAGATATTGCAATCAAATGACGAAGGGAATATTAATTGCAACCCGAATCAGTTTTCATCATATAAAACAATGGCAATACTCCAACCAGAAACTTGCTGGATTCGCGCATTCTGCGGATGAAGTTATATTTTATTACACTGTAATAATTATTCATAAATATTTTATATCCCTTCGCGGATTAAAACTCTAAACCTGTTTATAAACGCACTTTAATGGACTGCTTTTCTAAATTAGTGTATGGCATGATGCTTACAAATTGTCTGTGTGGCCACCACGCCGATTGTTTTTCTCTATTTACTATAATCTTAATATATAACTCTCACAATTTTTATTTTAACTGTCAAATCGGATTTCTTTTTCTCAGCGAAATTTCACTATCGAAGGGTATATAGGGCTCGAATCAGAATCCGTTGCTGCGTGCGTCCGTTTTTTTGCGTGACACCAACATAGAATACACGCAAATTTATGCTACGTCTCCACCTAACACTAAAGCGAGATTAAGATTAATCTGCGCTTAAACTTAAGATTTACCGAACAAATTTTAATTAAAAAATAATCTTGAAAGAAACTGGGTTTGCATGTAAGAATCGGTTTGTGAACACAGTAAATACCAATTTACCATACCTGAATATGTGAAAACTGACGCTGATTGCTGAGAAATGTGCGAGAGCGGGTTGGAGGAAAACCATTATGTTAGTCCCATTTTTTTTCGTCGGAGACGCTAAAAGTTTAATTTTTAATCTTTTGGGCTTAATCTCGGTTTAGTGTTCGGTGGAGACGTAGCATTATGGAAGGTGACCTATAAACAACGCATTGACGGTGACGCAGGAAATTATAGCGCAACATTCGCATTTTTATACTTTGGCAGTCTGGCGAAATGCATCTGATTGGTTGAAAACAACGAACGAAAGAATTTGTCATTGCAGTTAGCATTGCCATATTGGCATATTTATCGTAAGTAATTTTGTGGTAAATTATGTTTGTTTCAAATTAAAATTCATTTTTCAACTAAAACCGAACTGTATTAGTGTTTTTTTTTATTATTATTGGTATATGTTTTTGCTTATTCTATATTTATTTAAACGATTTATTCTAATTTAACATAAAATTATTAAACTATTAAATTATTAATTATTAAAAAAAAACGAAATCAGAATATTTTTTTCTTATGGCAGTACTGCCAGATATGACAACCAACAGCTACAAAGGTCGATGCACAAAACACAATAATCGAAGTTCCAACGGATTCTATGGGACGGCCCATGCGTTAATTTTAAATTTTTAACGCACGCGCGCCAGCGACGGATTCTATGAGCCGGGCCCTTCAAGCATCAAATCCTGAATTTCCGAAATACACGTATTGAGACAAATTGTTTGTTAGGCCACCAAGCTGGTTTGACAACTCAAAAAAAAAATTGTGACAGTTCTGTATGGAGCTCTATAGAGCTATTAAAAAAACGAGCGTGGTGGCCAAACAAACAATTTGTTAGTAGTCTCAATACGTGTATTTCGGAAATGCAGTCCATCAAGGTGTGTTGATAAAGAAGTTTAAGGATTTTAAGCCGCGATGTGATATAAATATTTGTAAATAATTATTACAGTGTAATAAAATATTAATACGTCGGCGGAATGTGCAAATTCAGTCAGTTTCTGATTAGAGTATTCATGTGGTTCTTTATGATGCAAGTTGATTCGGATTGCAATAAATATTCCCATCGATATTTGATTGTTCGGCGGTGGCAATATATTACGTAAATGTTTTTATTAAACGCGTAGGAATCGAATTTCTTCATATAAAGGTGGCATATAATTTGAGACTACAAACAAATTGTTTGTTTGGCCACCAAGGTGGTTTGACAACTCAAAAAAAAAAAAATTGTGACAGTTCTGTATAGAGCTCTATAGAGCTAATAAAAAACGAGCGTGGTGGCCAAACAAACAATTTGTTAGCAGTCTCAATACGTGTATTCCGGAAATGCAGTCCATCAAGTTGTGTTAATAAATAAGTTTAAGGATTTTAAGCCGCGATGTGATATAAATATTTGTAAATAAATATTACAATGTAATAATATATTAATTCGTCCGCGGAATGTGCAAATTCAGCCAGTTTCTGGTTAAGTATTCATGTGGTTCTTTATGATGCAAGTTGATTCGGATTGCAATAAATATTCCCATCGATGATAAGGACGATGATGAAGATGACGGTAAAGAAAGCAATTCATTTTTTTTATTCAACTCCATTTTTTATAAGAATCTGTAAAAAAAAAATAATAATACTTGCAGGGACTATGTGGATTCAGGTCGATGATATATGAAATCTGTAAGATATAGAAATGAAATTTAATTTTTTTTTGGAAAAACAGACACTAATGTACTTACCTCCTGCGTTTCGTGTAGGCACTTGCAGGAATTCCCGAAATCTATTAATTAATAAATAAAGGGTGATTTCTTAGCTGGTTTGGTTTTGGCAACACTGGTTTTGACAGCTGACGTGTGTTTAGTACCTTGTGTCACTGTCAAACAGCTTCAGTTTGGTTTGCAATTTAACCATGGATCGGCTTACAAATGAACAACGCTTGCAAATTATTGAATTTTACTATCAAAATTCGTGCTCGGTTCGAAATGTTCATTGCGCGCTGCTTCCATTTTATGATCGGCATTCTCGACCTTCTGAGCAGTCTATTCGGAAGATTGTGACCAAATTTCGCACCAAATTTACTTTGTTGGACATTAAACCACCAACACGTTTACGTACTGTGCGTATTGAAGAAAATATTGCGGCCGTATCAGCTAGTGTGACAGAAGACCGCGAAATGTCGATTCGGCGCCGTTCCCAGCAGTTAGGCCTTTGTTACAGCACTACGTGGAAAATTTTGCGGAAGGATTTGGGCGTAAAGCCTTTTAAGATACAGCTGGTGCAAGAACTAAAGCCAGCCGACCTACCACAACGCCGAATTTTTGGTGAATGGGCTCGTGGAAAGCTGGCCGAGGATCCGCTTTTTTATCGAAAAATTGTGTTCAGCGATGAGGCTCATTTTTGGTTGAATGGGTACGTAAATAAGCAAAATTGCCGCATTTGGAGTGAAGATCAGCCAGAAGCATTGCAACAGCTACCAATGCATCCCGAAAAAGCCACTGTTTGGTGCGGTTTATGGGCCGGCGGCATTATTGGGCCATATTTCTTCAAAGATGATGCGAATCGCAGCGTTACTGTCAATGGTGAACGCTACCGGAGCGATGATAACAAACTTTTTTTTGCCCGAAATGGAAGTTCTTGACTTGCATGATATGTGGTTTCAACAAGACGGTGCCACATGCCACACAGCACGCGAAACAATGGCGCAATTGCGAGGCGAGTTTGGTGAACAGTTAATTTCACGTTTCGGGCCGGTCAATTGGCCGCCTAGATCGTGCGATTTGACATCATTAGATTATTTTTTGTGGGGGTATGCCAAAGCTAATGTGTATAGGGACAAGCCCGCTTCGATTGACGCACTGGAAGCCAACAGCCATGCATTCATTCGTGAGATACCAGCCGATATGTGTGAAAGAGTATGCCAAAATTGGACTCAGCGGATGGGCTACCTGAGACGCAGCCGCGGTCAACATTTGCATGAAATTATCTTTAAACATTAAATTGCAAGGTTCAAACTATCGATTCAAATAAATATTTCATTCATTTTTTCGAATTTTTTGTGTTTTTTTTTTAAAAAAAGTTCTAAACCTCTTAAAAAATCACCCTTTAATAATAATACCTATTATTTTTATTGTGGTCTCTTCGAAGAATCTTTTTTTATTTATTATTCGATGCTACCGGGGGAATACAAGCTTTCGAATGAGAAAAAAAATGTCCACGGGGACAAACAAAATGACAGGGGGCGCTCAAATGTCATATCGGCATTGCGGTAGTGCATATATATGTAATGGATGTTCTTTAGAAACCAAGGTTTCATTTTGGTTAGCATGAGTGCCAGGAGATATTCTATGCTATTATTTGAAGTTTTAAAATGATATAAATGAGCCAGGGACTTAAATGATGTTTTTAAGAAATGGCGTGCCAGGCCTTCAAAACCTTAGGGACCATTGCCCGGTCTAAAATAAATACAAACATATTTCCCACATAAATTTAAAATTTGGTCCAAAAAATGTCCCATTTCTAAAAATTTCCTTTTAGTGATCAGGGATATAAACCGAACGTTTTTTCCATGCCCAGCATTTTTTCCATGCTTCAAGTGGGCAGTTGAAATCGCGCTCCGGCCACCAGATAGTCAATGATATACCCCAACAAATTTCCCACCCCACCCCCAAAAAATTACTTCTTTCAACCTGAATATATCCTATATATCAAAGGTTAAAATGTGTTCGCGAAGTAAGCCCGGGCTGAATAATTAAAGGTTTCCACCTATGTATATACGTGTAAATGATGTTTAAATTAAACTGACAGGAGCCAAAATATAATTTATACGTGCAAATGGCATTTAAATTAATACATGTAAATGAAGTTTTAAAAGCGGACAGGAGCCAAGTGGATGTATATTATTTAAAGGTAATCAACATGGAGCCCATCCGACAGAAAGGGCCTACTGGAGGTAAACTATTTGATGGTAATCTACGTGGAGGCCATCTGACAGTAGGAGCCAAGTGGAGGTAATCTGCCTGGAAGCCATCTGACGTTCAACTTATGAAATCTATAAAATATAGAAATTAAATTTAATTTATATTGGAAAACAGCAGACAGTAATGTACTTACCCCTATGTTTGTTTGGTCGTCCAGCTGGCATTTTTTTTTTGTTACTGTCAAAGGGTATAAAGCTCTATTTTACTTTGTCGTCAGTTAACAAAAAAAAACGGAACGGATTTCATGAGTCGGGGCTTTACCTTTCTTACGTCAAAAAATTCTCTATTTACGTCAATATTCAACCAATCATTGGTCGTTCCGCAGTATGCAAAAGACATATTGAATTCCATCATTCGCACTTGTTTTTTAAGAGGTAAATTCTCACTTGAGCATAGTTAAGGGTATATTCAATATTTTTGTAAATTCAGCTGATACTGTTTGTTATTAAGTCTTCCCCATGCATCGTGAGAGAATAAAGATGCACTGGTCTGTTGATCAAATGACTTCAAAGGACTTCCATAAAGACCCTTATGCCCACATTGACCTCTTCAATCAACTAGTTAAAGACGAAGTTCGCACTGGCAGTTTCCGAGAGCTAATCAACCGCAATAAACATCTTTTCAAAGATAAAACGGTTTTGGACATTGGATGTGGCATTGGTCTCTTATCGTTGTTTGTAGCAAAAGCCGGTGCAAAATGTGTAATTGCGGTCGATAGCTCAAGCGCAGCACTTTACGCACGACGAGTTGTCTTTGACAATCAGTATGACCATATAATAAAGATTATACATGGGAAAATACAAGATGTCACGCTTCCATTGGCACCAAAATCCATTGATATAATTATTTCCGATTGGATGGGATATTGTCTCGTGTATCAGTCTATTATCGACGTAATAATATTTGCTCGGGATAAGTGGCTTAAGCCGGGTGGGCTAATATTTCCGGATAAAGCCCAATTGCATGTTGCTGTTTTGGAGGATCCAAGAAAAAAAAATTGTAAAGTCAATTGGTGGCGAAATGTTCACGGCTTCAACATGGAATGCATCCGTGAATTTGCATTACGTGAGCCGCGTTTCTATTCAGTTAAACCGGAACAGGTGCTGTCGTCATCACACCTCCTAAAGGAAATTAATCTAAATACGATAAAAGTGGAAGATCTTACGTTCCTCACACCTTTCCTAATAGAAGCAAAACGCAGTGGAACAATAGACGGTATAATGACGTACTTCAACGTGATATTCACCAAATCTCATACAAAATTTGGATTTAACACAGCGCCATGGTCGCCGCTAACTCATTGGATGCAAACTGTGTTCTACTTTGACCAGTCGATTCAAGTCAAGACGAACGAAACTTTATTTGGAGCGTTTGAAATGAAGCCTGTTACCAATAGCATGGACAACATTGATGTGCGTATTGAAATTTTAACTGGAGAACCACTTCAATTGGTTGGTAACATTAAATGCTCATTGAAAAAACGAGGTGTAACTTAATGCAACAATCAAGACAAGATGAAGAAGATTACTGACTAAACTTGATCAGGTTTCTCATCTCCACATTTAATGTGACTGATGTTATTGTTTTTCTTTTATTTTTTTGTTGAATTGAATTAAATGATTTTTTATACCGAACATAAAAGTTATAAGTTTAAATGTTTTCTCAGGCTTCTTTGTTAAATAATGCGAATACTTCTGCCAGATTTTTGTAAAACATCATTCACTGCTACAAAAGAAGTTAAGTTAAAGTGGTAAGATTAAGAGCAAACCCTACTAGGAACATGGAGGTTCAAATGGAAGCTTTGTATTACGCTTTGGTGGGTGATAGCTGATGTCGTTAGTTTATGGCGAGTGATGGTGCCTACCAAAATAGACAGATAAGCTGTCATGCGACTGAAACTTGTTGGTCCGGCTTTTATCATTCTTTGTCATATTACAGTTGATCAATTCTGCGTTGTATTGGCCCCTCTTCAGATCTTGCATTTCACTCTACCCCTCCGTTGGTTATACAGTGGTGTCTTAATCGATTATAGTTAAATTAATCGTAGATTCATCTCTGTAGAAGGATATCGATTCACTTTTAGTGGCTCTACTCGTATCGTCGGAAATAAACAGGAGAATGGACTTTCCAAGTCAGTCTAAGTTTGCTACATATTTATTCAGAATCCGTACATGCATAAGGAGACTTCCTAGGCGACAGGTTTTGAAAATACAATTCTTTAGATCTCGATGAAATTTTTGCCATTTCTATCACGACAGATTTAGTTTTGCTTCTGCTTTAATCTTTAAATATTTTCTTGTTACTCGGAATGCAGCACGAGGAGATATAGTTTTAAAAATTTACAAAATTCACAAAAAGAATGTACGGGGACGATTACGAACTCCTAACAAAGTACATTATTTATTATGATGAAAAATTGAGTGCGAAGGTTTCATTAAGAAAGGGCAAATGACTGGACTAAGTGTGTGGTGCGGTTGCCTCCTCGGCTTGATTAGGTCATTTCCTAGAATATCTGGTGCCTTCCCAGCTAAAGACGCGTTGAGTAGAAAATGAAACCAGAGAAATAATCTTCCGAAGATCGTTATATGTAGTGAGGAATCACTTCCTGCTCGAGGTGCCACTGCTTTTGACTTAATGTGACGCATCTAGAGGGGAATAACTCGATAAACCCTGTAATCCGGGTGTAAATTGGCCGTGCCCATGGGAAGCATGTTTATTATGCTGTCTTCTAACAGTGAACTCCAGAAACATGGGGACCTCTAGTTTAAATTAAATTATCCTTTTTTGTATACAGGGGGTGATTACAGAACGATATCTTCTTCCCCCTAACTCATGGGTCCAAAGTTTCTAAAAATGCATATAAAACAAACAGAGGCTGGTGCGAATCGGGCACCATGAACTTTAAAAAAAAACGATTTCTCTGTATGTATGTACATACATATTGAAACTCACTTTTGAAATAATGTGCACAAAGTGCATAGGACAAGACTTACTGACAAGTAAAAAACATAAGGAAAGGCTACAGTCCGCTTGGGGCGAACAGTATGATACCCTATCCTTATCCCTATGTACCCCAAAAAAAAGGATTAGGAAGATGATGGATAGCATTTTATTTCATTCTATGAAATTTATAGAAAAAAAATTATTTTTTTCAAAAAACGCCCACAAAAAGTGGGCGTGGCCAAAAACTTTGTATGGGAGATATATTGAGAAAAATATTGGCATAATATATTGTTAAACAGTTTTTCGATTTCTATGAAAATTTTCGAAGAAAACAGCATTTTAGTGAAAAACGCCCACAAAAAGTAGGCGTGGCAAAAAACTTTATATCACAAATTAATAAAGGTGGGCAGTATCTACATATCTTGTGAAGGTTGTACAACTTTATCTCTCTCACTTAAGCCTTAAAACGGTTTTTTCCAAATTGTGGGCGTGGCAGTGGGCGTATTTTGAAAATTTTAACACTTTACCATTTTGGAACCCTCGGGAGTCTATGTTCCAAATTTCAGCTTCCTAGCATAATTTTAAAGGCCTCAAAAGTTGATACATTGCTAAATAGTCTTAGATTTTGGTCCTGATCATAAATATATATACTTTTAGGGGTCTGAGACGAATATTAAGGGGTGTTACAAACTATGTGTCAAAATTAATATACCCTTAGGATAGGGTATAAAAAATCGTTTAGCAAACTCTACCGGTATTTAAATGAAAGGTAATTATCAGCTTTAATTTAAAGTGTGCCGGATGATAATCCAGTTAGATTGACTAGATTAAAGCACAATTAAAGACGTGTACCACATATGGTACGAAAAAAGCGTAATGTACTCGCCAGTACTTATTTTCACGTGAATTATATATGTACATACAAATATTATAAATTTTGTATTCACTATAGAAACTCACTTTTGAAATTATGTGCAAAAAGTGCATAGGACAATATTGGCAATTTTTTTTTTTATTGTCGGAGGTTGCTGCTATCCGATGGAGCGCTCAGACACAACTACAGGTCCATTGTACTACCATTCAGACACCTTACATTAATGTACTAAGTTTTCCCGTCTTTCGAAGAAAAACGAGAAGGAGCTTCAGTGATAAAGAGCTTCGATTTTCGGCACTCACCACGTCAGCCCCGAAGATGCGCCACCTGATGCGAGCATAGGCCGGACAACTGCAGAGAAAGTGTTCTGCTGTGTCATCCTCCCCACCGCAGCAGGACAGGTAGTGTTGTCGCTTAAGCCCAACACATTTAAGTGTTTAGCAAAAGATTGTTGCCCCGAAAGAACGCCTACAAGCAGCCTACAGTCGATTCTCCTCAGAGATAGAAGAAAAGATGCTGATCTTTTGCAAATGTCCGGGCGCAGTAGTTTGGTCTGTCTACATCCACCACAATCGCGCCACCGAATCTTGTGTTCACGAGAAATCCAAGAATCGATAGACGACATGACTAAAGATGCAGGCAGACCCAACACAGGTTCGGGTGCTGAGAAAACTTCTTCTGAACCTTGCCTAGCAAGCTCATCCGAGATCTCATTTCCCTGGATGCCAGTGTGACCTGGTACCCAGACAAGATTCACTGTGTTCAGTCTTCCGACCAAATTCAGAGAAAGCTTGAGTTCTAGCACTAACTTGGAAGAGGTAAGAGGGTTTAAAAGCGCTTTTAATGCAGCTTGGCTACCACTGAAGATGCAAATGTCTCTAGCCCTCCACCTGTTGTGCACAATATAGCGCATAGCCATTAGGATGGCAAAAATCTCCGCTTGGAAAGCAGATGCATGTTTACCCAACGGGTAGTAAAGTCGTATATCATCGCATTCCACAAAGACACCAGCACCAGACCCCTGCCCGGTTCAGAGTCTGACCGAAGCCATTCCGTTACCTGTGGAAAGTTGACGTGGTAGTTTTTCGCAGAAGGATTTCTGGTGTCATTGCATCAGACGCATATCCATAAGACAGGGGTCAAAAGATAATTCTCGAGCAAGTTCTTCAAAATTCCAGTGCGCATGGTACCAAAAACCACCTCTCTTTAAGCGAAAGATGGTTTTTAGCGTACATCCCATGATATATAAGTCAAGGGGAGGAAGATTCATCAAAGCATCTAGAGCAGAGCCCGGGGTGCTAGGGAAAGCCCCTGTGCAGCTGAGACAATCCGTTCTTTGGAGTTTGGCAAAAGAAGCAGTAACACGTTTCCGCGAAATCCTGTTCCACCAAACAACTGATGCGTATGAGAGTAGCGGTCTAATCATGGCCGTATAGATCCAAAGGACCCGTTTCGGAGGCAAGTCCCATGTCTTACCAAAAGCGCATTTACACTGCCAGAAGGTCGACAGCGCTTTATCAGTTTTCGATTCGACATTTTTGGACCATAGAAGTTTTTTTTCGAGGATAACGCCCAGATTTTTGACTTCATCGGATATAGCGAGGGATATAGGAATGGTGACACCTTTAAGCACGAGATGGGAAAGATCAGTGCCGATTCTCCTTTTCGTAAAGAGAACAACCGTGGTTTCAAAAAGGTTTACTGAAAGCCCATTACTAGTGCACCAGACATCAATCAAATTCAGGGATATCTGCGCTTGAAAGCAGACAGCCCCTAGATTTGAACCGACAGAAAGAACTACGACATCGTCCGCATAAGCTTGAGTGTAGTTTCCAGGAAAGTTGAGAGCCGTAAGCAAAGAGTCTACCACCATACACCATAGGAGGGGACACAGAACGCCACCTTGAGGGCAGCCCCTATTTACCCCTGTTATGACGCACTTGCCACAATCTGCATCGGCTACCTGTACATTAGCATTGCTTTAATTCATAACACCAAAGTATCATCTACACCATGCTGTCTGGCTGAGTTACACATACTGTCAAAGGTCGCATTATCAAAAGCACCCTCTATATCGACGAAAATGCCCATCGCGTACTCCTTCCGGCCAAGAGCACTATCAATTCTACCAGCAAGGTTTTGAAGCGTAGTCTCGCAGGATTTTCCGTGCTGATAGGCATGTTGCATCTCAGAAAGAGGATGAGATCGAAGAGCAACTTTGCGCACATGGAGCTCAACCAATCTTTCCAAACTTTTCAGTAAGAAGGAAGACAGACTTATGGGTCTAAAGCTTTTGGCTAGAGTGTAGTCAGACTTACCAATTTTTGGTATGTAAACCACTTTAACCATTCGCCATGGGTATATAGGCCAAGGCCAAGCTCGCGGTGAAAATTCTTTTCAACATTGGCATAACCTGACTTATACCTTGTTTCAGCAAAACTGGATAAATTCCATCCGGACCAGGTGACTTGAAACTCTCAAAAGATGCAATGGCATATTTGATAGCATCATCAGTCACCACTCCCGCTGCAAAATACCAGCTGTGCCGCGTGGTATTAGTCGGTTGAAATGTAGCCACCGTCGTTTGAAGGGCTGAAGAACACGTAGTAACCTGATTTCCCGGAAAGTGAGTCTCAAGTAGAAGACTGAAAGTCTCCACCTTTGCTTCAGTGTACGTGCCATCAGGTTTAAGGATTGCATCCAATTTACTTGGTCTGTTCCTTTGGAGGACTTTAACAAGCCTACTAGTTGCACTTAGGGATTCGACCTCTTCACAAAACTTTTTATAGGAGTCATTTTTCGACTTGCGACTTGCTGTCTTCTGGCTCGACAGCACTTTATCGGTTTTCGATTCGACATGTTTGGACCATAGACGTTTTTTTATCAAGGATTACACCCAGATATTTGACTTCATCGGATATAGGGATGGTGACACCTTTAAGCACGAAATGCGACAGACCAGTGACGATTCTCCTTCTCGTAAAGAGGACAACCGTGGTTTTAAGAGAATTCACTGAAAGCCCATTAATTGTGCACCAGACATCGATCAAATCCAGGGATCTCTGCGCTTGAGAGCAGACAGCCCCTAGATTTGAACCGACAGAATGAACGGCGATATCATCTGCATAAGCTTGAGTGTGGTTTCCAGGAAAATTGAGAGCCGTAAGCAAAGAGTCTACCCCCATACACCATAGGAGGGGAGACAGAACACCACCTTGAGGGCAGCCCCTATTTACCCCTGTTATGACGCACTTGCCACAATCTGCATCCGCTACCAACGTCCTGTACATTAGCATTGCTATAGTCCACAACACCAAAGTTTCATCTACACCATGCTGTCTGGCTGAGTTACACATACTGTCAAAGGTCGCATTATCAAAAGCACCCTCAATATCGACGAAAATGCCCATCGCGTACTCCTTCCGGCCAAGAGCACTATCAATCCAACCAGCAAGGTTTTGAAGCGCAGTCTCGCAGGATTTTCCGTGCTGATAGGCATGTTGCATCTCAGAAAGAGGATGAGATCGAAGAGCAACTTTGCGCACATGGAGCTCAACCAGTCTTTCCAAACTTTTCAGTAAGAAGGAAGACAGACTTATGGGTCTAAAGCTTTTGGCTAGAGTGTAGTCAGACTTACCAATTTTTGGTATGAAAACCACTTTAACCATTCGCCATGGGTATATAGGCCAAGGCCAAGCTCGCGGTGAAAATTCTTTTCAACATTGGCATAACTCGACTTATACCTTGTTTCAGCAAAAATGGATAAATTCCATCCCGACCAGGTGACTTGAAACTCTCAAAAGATGCAATGGCATATTTGATAGCATCATCAGTCACCACTCCCGCTGCAAAATACCAGCTGTGCCGCGTGGTATTAGTCGGTTCAAATGTAGCCACCGTCGTTTGAAGGGCTGAAGAACACGTAGTAACCTGATTTCCCGGAAAGTGAGTCTCAAGTAGAAGACTGAAAGTCTCCACCTTTGCTTCAGTGTACGTGCCATCAGGTTTAAGGATTGCATCCAATTTACTTGGTCTGTTCCTTTGGAGGACTTTAACAAGCCTACTAGTTGCACTTAGAGATTCGACCTCTTCACAAAACTTTTTATAGGAGTCATTTTTCGACTTGCGTTAAGTCTCTTAAAAGCTTTTTGCCTGAAAGCTGAAGTGAAAGTTCGTAGTAGATTTGAAATGCGATGTATCTGTGATCTGATAAGGTGCTATCTGGCGATACCTTCCAATTTATGATAGACTTCAAATGCCTGTTTGACAGGGTAACATCAATTACTTGCTGTCTTCTGGCTGTAACAAAGGTAGGTTGATTGTTGATGGTAATATCAGACGATAAAATGAAGTCCAAGAGTCGATCTCCCTTTATGTTGCATTTGCTGCTGCCCCAAACAGTGTTCTGAGCATTAGCATCACAGCACAAGACAAGACCTAACCTTTTGGATTCCCAAAACTCTACGAGCTCTACAACAGCCTTTGAAGAGGAGGGGTTAGGGTGTCATAGGTTAAATAAGCCGATGCAGCGACAAGAGTTTCCCAATTATCATTTGCAGGGTAAGTTATAGAAACAGCTACCAAATCTTGGCTACAAAAGCTTTTGATCATAGTAGCTTTAAAAGATTTCGATACAATAAGACAAGTCCTAGGTCTTTCGGATTGCTCATCATAAAGAACGTGGTATAAATCACTCAAGCAACCAAGACCACAGATGCAACTTTTCCACACCCATGGTTCCTGGATGGATATTATGTGTGATTTTGTTTTACAAGCCACAAGCCTGCTACTACTTAAACGGCGGTAGCAGCTTGCAGTGCTGTAGGTTAATTTGAGTAAACAAGATGGATGAATACTCTGGGCAACGTCCACTATTAGCACTGTTTGACATTGAAATGGAAATGGATCCTGCTAAGATGCAGATAGGGACGCACGTTGTACCTTGATTTGATGATCTCGGCAGCAGCCATGTCTATACTCACAACAAGAGAACTACCACCTTCATTGTGGCGGTTTTTACTCTTCTTGTGTGAACGGACAACCCAGGCTTTTGTGTCGAGACCAGGATTCTGGGTTTGCAAATGCTTTAGCACATCCGCCGATTTCCCTAGTTTCCCAGGGATCCAGCAGACAGCCCGCGTAAGCTTGGGTGGTTTGTAGACCTCAAAAGATGAAGTCCTAAATGAAGGGATTTTCGGCACCATACTGCTAATCCATTCAGAGGTTTTCTGTGATGAGGTTTTCACCTTGAGGGTTCCATCCTCAGCATCATCCATTACCAGTGCACGGGCAGCACCAACAATAGGTGCATTTCCTCTACTCATACTCAAGGGTGAGTCCACTACAACCAATTTCCCTCCATCAAAACAACTACCTTTGCTGGTAGAAGCAGGACTTCATTTGCTGATCGCTCAGCTGCTTCCTTTACCTCTTCCGCTGACCCTTAGTGAGGTGCACCTCAAAGCCAGCCACTTCAGGAGCCTGTTCAACCATTCAGATATCACGGGGCAAAATTCATCAATATTTTGAGTTTTAACTACTGCTTCTGTAGGTTAGAGTACACTAACGGATTAATTTACAGAGGATAGGTTAAAAACCGTTGCCTCCCATACCTCCTCCTTTATCCGGGCTTGGGACCGGCATGCTGCTGGCGTAACAAGGCGGAGTTAAAAAATTGGCTACTTACTGACAAGTAAAAAAAAATCGTTTAGCAAACTCCAACGGTATTTAAATGAAATGTAATTGCCAGCTTTAATTTAAAGTGTGCCGGATGATATTCCACTTAGATTGACTAGATTAAATTAAATTAAAGACGTGTACCATACATGGTACGAAATGCGTACGAAAGGGTTAACTTGAACATCTTATATTAGTTACCATACCATTAATGTTAACTCCTAAGAGTATCCAAGGCAACAAATAATTATTAAATTAAATATATAACATAAAATAATTCGTAGGATACCGTCGAGCCGACAACAGAAATTTAAAGTTTGCTTTTGGGTGCAAACTATGTATATAAGAATTTGGAGTGAAAATACAGATGTAATTATTTGTAGTGATATATTTATTTATTAAAGAAAAATATTTTTTAGTACCTATATAGCAATGTTCCTCACCGTTCGGAGAGATGAAGGGGCTCAGTAAGGTAAAATATTCCCCCTCTAGATGAGTCCGGAAACCAAAGATCGTCCTTTTCCATCTCTTTTCTATCTTCCCATCTTCTTCCCTGGGCAGGAATAAAGTGTCGTACGACCCGTGGCGAGAATCACCTCGATTGGGGGCCCAGGTTAAAAAATAGTTCAGCCGTGAATGGAGTATCCGGATACCTGGCGACCTCCAGATTAACTAGCCCTATCTGCATACGACGGATCTATGTGCAGACGGACCTTTGTTTTTTCGCAGCTAGTGGGAATCAGATGTTAAAAAAAATGTAAAAATCCAACGAAAAAGAAAAGGCAACTCCCATCCAAGAGGAATCAGAAGTGAGTGAAGGCGAACTTCCGACTTCATCTATCTCCCTCCTGAGAGATCGGCTCTGCCGCCGTGCCCGCCGCCTCTATCACTGCTGCAAAAGGCACAAGAAGTGCCAATAAAAGGATAGTGTTTTGACTATGCACTGCTAGGCGTAAAGTAGACAAATATGAAGGTCGCGACAATCTTAGCAAATGAGAGAGGGGCCACCTTTGGGAGATCGAAGGCCATTCTGGCCAAAGAATCGCTTACCCGGCTGGTACAAAAGGTAACGCTGCTCCAAAGGGGGGAGTGGATGTCTCCTACGCGGCCAAACTGAAGGAGGGTGACAGTGTCTCTGGAAAGGGGGCCAGTTTAAGCAGCAAGAGAGGCAGATCTGACGATGCCGTGAAGCCATACGATGCAAAAAAGGTGAAGGCTAGTACTTCATCCGCGTCATAAGCAAAGTGACCCAAAAGACGAGCTGCTCTTGTTTGCGATAAACGAGCTGTTGTCTTGCGGTGGTCTGACAATCGACCAGTGGAAAAACGTTGAAGAGAAGTTCTAAGTCGCCCTGTGGAAAGAACTATCCGCCGCAGGAAACGGGGATCTTCGGGGATTCGATGGCGCTGGTTGGGAAGGCGGGCGCAAGGTAGTAGCTTGTGGAAACAATTTTGGAATTCCTCAGATGCTTCGTTTTGGGAGTGCGCAACGCATGGGAGAGCGGCAAGGTTAAATGTGTAACCGTGGCAGAGTCGGCAAAGCACACTCTGCTCACGGCATGGGTATGTGTGCTGTCTCCATACACGCACCCAGAGAAGCTCCTGGGACTACTCCATGTGAAAAATCGTGCGTTCAAATCCGATACATGGAGAGTCCTAAAGACGGGAACTAGACGGTAATACGGGTAACATTTTCTGTTGTCCGTAAACAGGGATAGTCTACCATACCTGGAGAAGTCGAAAGTATGGAATACATCACCAAACAGGACTTCACAGCCGTACTCATACAAGAGTCCTGAATCAATAAGAACAACGAGATCCATTGACTTCGGCTAAAAAGTTACACGTTGTTCTACAAAGCAGAAGGTAAAATCAGTTTGTTTAAAAATAGGGCGGAGGTGTTAGATATCACGCTTGCCACAAACGTAGAAGGGCTGGAAGTTGGCGATTGGAGAGTAGTTGACGAAGCATCTATGTCAGATCACCGAAGTATACAGGGTTAGTAAATAAACACCTGAATCACCAATCAATCACCTGCGATGACTTTGTTAACTTAGAAAGGGTGGTAGAAAAAGCTAGTAAGGTGCCTAACTGTGGCGTTTTATAAAGCCTGTCCGCTAACAAAACGCCTAGAAGGGCCCTACCAAAGTGGGGGAAAAAGGAAATAGGTTCAAAGAGGAAAGAGGTCAGAAAACTCTACAACGGGCGAAACTTTTCAAAAGGGACAGTTAGCGGGATGAGTATGCAAAAAGCAATTCAAATACTTGGTCAGAAAGTCAAAAAGGGCTTCATGGCAAATATACTGCGAATCCATAGCAGTAACAGACGAGGCTTCGAGGTTATGCAAAATGCTTTCAAAGGAAGCGAGGGTCCCTAGCTACCTCAAAAAAACCACGGAAACTGGGCTGAGAGCATCCAAGATGTTCTGGAGACTTAAGTTGAAACCCACTTTCCTGGATCCACTTTATCAAATGGCTCTAAAAGCTAAGGCACAACGGGAACATCAACTTCTCTCTTTCCGAAGATGAGATAGGTATTCTTATAAATAGGGAAATGGTACGGTGGGCAATCTAGTCCTTTCAATCTCCCGGTCCGGATGCTCTTTTACCGATCATGCTTCAAAAGGCACCGGAAGTAGTAGTTAGTTTGGAGAGAAGTTAAAGTGTTTTTATAAATTAAAATTTTTTTTTTTAAATTCATGCTGAAAACTCTACAGCGTTTATTAGACATTCATATTAGGGCAAAATGTAACAATGGTTTTACGACCGAGTCACAAAATGCGCACATGAAAGGCAAATCTGTTGAAGCCGCGCTACACGAGGTAGTGGGAAAAATAGAAAACAGTTTATACTTCCGTGAGTTTGTGATGGCGGCCTTTCTTGACATAGAAGGAGCCTTCAGTAACGTGGAGTACAGCGTCATTAGAAGTGCTCTAGTGGCGAAAACATTAAACTGGGCAACTGGGTTTGCAACATGATTGCAAGTAGGGAATTGGTCAAAGCTCAGTCCGAGCGTCGTATCACCACTCCTGTGGGTCCTCAGAAAGCTTAGGATAATGAGTATTAGTGGCACGGTATATGCAGATGACCTGGTCATAATAAAGGGTGATTTTTTAGCTGGTTTGGTTTTGGCATCACTGGTTTTGACAGCTGACGTGTGTTTAGTACCTTGTGTCACTGTCAAACAGCTTCAGTTTGGTTTGCAATTTAACCATGGATCGTCTTACAAATGAACAACGCTTGCAAATTATTGAATTTTACTATCAAAATTCGTGCTCGGTTCGAAATGTTCATCGCGCGCTGCTTCCATTTTATGATCGGCATTCTCGACCTTCTGAGCAGTCTATTCGGAAGATTGTGACCAAATTTCGCACTAAATTTACTTTGTTGGACATTAAACCACCAACACGTTTACGTACTGTGCGTATTGAAGAAAATATTGCGGCCGTATCAGTTAGTGTGACAGAAGACCGCGAAATGTCGATTCGGCGCCATTCCCAGCAGTTAGGCCTTTGTTACAGCACTAAGTGGAAAATTTTGCGGAAGGATTTGGGCGTAAAGCCTTTTAAGATACAGCTGGTGCAAGAACTAAAGCCAGCCGACCTACCACAACGCCGAATTTTTGGTGAATGGGCTCTTGGAAAGCTGGCCGAGGATCCGCTTTTTTATCGAAAAATTGTGTTCAGCGATGAGGCTCATTTTTGGTTGAATGGGTACATAAATAAGCAAAATTGCCGCATTTGGAGTGAAGATCAGCCAGAAGCATTGCAACAGCTACCAATGCATCCCGAAAAAGTCACTGTTTGGTGCGGTTTATGGGCCGGCGGCATTATTGGGCCATATTTCTTCAAAGATGATGCGAATCGCAGCGTTACTGTCAATGGTGAACGCTACCGAGCGATGATAACAAACTTTTTTTTGCCCGAAATGGAAGTTCTTGACTTGCATGATATGTGGTTTCAACAAGACGGTGCCACTCCTGGGTGTTTCGGTCTTGTTCGAATGCCCTGTATTGATGATTACCCCAATGTGTCTCATGTTCCTGGGTGTTTCGGTATTGTTCGAATGCCCTGTATTGAGGATTGCCCCGATGTGTCTCATGTTCCTGGGTGTTTCGGTCTTGTTCGAATGCCCTGTATTGAGGATTACCCCGATGTGTCTCATGTTCCTGGGTGTTTCGGTCTTGTTCGAATGCCCTGTATTGAGGATTGCCCCGATGTGTCTCATGTTCCCGGATGTTTGGTTCTTGTTCGGATGCCCTGTATTGAGGATTGCCCCGATGTGTGTCATGTTCCTGGGTGTTTCGGTCTTGTTCGAATGCCCTGTATTGAGGATTGCCCCGATGTGTCTCATGTTCCCGGATGTTTGCTTCTTGTTCGGATGCACTGTATTGAGGATTGTCGCGATGTGACTCATGTTACTGGGTGTTTCGGTCTTGTTCGAATGCCCTGTATTGAGGGTTGCCCCGATGTGTCTCATGTTCCCGGATGTTTGGTTCTTGTGGTTCGCGTTACATTTGCCCGCATGGAAATTTTGACGCGGGCAAAATTTGTTGTTGTTGTTTTAGGGGCGGGACTTAAAAATATTCATGTGGCATTCGTTCCGCATGATTGCCTTCGGTGGGAGAGGCCTATTTTCGAATATTCTTTTTGAAAATAATAATTGGAGGCAATAAAAAGCACAACAACGCTTACAATAAATAAATAAGATAAATTAAAAGAGAATAAAATAACAGAAGGCTGTTGATATGTATTTTTTTTGAACAAAAAGCATTTCATTTTCGGATATAAAGTTGAAATTACTTATTTCCTTGATGTTGCGTGCATGGAATTTTACATATTATTAAAGCGTTTACAAACGAGTATTGCTTATGCATTGGAGTAATATATAAATAAGGAGGAAAGGCAAAGGCTGTTTCAAATTGGTCTTATGTCACTTCTTTAACGTGCTTATTTAAAACGCATACAGGAATATTTTCTTGTTGTTAATACCGATATTATGTTAAGAATATTACATATTATTAAAGCGTTTACAATCGAGAGTTGCTTATGTTTTATGGACTTACATATATAAATTGGAGGAGAGGAAAAGGACAACTTTTAAAAATTGGTCTTATTTCATTTCTCAAAGATGATTATACAGTAAGAATATTTAAAGCGCTTACAGGAATGCTCTACAGTAATGTATCTGCAGCAAAAAGCTTGATATAATAGAATTAAGTGGGTGCAAGGTTGGTTGTATGCAAAGATTGTTTGGATATCAGGAACTCAAAATTCATTATAAAAGCTGTTGTCAAAGACGCCTTCCTGACGAAAAGCACATACCCCGAGCGGAGCAACGAAGTTGCGTGAGCGGTACCTGCCGCCTGCGGAAAGAGGGTTGAAATCCCTTTTTCCGGCGAAGCGGGCCACCCAGGTACTGTTATCATAATAAAAATCATACAATTTTAAAGGATTTTCAGCGGGCCACTAATGTAGCGATATTTTTTACGCATTTGCACTTTCATACCTTCAAACAAAATTTTATCACTTAAGTGAGTGAACCATTGCCATCATTCCCATAGTTTTAGCCAAAAAATTGATTTAAATCATTTTTGAAATCTCTTAAAGAATTATTCATCGCTCTTATAAGAACGCTTACTAGCCATTGCAGCTAGCAATTTCACCATCATTATACCCTATCCTAAGGGTATATTAATTTTGACACATAGTTTGTAACACCCCTTAATATACGTCGTAGACCCATAAAAGTATATATATTTATGATCAGGACCAAATCCTAAGACTATTTAGCAATGTCCGTCCGTATCAACTTTTGAGGCCTTTAAAGTTATGCTAGGAAGTTGAAATTTGGAGCATATACTCCCTAGGGTCCCGAAATGGTAAAGTGTTAAAAGCTGTTAAATCCGCCCACTGCCACGCCCACAATTTAGAAAAAACCGTTTTAAGGCTTAAGTTAGAGAGATAAAGTTGTACAACCTTCACAAGATATGTAGATACTGATTACCTTTATAAATTTGTCATATAAAGTTTTTTGCCACGCCTACTTTTTGTGGGCGTTTTTCACTAAAATGCTGTTTTCTTTGAAAATTTTCATAGAAATCGAAAAAAAATGTTTAACAATATATTTAGCCAATATTTTTCCCAATATATCGCCCATACAAAGTTTTTTGGCCACGCCCACTTTTTGGGGGCGTTTTTTCAAAAAAATATTTTTTTTTCTATAAATTTTATAGAATGAAATAAAATGCTATCTATTATCTTCCTTATGAATTTTTTCTTTGGGGTACATAGGGATAAGGATAGGGTATCATACTGTTCGCCCCAAGCGGACTGTAGCCTTTCCTTATGTTTTTTTTTGCGTTTAGAGGAGGGTTTTCATTTAATCTAATATATACAAATTGACTTATTACTAAAATAGGTAATGTCGGCTTAACAACAAATCATTATCATTGCTTATATAGGAAAGGTGGCTGCCCCGTGATTCTCATGATTTCATGTACCTTCGGGAAAAATTAAAGGAAACGCCCCTTTTCACTTAAGGGATGATTTTAAAATCAAGGTCAAATCAATTAATTTCCCCATGCCATGAAAGCAAACAACTACTACGTCTGCCAAGTGTGATAAAACTCAAAAAATAATGATTTGCTTTCAAAAATTGTTTGAAATATAAATCAATCTCTTACGGAAACATTTATCGTTATTATAATAACGCTTTATAATCAAATTAGTATCCCACTCGTCTTTAAAAAACGATTAAATGACATTTCAATCAAAGCTATATCCTATACAGCACGCGAAACAATGGCGCAATTGCGAGGCGAGTTTGGTGAACAGTTAATTTCACGTTTCGTGCCGGTCAATTGGCCGCCTAGATCGTGCGATTTGACACCATTAGATTATTTTTTGTGGGGGTATGCCAAGGGTAATGTGTATAGGGACAAGCCCGCTTCGATTGACGCACTGGAAGCCAACATCCATGCATTCATTCGTGAGATACCGGCCGATATGTGTGAAAGAGTATGCCAAAATTGGACTCAGCGGATGGGCTACCTGAGACGCAGCCGCGGTCAACATTTGCATGAAATTATCTTTAAACATTAAATTGCAAGGTTCAAACTATCGATTCAAATAAATATTTCATTCATTTTTTTGAATTTTTTGTGTTTTTTTTTAAAAAAAGTTCTAAACCTCTTAAAAAATCACCCGGTAGTACAGGTAAAATATTGAAACACCTTAAGTGAGGTTATGGAGGTCGCTTTAAAAACTGAACTGGAATCTTAATGTTGCGGATCGTACTAAAAAGGCTTATAATGCTCCTTTTATCTGAAAATGAACAATAGGAAGAACCTGGGGCTTAAGACCTACGACGGTGTACTGGCTGCATACAGTACATACACACATATGGCGCAATATTATGGTAGAAAGCAAAAGAAAAGAAAACGATATGTTGCAAATTATCGGCGGTTCAACGAACGGTTTGTTTAGCCATTACGGGTGCGCCCTGTACTACCCCTGCAGCGGCATTGGACACCTTTCTGAACCAATCACCGCTTGACCTACATATCAGAAAACTGGCTGGCAACAGTAGAGTATGACTTATTTTTTTGGGTCGCTTTAAGAGGAATAGCTCCGGACATAGTACGGTCCTTTCGATGCTACTGCCAGGAAATCCAATCAGAAGGAGTGAAATCTTCCAACCCTTATATTCATAACAGAGTAGAGTTGACTTCGACATTCCGTATTATGTAATATATCCGGAAAGGGAAGACTGCCAAAGACCTGCAGTTATCAATACAAATTAAATTGCAATCTTTACAGATGGCTCGTAACCGACAGAGGGAATAGGGTCTGGGATCTTTATAAAAGATCCAGAAGTAAGGTAAACTACCCGCGCATGGAGCGACACCTTGGCCTGGTGTAGGGGCATAAGCCGACTCCAAACCTTTTGTCCGAATCAACACTGCCAGGAGTAAGATGACGGGAACTCCGGCAGCTACAAGGAGGCTAAAATAAAGAGATCAACCCCTGGGCTAATGCGAAGGTGGTTGTTAAATAAGGAGACACCTTTATGGCATACTGACTGCGAAAGAAAGAATCCATGGTGCCGACAATATACCGGGACCAGGTGATTTACAGAACAGGAATGCGGGGAGGAAGAGAAGAGTTCGCCTCGAAAAGAATGCGGTCTTCCGATGACGCACTTAAAACGCCGAAAAAGGCTAAATTAAGTGTGGCCACCGGAAGCCCCATAAACGAAACTGTGAGACGGGGTGGCCGATACAGCGAAGAAACGTTGGAGATACTGACAGAGACCAACTTCCCGGGATGTACGGATGTCTTTTCGGATTACGATACTGTAACGCAAGGCCCCCAGAGAGGAATGGATGAGGAACAGGCCAGGTCGCTAATCGACAACAAGAGACTAACCCGGGCGATCCTTCGCTCCCCTCAAAGTACCAGGGATGGATAATATAATGCCTATACTGATTCAAAAAGCAGAGGAAATTATCATTCCATGGCTGAGGATCATTTACAACGGCTGTCTCTCTGGCTCTGATATGTTCCCAAAGCTTGGAGAGAAGTCCGTGTGATTTTCATTCCGAAGGCGGGGAAAGCAAGTCAAACTACAGCAGAGGACTATAGGCCGATGAGCTTTTCCTCACTCTAGTTTAAGACTTTGGAGAGACAGACATGTCAGAGATATGATTGACGATAATTACCTATCCTATCAAAATCATAACATGCGTACATGAAAAGTAGATAGTATCAGTTTTAGAAAAATCCTTAGAACAAAACGAGTTTACCCTATATGCATTTAAAAACATTAAAGCAGATGCAAAGATGCACAGTCTGAAAAATGCTCATCTGCATAGTAGTCAATGCGACTGGATCGGGATCATGCTAGGTGCATGTCAGATTAAGAGTCACATAGGTGACATATGTATTGTACGGAAAGTCAGTAGGGAAACACCACAAGGAGGTGTCCTTTCCCCGCTCATATAGATCCTGGTAATGGATGTGCTTCGAAATGAACTAGAGACAGAAGGCTTCACCGTGAATGAATATGCGGACGACGTAGCAATGCTGGTCTCAGGCAGATTTCCCACAATCCTCAGCGAATGACTCAGCTATGCGCTCCATATTGTCGGTAATTGGGTCGTTGACCGAGCGCTGAGAGTAAATACATCCAAGACAGAAATCGTACCGTTTACTAGGAAAAGGATCATTCCAACATTCAATGCACCAAGGATGGGAGGGAATGATCTAAAGATTTCCAGTTCAGCAAGTTACCTGGGCGTTATCTTAGACTCCAAACTTAACTGGAGAGAGAATGTAGACGACCGCTTTAAACGGGCGTACGTGGCATTATATGCCTGTAGGAAAACATTCGACAGCAAATGGGGGCTTAAGTCACACATGGTACACTGGTTGTACCCAACGGTTTTAAGACCCATCCTGACATACGTTGCAGTTCTTTGGTGGAAAGCCCTGGAAGAGATACATCTTCTCTCGAACCTCACCAAAGTCCAAATGGCGGCTTGCATGGTATAAAAGGGTCCCTAAGAACGACACTAAATGCATGCCATTGAATATTTACTGTAGCAGCACATCGGCTAAAATGGCCGTCAGACTTAGAGAGTGCGGACTCTGGTTCTGGAGACCTAACGGACACAGCTCTGCAGAACTCAAATGGTGCGCCACTGTCAGCACACCAGAAACAGACTACCTACCATCGACATTCACCTTCAGCAAGGGATTCAATACCAAAATACCGGAAAAAAGTGAATGGGATGAGAATGTAGTTACGAAAAAGGAAGTGATGGCCATCTACTCCGACGGTTCCAAAGTTAATGTCGGCGCAGGCATCTTCTATGAATCCCTAGTATTAAGCAAATCTTTCAGAATAAACGCAGACTGTAGCGTCTTTCAGGCGGAGATAGCTGCCATTATCCGGGCTGTAGGCGAATTGAGAAAGCACTGGGACTGAATTACCGCATCAGTTAACGAGCAATACGTCACTGAATTATCTCGGATTGGCATTACTGCTTCAGTTATCGAACATGGTATCGAGTATCGAGTTTTGTTGTTTGCCATTTTATAGTCAGTTATCGTGTCCTGGGTGCTAGGGTACACTGATATCCCGGAAACGAGGAAGCGGACAAGCTTGTAGATTAGGAACAGAAATGAATGCATCACTGGCACTTGAATCAGTAAGAACACCGCTTAGCACCATCGCACCCCCAATATAATGGTAGTGCTGCAGACAAATCTGCATCACAGTATGGCAGTGACGGCCTGTCTGGTGGAATATATTACCAAACAGGACGTCAGAGCCGTACTCATACAAGAGCCCTGGATCAATAAGGGACTCTGGCTAAAAAGTTACACGTTATTTTACAAAGCAGAAGATAAAATCAGGACTTGTATTCTCATTAAAAACCAAATAAAGGCATTTCTTTTGAAGATTTTCAGCTCAGGTGATCTGACGGTGGCAACATGCGAGAGGGAATGTGGTAAACCACTATGCTTGACCTTTGCCTACCTACCATACGACTCTGAGGTTGTCATCTCAGAGAAGCTTATGGACCTGGCAAGACAGCAATATCGGATGCTGGAGATGGACTGTGACGCAAACGACCATCATACACAATGGGGAAGTAGTGACATCAACACAAGAGGTGAGTGTTTATATTAATTCATTATTTGGTGCAACCCCTATATTCATAACAGAGGAAATTTACCCACTTTTATGTTTAAAAATAGGGTGGAGGTGTTAGATATCACGCTTGCCACAAATATAGAAGGGCTAGAAGTAAACGATTGGAGAGTAGTTGACGAAGCGTCTTTGTCAGATCACCGATGCATACGCTTTAAGGTGGACTTCCAAAAAAGGGTATGCAGTTTCCAAAGAAATCCTAGGAAGACTGATTTGGAGAAGTATATGGGGTTAAATAAACACCTGAATCACTAATCAATCACCTGTGCTGGTAGAAAAAGCTAGAAAGGTACCAACTATGGCGTATGATAAGCGTATGCAGCGTGCGTTCCAATCTACCTCAAAAAAAAAACAAAAACATGGAAACTGGGCTGAGAGCAGCCAACAGGTTCTCGAGACTTTAGTGGAAAGCCACTTTCCTTTAACCACTTTATCAGATGACTCTGAAACGCTAAGGCACAACGGGAACATCAAAACATCAACTTCTCTCTTTGCGAAGATGAGATAGGTATTCTTATAAATAGGGAAAAAGTACGGTGGGCAATCCAGTCCTTTTAACTGTATAAATCTCCCAGTCCGGATGGTATTTTACCGATCATCCTTCAAAAGGCACCGGAAGTCGTACTGGAAATTTTTTAACAGAGTCTGAAAATTGCGTGTATACTGTTAGCTTAGAGAGAAGTTGAACTGTTTTTTATAGCCAAAGCGGGGAAACGAGGACAGGCAAAGATTTATGACTAATAAGTCTGTCATCATTAATGCTGAAAACCCTAGAGCGTTTATTGGACATTCATAATAGGGAAAAATGTACCAATGGTTTTTTGGCCGAGTCACAACATGCATACATGAAATGCAAATCTGGGTTTGCAATATGCTTGCAAGAAGGAAAATACACCTAGGAGTGCTCTAGTGGATGCAAACATTGAAGAGGGAATTATAAACTGGGTTTCCAGTATGCTTTCAAGTAGGAAAATAAACTCTTCCACTGGTCAAAGCTCAGTCAGAGCGTCGGTAACCAGAGAAACCCTTCAGGGGGAATTGTATCAGCACTCCTGTGGGTGCTGGTTATAAATAACGCCCTGAAAAAGCTAGGATAATGGGTTTTAGTGTTACGGCATATGCAAATGACGTGGTCATAGTAGTGTAGGGAAAATATTTAAACTCCTTAATTGAGGTTAGGAAGGTGGCTTTGAAAATTGACCTGCAATCTTAATGTTGCGGATCGTATTAAAACTGACTGACTTTTGTGTGCCACTTTAAGAGATTCCTCTTAAGCTTCGGATTTATTGTTTTTATAGCTTCTGACTCGCCGATGCGATAGGGATAGCACTTCAACCTTAAAGATCTTTAGTGCAACCTTAAAGAAAGTCAAAAATATTGCTTATGAAAGTAGCGGCTCTACTTTCTACTGTCCTTCTTATTCCGTGTAGAGCCGGGCACTCACATATGATGTGCTCTGCGGTTTCGTCTTCTTCAAGACACAGTCCGCACTCCGATGAGTCGACTATTTTTAGTTTATAAAGGTGATATCTTAGTCTATGGTGCCCGGTTAGGGATCCAATAAGATTTTTTACATCATGCCTAGATAGATTAAGTATCTTTTTGGCATCGTTTCTGAATGGCTGTATAAACTTTTTGGTCTGTTTTAGACCTGGGATGCTTTCCCAATAGGAGATGCACATGTTGAGATTTATAGCTGATTTTTTTTTTTATAATTTGCATGTGCAAAAGGGATTGTTAGCACCCTTATAATGTTATAGTAACACAGCACGCGCGTTAAGAGGGTCAAGCGAATTCGCAATAACTCGGTCGCCAATAAGTTTTATCGCACGTTTTTTAATTCTGTTAAGTAGCTCCAAATATGTAATTGGTGCACCGGACCAGATATGAGCGTTGTACTCAAGTTTTGGGCGAAGGGGTAAAATATTTCTTGTATCGCTTTAGGAAGCCTAGGCACTTCGCAGCGTTCTTGGCGACGTCGAATATGTGGTCATTCCAATGAAGGTTGTCATAAACACACATACCCAGAATGGAAAGTCTTTCAGATTCAGCGATTGCAAGTGCCATTTATGGATAATGGCAGAGTATTGAGGTTTCGCTTTAATGACAGAAGGCAGCATTGTGTTTTGGAAGCATTAAATTCCACTCTATTGGTTTTACCCCACTCAAGAATGCTGTCAAGATCGGAATTTAATGAGCTTAACATACGTTGCCATTCCAGTTCAACACCCGAAGATGAGGGGCATTGCCCCGGAAACGATTATGTGAAGCTGAGTGTACTGTCATCGGCGTAGGAATGAATAGGATTAGAAGTAACAGAGAGTAGATCATTTATAAAAATGGGAAAAAGAGTCGGAGACAAAACGGAGCCTTGGGGAACACCAGCATTTATTTGGTAAGTTGCCGACTTGAAACCGTCCAAAACAACTTGAATTGAACTTTCCGAAAGGTAATTTCTAATCCAATAAATAAAGGTACCATCGATTCCAAATGCACGCATTTTCGACAAAAGAGCTTGATGCCGAACTCTGTCATATGTTTGAAATATCAAGCGCAACGACCTTGCTTTCACCACCACGGTCATTAGATTGATTCCACATTTCGGTTAGTTATGTCATCAAATCAGCAGTGGACCTGTTGCCGCGAAAACCGTCTGGACCAGCGGATTTATGTACGTTGAGATCTCGAAGAACTCTTGCCACTGTACGAGTGCGAAAATGAATTAGTTCCATAGTATATTCTACGCGCTCGGGTACAGGGGGAGATAAAGCACAATCTGGCAGCGTTGGGCTAGCTCAAAATGAGGAGCAAGCTGATTGGTTTATCTAAAGAGCTGACAGTTGGAATGTCATTGCAAATGAGTGACGGGATAGATGTTGAGGCCGAATTCTTAATATTCTTAACAAACGACGAAAAGGTTCTACTACCGGTGAGACTTTTTAGCATTTTTTGCCTCAACTTTTGGGCGTAGGAGAATTTGACACGATTAATGTGGGCATTGCACTCATTTCTGGCTCGTTTAAAGTTTATTCGGTTTTCTCAGTTGGCCTTATAAGACCGAAAGCTCACCTCTTCTAACCTGATAGCCTCTTTGCAGCTCAAGTTCACCTTGGGTTTGACACTTTTAATCCTATTGGGGATAACATTTTTCATCCCCAAGTGAATTATGTTTGTTATCATATCGGCGGCAGCATCCACATCGCCATCGAGGAAGCATAGCGACCAGTTAAAACTCCTAAAGTAACCGTTTAATTGTTCCCATTTGGCTTTCTCATATTGCCATACGGTTCTTTTATGAGCTTGTTCTTTAACTTTGTGGTTGGAGTACGAGAAATTGGCCGACATGACACAGTCCTCTGACGAACCTAGAGGCGATAATACATTTATGGTGTACCTATCTGGGTGAGAGGTGAGAAACAAGTCCAGTGTGTTGGCGGTTTTACTACTAATGTCCGGAATTCGTGTCGGCTCATTTACAAGCTGGGTTAGGTTGTTTACCTCAGCAAAGATTTCAGCGTACCTGCCTTCGGGTGTTGTCTGTCCAGAATGACGAAGCCAATTCGAATTGTGAACATTGAAATCGCCGATTTTAGTGAGGGGATAAAGGGTTACAATTCGTGTAATGAAATCGGACAACTCATCAAACTCGTTAACGGTCCAAATTTGGGATTATATAAATGAAACAGTAGTGGATTAATTGCCTACGGTCGTGGAATTTAAGCCAAATAAAACTAAATTCCGGACTGGTACTTTGGCCGTATTGTGGTTGAAGTTGGTAGGCTACATCACTACGTATATAAACGGTGAGACCGCGATGGGGAAAGAATAATGGCACTAAGTTGTAACCAGGTGACTAAATTCCGACGAATCAGAATGAACGCTAAACTGATATACGCTCAGTGCCAAAACAGCTGGTTTATTTTGGGAAACATGGGCGTACAGCGAAAAAAGATTCGCTCTTAAGCCACGAATGTTACTCACATCTACTCTGAAGCTCCTAAACATTACAAAAACAAAAGACCTGCTGTTCACCAGTTACTACGCCTACCCAACCATAAAAAATACACAAATGATATGAATCACTGTGTACTAAGTATGGTCAAGCAGAAGCAGCAGCAAAAGAGATGGAATGGGGGTGAGGGACTACACGCACTATGTACTACATACAAATTTTTTTTTGGTTTTTATTGACACCGCACTGAGCACTTGTTGTTTATGGTTTTTTTTTGCACGTGCGAACGGGATAAGGGTTTTTATTCCTCCCTTTTGTGTGGTGACGAACACTGGCCGCGGAACAGAGGCACGTGTTTGCGCGTCGTTTGTTTGTTTATTGATAAGGGGGTCTCCGAGGCCTTTCTAGCCAATTCGTCAGCTTTCTCATTTCCCTCAATTCCCTGGTGACCAGACTTGATATGTAGTTACCGAAGGGTTGGAAAGCAGTGTACTACTGATTTGGAGTCAATTATTGGCGAGCTAAGTGAGTGAATATATGGTTGTTGACGCCTTTTATTCCTGAGGTGTGAATTAGGTTTACGCATTCCTTAATGGCATGGAGCACTGCCTGAAATATACTGGGACTTTTTCCCATGGGTATTGAGACATTTTTGTTTGTGCCGTGGATGCCAGCTCCCACCTCAGAATCCATTTTTGAACCATCCGTATACCACATTAGGCCATTTGTGCAATTAGGTGGGTTGTTGTAACTCATGGTTCTCTGTTTGTGATTTTAGTGAAGAAACCTTGTAGAATGTGAATGTGTAGGGGTGTTAGTCTTATTACAGCTTCTATGGCCACCGTGGGACAGGTTCGCGCCGGAAATACCAATGTATGCGAGCCGTTGTACCTTGTTTAAAGCTCACTTTTGGGTGGTTTTCTTCCACCATATAAAAGGAGCGTATGCTATAATGGGGCTAATCATCTTAAGAGCATTGCGTGTAGTGACATCGTTAGGTCATCGACCAGGTCATCGGTGTATCCAATTACGGGGAAGCCTAGATTACTAAGGTCTTGGAGTAGGTTATCAATAACCAGTGACCATAGTAGGGGTGAGAGAACTCCTCCCTGAGGGCAGCCCTTAGCGGCTATTACTGATACTGAGGTCGGTGCTGATGTTGCAGTTATTTTCCGACTAGCATCGCTTTGGTCGACCTGATCGTAGGTTCGTCTATACGTCTATGAACCAAGGCATTTGATATTGAATTATATTCGGTGTTATCGAAAGCACCCTATATGTCCAGAAAGCCGCACAGTGCAGCCTCTTTGCAGCTAAAGGCACTTTCGATTTGCTCTATTTAATTCAACAGTGATCCTTCTGTGGACTTGCTTTTCTTGTATGCATATTGGAAATGGTGCAGAGGTATGCCATTTTTTAAGCATTCTCTGATATTCTTTCTTCATCTATTATTCTTTCCATTGTTTTCAGGAAAAACGACGTCAAACTAATTGGACGGTATGATTCAGCTAGTTTGCTGGGTTTACCTGGTTTGGGGATAAATACCACGTTTGCCTCCCTCCAGGCTTGTGGTATATATCTCCAGTCAAAAATTTAACCTTATTAAGCAACAATGGTAGGCAGAAGGAGATCGAGGCCCTTTTCAATAAGGGCTGGAAAAATTCCATTTGTACCTGGTGCCTTGTGTGGTTTGAACGAATTTAGCTTCGGACATAGTACGGTCCTTTCGAAGCTACTGCCAAAAAATCCAATCAAAACAGATGAAATCGCCCCTTAGTTGACTTCGACATTCCGTATGATGTAATATATCTGGAACGGTAGGATTGGCAAAGAGCTGCAGTTATCAAAACAAATAAGATTGCAATCTTTACAGATGGCTTGTTAACGACAGAGGGAACAGGATCTGGGATCTTCTCAAAAGAAACTGAGGAAATCTATGAGACTACCGGGAACAAGGAGTGTCTTTCCATCAGAGGTTCTAGCTGTCGTCAAGGCGCCTGAGCAAATACAGATGAGATCGGTATCCGGAAGAGATATGACTATCTACATCGACAGGCAGGGCGCACAGGTAATCTAGCAATCTAGCACTAGCATCAATTTTGAAATAGTCGGGAACTGTCGCACAATGCATACGGAATTATGCAATTAGAACCGAGTGAGACTGTGCTGGGTGCCAGGACACTGCGGTATTGAAGGAAATGAGCAGGCAGATGAGCTTGCAAGTATGGGAGGGCTGCTAAATAGTGGTGAGGTTGCGTATATAGAACCTCCCCTCTGCATAATAAAGGGTTCATCATCTGCAGATTCTGTGGCGATATTCAGGCTGTTGAAGATATACCGCATATATTGTGTGATTGCGAGGCAATTTTACGTTGTGTAGGAAATTCCTAGAGAGATACTTCTTCGAAGCTTTGGGTCATATAAACGGTACAAACTTAATTAATTGGTAATTGGTTGCTCCAAACGGGAAAATGTTTAGTTTTTTTGTCTACCGTTTCTATTTTTTTTTACAAATTCAGCCGGTTCCCCAGGTTTCCACTGCGGTGCCCAGTGTTGTGCGATGGTTTTTACATCACACCCCTGACTTAACCTAACCTAGCTATGTTCTTATTGTTAGTAGATTAATTTTGCTTTAAAAATAAATATGTATATGTGGTGCCACACAAAAAAGTAACCTTCGTAACTTTTTACAAAAAAAAAAACACAGCGTGAGCGACGGTAACTGTGTCAGTTAACATCAGATTTGATCAGCTCAGTAGCCGTCAGATCGAAATAGTAGTCACTGATTAGCAGCCACCCGCATCACTTCGCGTTTCTTAACAATTTTACATTAAATAAATAATACCTAATCGAATAATAACATTTTATAAAGATTTAGTAGTGTCGCCTTTTATTTTCACCGGTTTTTGGTGACCCAGAAAGTTCACGCGTATAATTTCTTTGTTTAAATAGGTTTTTTCACGTGTTTAAGCAAATAAATTTGTCGCTATGCCCGACTCAACGACTGCTCAATGCAATACCACGCCATATGATGGCCCTAGTCTGACCAACACACGTGCCAACGTCGATGCGCCCAATCGCCGACTACCATTTGACATCAAAGCGCTTCATTTCAGCCCCGAAAGACCGGCGCTATAGTTTGCTAGCTGGAGGCACAATTCACGAGTTGTGGTATTATCGAACAACGTGATAAATTCTATAGCACTACACCACTCATCGATACGCGCTCCGCTGCAGTGGTGAGGGATATAATCATTATTTTTTGACATTCACCATTTTTTAACATATTTTAACACATTTTTTCTTATCATGGTTTTTTTACTTCAAAAATTTGGGTAAATGACGTATCCCTGTACGCGTACAAAATACATTACGTTTATAAATTAAATTAGTCAATTTATCTATTATTACGATTCCATAAAATGATTACTATGAAATACTATCTTCAAAAATGAAAGCACCCTTCATAAAGAAAATATCAGCTCTCTAAAAGGAGAGTCGTTGGTAAGATTCGAACCCACAACAACTATTGCTTATTAATGCAACTCTTAACCAACTAAGCTAAAGATCTTCTTATCTTCATTGTATTTAAAGTTGAGTACTTGTGAAACAGCGATACAGTGCTATTGATAAAGTGACATAATGGCATCATCATCGCGCACCGGTGCGCGATTAGCAATTTCAGCAATAAGTGAGTAAGCGCGAGTTTCGCTGAGCAGGCTATTGATAAAGTGACATAATGACATCTCAGCAATTTCAACTGAGCGAAAAATTTAGCAACTGAAAAGCCCGGCCCATAGAACCCGTCGCTGGCGTGTGTGCGTTAAAACTTTAAAATTAACGCATGGAACGTCCCATAGAATGCGTTGGAGCTTTGACTGTTGTGTTTTTTTTTCCATCAACGCTATATCAAAAAATGAATCAAAATCAATATCGCTGCAGTGGTCATCAAATATGTGTTTAAGATTAGTCTTGTTTTCCTCAAATCAAATTAAATAGTTCGCTTTATCTCTAATCAATTGTTTTGGAATTTTTGAGAATGTTTGACGAAAATAAAAACAAGAAATATTATTGTGTCTGCCGTAAGCAAAATAATTGGCAATATTATTTTGCTGCTCAGTAGAAATATCACCGAATAGTATAATAGAATATGGTTTAATGTTTTCTGGACTTGGCAGAGCTTCAATTGAAAAACATTTAATACCTTTTGATTTAAAGTCTTGGCTAGTACATGCTTTACTAAATTCATGAATCAGTTCTTTTACATATTCATATTTTTCTTGATAACAAGTTTTTGAGCAAATTATAATATCAGAATATTAAATTTAAAAATTGGTCCACAAATAATTGTTCTTAAAATGTTTGCAAAATTTTTAAGAGTTAATTTGTTTTTGCTAACTAAAGCCCTAATTTGAATATTATTCATTTATTATAAAGGGTGAACCAAGTAGAGATACTTTTTTTAATAGCCTTTTTTGACAGATCACGTGTGAGTCGTGTCATGCTGTCATGTTATTTTTGTTTAGTATTGTTTGGCATTTCATAATGGAAAGACTTACGCGTGAACAACGTTTACAAAATGTTCAACTTTATTATGAAAATTCACGTTCTGTGAGGAATGTGTTTCGTGCACTTCGCTCAACTTATGGTCAACATAATCGGCCTACTGAGCGCACTATTCGCAACACCATCACCCATTTTGAGACCCAGCATTCATTATTGGATAATATTCGACCGAATAGATCACGTCCAGCACGCTGTGAAGAAAATATAGCGGCCGTAGCTGAGAGTGTACACGAAGACCGTAGAGAGTCGATTCGGCGCCGTTCGCAGCAACTCGGACTGACGTATGGAACGACTTGGCGCATTTTACGTCAAGATCTTAAATTGAAAGCGTACAAAATACAGCTTGTGCAACAACTGAAGCCGCTCGACCTTCCCAAGCGACATCGCTTCGCTCTATGGGCTCTTGAAAAGTTCCAAGAAGATCCGACGTTTTCGAGGCAAATTTTGTTTAGCGATGAGGCCCATTTCTGGCTCAATGGGTATGTAAACAAACAAAATTGCCGCATTTGGGACGAAGGGCAACCTGAAGAAATTGAAGAACTGCAACTTCATCCAGAAAAAACAACGGTTTGGTGTGGTTTGTGGGCCGGTGGAATCATCGGTCCATATTTCTTTAAAAATTATGCCGGTGCGAACGTAACCATCAATGGCGACCGTTATCGTGCCATGATAACCGACTATTTAATGCCTGAAATTGAAGCTCGTGATCTCGTCGACATTTGGTTTCACTTCCCACACATCGCATCAATCAATGGACTTATTGAGAGAACATTTCGGTGAGCACATAATTTCACGTTTTGGGCCGGTCGATTGGCCACCAAGATCGTTTGATATCACACCGTTAGACTCTTTCCTGTGGGGATATGTAAAGTCAAAAGCTTATGCCGTTAAACCCGCTTCGATTCAGGCCTTGGAGGAAAACATCACGCGTGTCATTCGCCAGTTACCAGTCGAAATGCTCGAACGAGTGATCGAAAATTGGACTCAACGGATGGACCATCTGCGACGTAGCAACGGCCAACATTTGATAGACATAATCTTCAAAAAATAAATGCCAAAGAATGTTCTTTCAAATGATAATAAACATTCTCCATTAAATTTGAATTTTCTGTGGTTTTTTCTTTAAAAAAGTAGGGAACCACGAAATGGATCACCCTTAATATAGAAATAATATGTTTTGTTAAGCATGTTTTCTTCAAAAAACTGTTTATTTCTATAAAATGTACATTACTTGGTTAATGGATTATAAGAGTAAGAATTTGGTTATGTTTTGATATCTTCATTATTAATATTTATAAGCCGACTAACGATTCCATTAAATGTTTTAATATCAGCAAGGATGATAGTTTTGTTGCGTCTTTTATGATGTCCTTTTTTTTATGAATTAATATCTGATCGCAACGTTTGGCCTGTAAATACCTTTGTTAAGGAAATTTAGCCTCGTGCCGCAAAAAAAATTTAGTCTCAATTGTCCATCTTGACATCTTCTCCTTGACCGAAACTTGGATTCATGTCAATAAATTGGATACGGAACTCTTTACTCGCGAGTTCTCCGTTTATAGAAACGATCGTCATAAGAATAACGTGAGGGCTCTTGGAGGTGGTGTCCTGATAGCTGTTCGTACTCACATTGAGTCCCGAAAGATCGACTTTCCATTTTACCTCAATATTGAATTCATTTGTTTAAAAATCACTTTTGGGAATAATTATTTGTTTATTGTAAACGCAGACATACGGGCCCACCATCTTTGTTCGTTATCAGAACTATCTATGGCTCTCGACCACATATTTGACATATCTTGTTGTGACAGTACAATTCTACTTCTTGGCGATTTTAACTTGCCTCATATTAAATAGGAGCCTTCTGAGGATAAATCTCACTTTATCCCCACCATTGACTCTGCACAAGAAGAGCTATCGCTACTTAACAACATTTTATCTTTTGACTTACAGAAAGCTGTATAAAAAACTATAAAAATGGAACTCTCGATTTAGTATTTTCTTCTGACGCTGTTAGTACTGTTGATGATGAATCTCACAAAAGTATTACTAACATAGACAAAAATCATTAACCATTGCACATTTTTATTGACTTAGGTGGACGAAAACAGTAATTCGTATGACCGTCCGCATTCCTATAACTTTCGAAAAGCAAATTTTCAGAAGCTTTCTGAAGAAATTAAAAATTTGCCTTAAAAATGTACAAGTTCTCTGATATTGATGTTGCAGTTGAATCATTCAATGCACTAATTAATGACTGCATGAATCGAGTGATACCTGTTAAGTCATCTAGAAATGGCCACTTGTTCCACCCTAGGTATTCGAGAAAGCTTAAGTCGAGACGAACTCGATGAAACAGAGCTTGGAAAATTTATTTAAAAAGCCTCCTCCAATCTGATTTCGATCATTATTTAATTCTATTTAATGAGTTTGAAATTTTATCCCCTAAATCTTTATAGGGAATATGTCAAAAATATGGAATTTTCATTAAAAAGTGATCCTAATCGGTTTTGGAAGTTTGTTAACTCGAAGAAAAGAGCGAACAACAGTGTCATAGTGTCATTTGTAACGAAACAGGTCCACTGTTAAAAATATGTTAAGTTTTTTGCGTGCATGCTCTAGTTCCTTAGAAAATAATAATGAAGTCGAATGCATATACACCGACTTCTCTAAGGCTTTCGACCAGCTGTCCCATGAGATAATCAGATTTAAACTCGGGGCGTATGGTTTCCCACCTGTTTTTATAAAATGGATTAAATCATACCTTAGGGGAGGGATTATCGTGCCAAATTTAGAGGTTCGTTTTCTGAATCTTTTTCTGCTCGGTCTGGAGTTTTTCAGGGAAGCCACTTAGGCCCTATTTTATTTATACTTGCCATAAACGATGTTAAAGCATGCATAATGCAGCAATATTTTAATACACGCAGATGATTTGAAAATTTTTCAATCTGTTAACAATCAGTATGAAAGAAATCTTATCCAAGCGGACATATTCAAATTTCATATGCTGACATCTAAATGTCATAAAAGTATATATATTTATGATCAGGACCAAATCCTAAGACTATTTAGCAATGTCCGTCCGTCCGTATCAACTTTTGAGGCCTTTAAATTTAAGCTAGGAAGCTGAAATTTAGAGCATATACTCCTTAGGGTCCCGAAATGGTAAGGTGTCAAAAGTTTTTAAATCCGCCCACTGCCACGCCCACAATTTAAAAAAAAACCTTTTAAGGCTTAAGTTAGCGTGATAGAGTATTGGAACCTTTACAAGATATGTAGGCACTGCCCTCCTTTATAAGTCTGTCATATACGATTTTTTGCCACGCCTACTTTTTGTGGGCTTTTTTCACTAAAATGCTGTTTTCAGCGAAAATTTTCATAGAAACTCAAAAAAAAAGTTTAACAAGATATTTAGCAAATATTTTTTCCAATATATCGCCTATACAAAGTTTTTGGCCACGCCCACTTTTTGGGGGCGTTTTTCCAAAAAATATTTTTTGTTTATATATTTCATAGAATGAAATGATATCCATCACCTTCTTAATGCGTTTTTCTTTGGGGCATATAGGGATATGGATATGGTACTGTTCGCCCCAAGCGGACTGTAGCCTATCCTTTTGTTTTTTTAAACCATTTCTAACGATCTTAAAATATCAAGTTTTCGTCCTAAAGAGAACGTTTTTGTTATTTGAACGTTTTTCACTTTTTCCACTTCTTTTACTAAGGTGTTATCACCACCATGGCAGGAGGACAACTGCGAGAATTCGATTTTGTTAGATTTAAGAAGGGGTTTTATTTAATCTAATATATACAAGTTGACTTATATCTAGACTTATTACTAAAATAGGTAATGTCGGCTCAATAAAAAGGGCCCGACGGATTTCTTATGGCTAGGCTAACAAATGTTTTACATAACATTACTTATGACTACTCTTAATCTTATAATTGGATAGTAGAAAAATGTAATTTAATAAAATTTGTTCCTGTTTGGATAAAAAGAATTTAATTAAAATTAAGAGGGTTTTACCCCCTGTAGTGACTGTCCGTTTTTTCATAGAACGGCGTCAACTGGTTTTGGATGATGTTTTCAAACCTCGAGTCCGTGATAGCACGGGGATTCAGGTATCGGTGTGTTGGTTCCAACTCCTGTTGAATTAGGTCCTGGACTTCTGTGTTTGGGTGGTCTTCGAGATTTCTCAAGAGTCTTCCGGATAGATCCATCATAAAATTGTTGATTGGTTGGCTAATTCCTGATTCTTCGTAGAGTCTTCTTGTGGGATAGTACCTTAATCTTGCGGGGTTCCGATATAGTCCTGTGCAGGATCTTAGTATCTTCCTCTCGAATAGCTGGATCTTCTTCATTGTTGTTGGCGAAATGGTGAAGCAGATAGGACAACCGTAGGTTATCACTGGACGGATGAGTTGCTTTTACATCAGCAGTTTTGTCTGTTTGCTTAACCCAAAGTGCCTCTTGAGCAACGGGTGTACCAGGTGAAGCGCAAAATTTGCCGTTTTGAGGGTGATGTCTGCATGCGGGTTGAACTTCAATCTCTCAGTGAAGTTGATCCCCAAGTACTTCCTTGTTTTCTTGGTGAGTACCTCGGTGTTGTCCGGGAGTTTGATTTTTATGTTGCTGCAGCAGGTAGCAAATGCTCGTCGTCCTCTGGTCGCTGTCACTGGATTCCTCAAACATATTAACTCCGTCTTGGCGCTGTTGATCTTCAGTCCCCACTGCAGGTAGTAGTCCCAAAGTTTCCTGATATGGGTCTCGATTCTTCGTGAAGCCATTTCTGGTGACAGAGAAGTAGCGTATGTGACGGAGTCGTCTGCATAAAACAATGTTTTGCTACATTCTTCATTGGCTGGTTGGTCTGCAGTGTAGATGTTGAAGAGGATCGGACCGAGTCTGGATCCATGAGGTACTCCTGCCTTGATTCTCTTTACCAAAGACTTTGAACTATGTACCTGAACAAAGAACGATCTATTTGTTAAGAAATCAAAGATAAACCTCACCATACAGTTAGGAAATCCAAAATCCATTAACTTATAAATCATCCCTTGATCCATACACTGTCAAAGGCCTTCTCAATGTCCAGTAAGCAGGCAACAGTTATTTCTTTTTTGTTTAAACCCATGGTCACGTCATTTTGGAGCTTCAGCAGAGGATGAATGGTGGAGTGTCTTGGTCTAAATCGGAATTGGTAGGACGGAAGTATGCCTCTCACCGCACACAGGTGATTGATTTTGCGCACCAGCCGTGACTCCATAATTTTGCTGACACAACACAGAAGAGCTATTGGACGGTATCCACTAACTTTTGTCCCGTCTGTCTTCTCCGTTTGGCACTGGAACAAGCTTGGCTACTTTCCATGTTTTCGGGAAATAGCTGTTGTTAATGCAGTTATTAAAGATGATCGCCAAGAGTAGGATGGCCACGCTTGGTGGTGTCTGGCGTTGATACCCCTCCAATTACGCAATGAGTGTGCTCGTTACACAAATTGTTGAAGGTCGTCAGATCTTGAAGTATGTTTCCTCTTGCGGCGCTGCATCGGTTGTAGACTGATACAATCTGCAGCGTTTCCACTTCAGTCACCTTGATGATGACCGCTGTTGTTTCCATGCTCGTTAGTCCCGGTATTTGGATTTTCTCACCTCGGTATGAGTTTTTGATTATGATTGCAGTTCCAGTTTTTTCGTTGGTTTTGTCTTCTCGGCTCCATCTGGTTTGTAGGGGTTTTTGCTGTTGAGTCTTGTTTCCTGTAAGAAGAAAAGAATGTCGGGTTTCGTAGACTTAATAAATAAGTTTAAGGAACTCCGTTTGGCTGTGGAATAAATAGAACTTACATTATATTATTTTTTTTTTTTTTTTTTTTTTTTTTTTTTTTTTGTTATCACGTTTTATGAAGCATAAAAGGTTTCAAAAGTTTAAACAATAGTTTCTGCGAAGCCGAGGCTTTTCTGCAGAAGATTATGTGGCAAGAATTTTAATTTTGACAAATATTTAGCTTAGTATGTTTTTTAAATCTGTTAAAGTACATAATATAATTATATTAGTGATTTTAATTCCCTGTTTTTTTTTTTTTTTTTTTTTTTCAGTAGGAGAAAATTGCGTTTGTACAATTTACTAATTTAAAATTGTATAGTTCTAGATGTTGACATTTAAAAAGACATTTTTGAGATATTTTTTTCTTGTTTTGTAATTTGTTATATTTGAAAGTTCTTGAGGTAGTTCATTGATGATAGATGGAACGCTGAATTGTAGTTGTCTTCTCCCATAGCAGTTGTAACTCCTTGGTACTTGCAGCATACCTTGGGCACGTCGTCTTGTATTCCGGTCGTGATCGATTGGTCTGGTAAAGCGGTTGTCATTCGAGAACTGCAAAACTATCGCCATCTTGAATAGCTGTTTTACATTAAGCACCTTGAAATCTTGTTCGCATTGATGTAGATTGTTGCCGTTTATTTGCCTTAACGCCGCATTTTGTATTTTTTGCAGCTTTTGAATGTGGGTGTTCGCTGCATCGCCCCAGGCAAGTACACCATATCGAAGCTTGTAATACACCTGTTTCAAAACCGGTGCTGTTGCGTGGTATTTTAAATGAGTTAGTGCGTATAAAGCCTTCCTTAGATCCATACGCAATTTATTGATGTGCTTGTCCCAGAGAAAATGGCTGTCAATTACAACTCCAAGATATTTGTAGCTCTCTACTAGTTCAATAACCTCACTTGCGGTACTAGGGCATTCATCATTTTTAATAAATATTGGTATTTGCGTTGATTTGTAACTTGGGTTGCGTATGTGCATGATTTTTGTCTTCTTAGCGTTGATAACCAAACCATTATCGTGGCACCACTTTACAGCAACATCTAATTCTTCCTGCATTATTGATGTCGCCATTTCCAAAGATCTGTGATGCACCACAATCGCTGTATCATCGGCAAAAGCATAGGGGGTGCCCTTCTTAAAAACGTTTAATAGCTCATTTGTGTAGAGAATGAATAGGATTGGACCAAGTTTTGATCCCTGGGGGACCCCATATTCAACCTTTTTCCTCTCACTCATCGCATTCTTAATTTTCACACAATACAGCCTGTCATGTAGATACTCCCGTAGCCAGTCCGCCATTATTCCTCTTATGCCAATGCGTCGTAGAGCTTCTAATAATTTTGAATGGTTCAATGTGTCGAATGCTTTACTGAAGTCCATGAATACTACTAAGACATGGTGGCTTCTGTTCAGACTATTGTTGACCAGGTTTGCAAATTCAGCTAGGAGTTTGCCAGTGTTTTTGCTTTTTTGAAACCCGTATTGTCTATTGTGTATTAAAGAGTGCTTGGATATAAAATTCTGCAATCGTTCCATAATTACGCCTTCCATACATTTTTCAATAACTGGGAGAATCGAAATTGGTCTATAATTACTGATTTCGTTTCTTACTCCTCCTTTGTAGATTGGCCTTACTACTGCAGTTTTGAGGGCTATCGGAATTTTTGATTGTGCCAAGCTGAGGTTAATAAATTTGCAGAGGATAGGAGCAAATATATTTGCATGTTTTTTTATGTCAACTGCTCGAATTTCATCTATACCTGGCGACTTATTTACTCCCAGATTGTTTATGATTTTATTTACCTCATCAATGGTAGTAGCCTTGGCGAATATTGAATTCGCTATGGTTTTATTTGTATGAGTTGACGTTATCGCACTGCAGTGATGGATTATATTACTCGTTTGTGATAAAAAGTTGTTTGCACATTTATTAGTTAATATTGCAACATCCGTTGGAAAATTGGCTATCATGGTCTCGTCGATATTTGACTTTTTCCTTCCCAAAAGCTCGTTTATTAGTCCCCATGTTTTGCGAGGATCAGCTCTGAATAAATTGAACTGATTTTTATAGTAATAAGATTTTTGTTTTGTAATTTCTTTATTTATTTTGTTTCTAAAACTTTTGTATTCGGTCTCATAACTTTTGTTAAACCTATTGTTTTTCCAGCGTCTGTATAGTTCATCCCTTCGCTTGCAACTCACAATTAAACTCTGGGTCATCCAGGTACTAGGCTTTCTTTTATTTTGCATTATCGTGAGAGTTGATGTTTTATATATATGTTGCATCTTGTGATTTAGCTTTTGGTATATGTTTTCGGCATCATCCTCCGTCAGAACATCTTCCCAAATTTCTTCACGGATGAGCTGGTTAACTTTCGCATTACTTATCGTATACTTAGCACTGTCTGTCTTCTTAACAAGGTTTGTTGTATCACCAGTATAGTATAAAATTGGGTAATGATCAGTTAACCCACTCTCTATTACTGCAGAGCTTATTTGGCCATCTGTTCTGCTGAAAAGGATATGATCTATTGCTGTTTTAGTTCCATTTTCTGGATCTATTCTTGTAAATTCGGTGATGATGTTCATAAGTCCTAACGATGCTAGCATTTCCAAATAATCTTTTACGTAGTTAGATCTTAAATCACGGACATTTATATTTATATCACCCATCACTATAATTTCTTCATTTTTCCTCAGCCGACCCAAATTGTTTTCAACTTCCTTAATAAATGCGTTTTTACTAAAACCAGGTGGTCTATAAATTCCCAGAATGTATATAGTTTTATTTCCCTCTTTGAAACTGACTTTTAAACTTTCATACGAAATCGTCTCTGATGAACCACAAAAAATGTTAAAATACCAAGCAGATTTATTGTGAACATAATTCACAGATAAGTTTGCCTAGGATCATTGTTTTTGCTCTATCGTCGAGGCTACTGTAGTTGCTGGAAACAACCTTTCTAACCTTCTGGAGAAGGGTCAAAAGATCGGTACCAAACAACCTCTCTGTATCCTCGAAGATATTCGACGAGCTCTTATTTGATGCTATGGGGGTCTTTGGAGTTGGTGCAGCGGTGGTCTTTGGTGTTAGTGCAGCGGTGGTCTTTGTGGTTGCCTTCGCAACTGGCTTTGGGAGTGGTTTCGCAGCTGGCTTCACGTGTGGTTTTGTTGTGTTGGTAAGGGCGGCGACGGCGGCATAGCTCAGACCGGATTGAATGGCCTTCGAAGCCAAGCTCAAGGCAAACTTGTGCTGCTCCTTCTTCTTCAGACCATTTTTAGCTTTTTCGGCTACCTTCTCCTTGTAGTTTGCTGGGTGTCCAATTTCTTGGCAGTTGGCGCAAAAAACTGAGTCGTCCTTTTTGTTGTCGATGCTTCTTGGCAATTTCCGGGTAAGTGCTCGACCTTGCACTTCATGCGGCGGTATTTTATGCCGCAGTTGCTAGCAACGTGTCCGAATTTTTGACAATTTTTACTTTGCGTAATGCCGCTGGCTTGAAATTTCACCCAGTAAACTTTTTAATTTTACAGCAAAGGTTTGCTGAAAATAGACGAAATTTCGCTGTTAGACTGCGAGAATTCAGAAATTGTGCGCTGCTTAAATATAATTTACTGACCAGCTGTTTATGATACATTTGTTCCGTGTGATACTCATCGTTTGGCATGCCTTAAAAAAGAAATTGCCCACGGGTTAACAAAACAGTGAGGTTCTTCTCGTTAGGTTAGGTTAACAACGACAGAAGACACAGGTCAGACAATACTCAGACGGTAATAAGAAAAACCAAAAAAACACAAAAGCAATAAACAGTGAATTCACTAATAAAAATAGATAACATTAACAAAGTTATAAAACCCCACCCGACATCCGAAAATATACCTGAGAATGGGTATTAAAGGAAAAAATTAAGGTCGTCAAGGCATGTCTGCTCGAAAAAATCAACAAAACTAAATCCCTTGTGAAGACTGTATGCAGAAAATACCATTAAATTATCTGAGGGCTCAGCAAAACCAGCACCACACATTTACCGCGAAGGAAGACCGGATATGTATAGTTATCCTAAAAAAATACACCATTCACCCGCTCCCGAAGACATCATCAGCGGACTGCTCGAAGCTGGATTTAACGCGCTGAAGGCAACAGCCTTCAAATCACCGAAAAACAAATCCATCATCTATAATGCCTTCGTTATCGAGTTTGAGAAGGGAACTAGTGTAATTGAGGTCGTCAAAGCGAAGAACCTGCTTAGCGAAGCAGTCGTATTGGAAAGACTTCTTCTCAACGAAGTTACACAATACCGGAACTGCCAAAGCTTTGGCCATGTCAGCATCAACTACGACATGAAGCCGAGGTGCGTCAAATGCAAGGACGAGCATGATCCCGGTCAGTGCAAACGTCTAGAGCAAACATTTGGAGCTACTTGAAAGGATCCAAAAACGTGCAGTAAAACTTATTAGAGTTCGAGACATCGCGAAATCACATGATTCTCTTAGTCATCGTCTTAATGTCTTCTGCCTGTAATTTTTATAATTTTTTATATTAATTGTGACACATAGTTTGTAACACCCCTTAATATTCGCCGTAGACCCATAAAAGTATATATATTTATGATCAGGACCAAATCTAAGACTATTTAGCAATGTCCGTCCGTCCGTCCGTCCGTATCAACTTTTGAGGCCTTTAGAATTACGCTAGGAAAAATTTGGAACATATACCCCTAGGGTTTCGAAATGGTAAAGTGTTAAAATTTTCAAAATACGCCCACTGCCACGCCCACAATTTAGAAAAAACCGTTTTAAGGCTTAAGTTAGAGAGATAAAGTTGTACAATCTTCACAAGATATGTAGGTACTGCCCACCTTTATTAATTTGTCATATAAAGTTTTTTGCCACGCCTAGTTTTTGTGGGCGTTTTTCACTAAAATGCTGTTTTCTTCGAAAATTTTCATAGAAATCGAAAAAAAATGTTTAACAATATATTATTCCAATATTTTTCTCAATAAATCGCCCATACAAAGTTTTTGGCCACGCCCACTTTTTGGGGGCGTTTTTTGAAAAAAAATAATTTTTTTTCTATAAATTTCATAGAATGAAATAAAATGCTATCCATCATCTTCCTAATGCTTTTTCTCTTTTGGGTACATAGGGATAAGGATAGGGTATCATACTGTTCGCCCCAAGCGGACTGTAGCCTTTCCTTATGTTTTTTTATAAAAAATGAGTACTAACTTCTTTAATTATCGAATACAAGAAACAATTTGCCGCTGCACCTGATATTTCAATACAAAAATCAACGAACTGTCAAAATCTATAGCAACCTACCGGGGCGAAATTTGACCGCCAGGGGAAGCCTTCATTGATCAATTGAAAAGTAGCTTATTATTTCGTTCGCAATTGCAGAGTGCTATCACTTCTGCTTCAGATATTACGTCGTTGCCTAGAAATAATCTTCGTATTTCCTTTAGGATAGGACATTTTCCAATAAAATTAATGACATCTTCTCTTTCGGAAAAATGGCATATGCTGCAATTTCGTTCACGAAAATTATGGTTAGCTATATATGTACTGAAGATGTTATTGAAATTATAAAAATGTGTACGCGCACTAACAATAGTTTAGTTAAAGTTTCAACATCACGATGGCGCTCGTGCATACATTTTTGAATTCTTTTAATTAACGACTTATTTTACTTTGCATCATAGTTTACAAGCATTTGATGGGTGATTCCCAGAAATTCTTTGGCTGTGATTTCTTGGCGCTCATGTCAAAGATCTCATCTTTCTTTCCTCTTTATGAGGCCTGTCCCGATGATATCGGCAAAAAAACACCTCTACCTCGAATTCTGCTATAAGTTATGTTTAGGACAATAAGAAATCTAAACGTCTTCGGTTTTAGCGGAGTTTATTTTGATTCCCGATTTTTGGTAGTATTCCGATAGTTTGAGGATGTATGACTTAACTCTACGCAATGCAATGTTAGGGCAAGTGTAAGAAGAGTAGGTGATAGAGTCATCTGTGTAAAACAGAGTCTCTGTTCGAGAATCAGTTTGTGGTTGATCAGAAGTATATAGATTAAACCAGGTTTAGCGCTGCGCTACCCCTGCTTTGATACCCCTGATACTGGATTTGGAGCTGTAAATGATTCTTATGGTATGTGTTGGGAAACTAAGGGGTCTTAATCTAAACGGAATTAAATGCCTTTTCAATGTCAAGTAGATAAGCAGCGGTGTTCTCTATCTTATTTAACCCAATACTAACATCGGCGTGAAGCTTCAACAGTGGGTGAAATGTGGAGTGATTGTTTTAATCCGAATTGGTAATTTTGCGATATTTCTAGTTCGGTGCAAACAGAGTTGGTTTTGTTTAAAATCAACATGGATAGAAGTTTGTTTATGTTTGGGAGCAGAGAGATGGGTCAAAATTTTGAAATGCGATTCGCAGTTTAGAAAATCTTCCGCAATTTTCCATTTGGTTGGAAAATAGCAGTTGTCAATACAATTATTGAGAATAATTGTGAGAAAAATTATTGCTCTTTTCATGACAAAGTTGGAAATTTTTTCCGGACCTGAAGACTTTTCCGCGTTACCGGTATAAATTGCTACCGATAGGTTAGTAGGGCTGGTGAAAGACTCATCAACTAGAGTGTAGACTGATGGGTTTGTTGCTGAAAACTGGGCAATTGGGCTGGGAATTTCAGCCGTTAGTCCAGTTACTTCACTTCGGGTTCAGTGACTAGAGACTTTTTTCCAACAATTTGGTTTATTTTCTTAAAGGTGTCTGGGCCTGGTTTGATAAGGTTCAGTCTCTTTTTGAAATGATAATTCACAAAGGATTTTGTGTTCTCAGAGTGCTAAGATAATTGAACTGTTAAAGAACACTCTGATATTCAGCGCAGTGTGTATTAAGCGTAGGGTGGAATATTCGTTGCAGAATTTTATAAGTAAAAATTAAGAGACAACATCCCAATTTCTCCCTCAAATTTGAGTAACCACCAAATTGACTCAGCATTCTTAAAAATTGAAAACTCAAATTCTGAAACTCCCAACAAAATCCCGTCTAAATACAAAGACCTTCCTGTACACACTCATAATATGTATAAACACGGACAAAAGCTTCGGAATTTTATCGGAGGATTTAATTAAAATTAAGAGGGTTTTACCCCCTGTAATGACTGTCTGTTTTCTCATACAACGGCGTCAGCTGGCTGTGTCCTCTGGTCGCTGTCAGTGTATTCCGGAAACATATTAATTCCGTCTTGGCGCTGTTGATCTTCAGTCCCAACTTCAAGTAGAGAAGTAGCGTATGTGACGTAGTCGTCTGTATAAAGCAGTATCTTGCTTCGTCCATCATTGGCTGGTTGGTCTGCAGTGTATATATTGAAAAGGATCGGACCGAGTCTGGATCCCTGAGGTACTCCTGCCTTGATTCTCCTTTCCGAAGACTTCGCACTATGTACCTGAACAAAGAACGATCTATTTGTTAAGAAATCAAGGAATAACCTCACCATACAATTAGGAAATTCGAATTCCATTAACTTATAAATCAGTCCCTTCATCAATACACTGTCAAAGGCCTTCTCGATGTTAAGTAAACAGGCAATAGTTGTCTCCTTTTGGTTTAAACCCAAGGTGACCTCGTTTTAGAGCTTCACCACAGGATGAATGGTGGAGTGTTTCGGTCTAAATACGAATTGGTAAGACGGAAGTATGCCTCTCACCGCACACAGGTGATTGATTTTGCGTAGCATCAATGACTCCATAATTTTGCTTACACAATATAGAAGAGCTATTGGACGGTATCCACTAACGTTTGTCCTGTCTATTTTCTTTGGCACTGGAACAATCTTTGCTACTTTCCATACTTCGGAAAAAAGCTGTTGTTAAAGCAGGATTTTATCACTAGTTAGATCATTGGATTTGCGATGATACTTCTTGTGAAGTTGCCTCTTGCACCTGTTCTTTCACTGTTTCCAGGAACTCAGACATATGAGATGGTGGTAGATCCGTGAAGTTCGCTTCGAAGTGGGTGGCAAATGCTTCGGCCTTTTCAATTGCGGTGGTTTCAGTTTCCTCTCCATGGCTAATATTCTCAGGAATAGACTTTGATTTCCCAACCAGTGAGTTGATCTTCTTGAAACTGTCTGGTCCTGGCTTTATTTTTTCTAACCTCTGCCTGAAATTATTCTCCCTGTGATGATTTATTGCTCTGCAAAACATCACGTTGGTACACTCCAGTTGGAATTGTTTACTTCTGTACTCGCTGTTGTTGGTGTCCCATTTCCTATGGAGAATCCGTTGCAACCTCTTCCTCAGTCGTTGCCTGTGGATATATATTGCCTGGATGTGCTGCGGTAGGTGTCCATATCTGTCTCTGCTAGTCCTGGTTGTCTTCTGTTAGTCTACAGCTGCGTTCACTACAGCTTCGAAGTGGTTGGTGACTCCATCAATCTCTAAATTGTTGAGACTGTTGGCAATGTAATGCTGTCCTCAATGTCTGCCTGCCTCTAGCGGTTCCAATTGATTCGGTTGAATCTGATATGCATCTCTGGGGTGGGCACCTCCAGTAAAATTCGTTGGTTCAGCCGAACTCGAAGCTCCACAGCCAGATGATCAGAATCACTAGTATGCGCAATGCAAGAGTAATTCCGAAAATCTGGAAGGATGTTAAAGAAGCTCAATGGTGTTCTCGGGAAGGTCTTCTGGGCTTGCGAAATAACTACTAGGGTGTGCAGGTGTGCAGGAACAATAGTTGCTCCTTGTGGTGATACAATACAAGGGGACTTCAACGCCAGACACCAGCTTTATTAAAATAAAAATTAACAAAATATTAGTGGTCGTGGTAAAGGTGGAAAAGGACATGCAAAGGCTCGTAAAGTATCCAAGATATTACAAAGCTTGCAGTTCGTCGTTTAGCTCGTTGCTGTGGTGTAAAATAGAGAGCTGCATGGCTTCACTCATAACATACGTTTAATGGACTCCAATTGAATTAAAAAAATGAGTGAGTGCGAGGCACACAATGAAACGAATGAGTAGCAATGTGAGTACGTGTTGTCTCTTACACCAGACGGCATTCAGCGAAATGAATGAGAATAAATCAAGCGTAAAGCGGAATAAAAAATTTCGCACTCGAAGACACTCAAATTACTCGAGTTTTTGTGTGAATTCATTTCGTTCGATTCAAGAGACGCAAGCAGTAGACTGTCGTTCTTTCCTTTCTTCTTTTTCTTTATGTGCGACAAGACAACAATTAAAAACCCGCTTTGTCATTCGAATCTATTCGAAACGCAACCTCTTATTCCAACGAATTACGACTCATTCAATTCGTTTTCTTTGAATTTTGTGCGTCCGAGTTCTACCTGACCGCACTCACTCACTCAAACATATTCGGCTTCGCATTCTATTTCATTCAACTAATTTTTGGCATTGTGTTGCGCTTTTTATTAGCCAAAAAACTTAAAATAATAATAAACGCGAATCACAACTTTTATTAAAATTACTGGCGGAACAAGTGAATAAATATATATATAAGAAAATTTGCGGCCGCCACCGCCCGAGAGAAAAATTCGTCTTTATTTGAACTGTCAAATTAAGTATTCAAGCGCAACGTTCAGCCATCTACAGTGCTGATTTCTCCGGCTGCTCAGCTAAGGGTGGGTTCAATAGGTCGCAGCAGGTTAGGTTAGGTTAGGTTGAGTATCGGTAATTGGGTTGAAATGTTTCCTTTATTACCGATGGGTTTGGGTTATTACGTATGACCTGGGGATTTCGAGTAGAGTTTTGTTCCTTCGGTACCTCAAATGGGTAGTGGGCGCCACACATTTTTCCGGCGAAATTGTGAAACCTAAAAAAAATAATTCGAAATCTACGACCGACGAAAAGAAAAAAAAACCTTGTTGAAGTACTGAAAGAAAAGAAATAAGAAAAAAACGGAAGACGGATTTTTTTTTGCACCACTTTATAAATGCTCCGTTGGAGCACGGCAATTTATTGATTACGGTATGTTTTATTATGGCAATCTTATACGACTGAAGGAGAAAAAGAACGGTTTGCCGTTGGGGTAGCACAAGATCGCGTTTTTCCCGAACGGTGAAGATAATTTCTATATACGAATGGTCGCGTGTCCCTCAATTTATCTGGGATTCTTCGGAGCACTACCCTACCAAAATCTTTCCCTTCACTCTTTCAAAGCCCCAACGAATTATCTCAAACAAAATACTCCTTACTTATCTGTTTTTTTTTTGTTACTTCCTCCTAGTTCCCTGCTTCTTCGTTGCTGTAAGTGGGTTTCTCGCCACGGATCTCTATATCCTCGTTATTTCTGGTGAATATCCTTCTCGATCTGACCTCTTTTTATTTTTTTTGATATTTTCTCGATTAAAAGTCCCCTTTTTTTTTTTTTTTTTTCTCAATTATGAAACACTACTAGAAAACTTGCTGGTCAACCAAGAAGTGGTTTTAAAAATTCCTTTGTCCATTCGGCCGACCGGTTTTTTTTTGTTTCCACATACACACTCATGCATTGTAGGGGAAGCAGAACCAACTACAGCTCCACATGACGATTCAGCTTTTGCGCTTATATTGTCAGCTGTAATCTGCTCCTCTACACTCACTCATACATGGGACATAGGTTAACAGCTCCAACTCGATAATTCAGCTGTCGCTCTGAAATTATCAACTGTTACCTACGCCCCCCACTTTCACTTATTTAACTGGGTCATGTCTTTTTCAGCTACGCAAAGTGTGCTGACATGATCCCGCTAATGCTCTCACATTTCCCAATCTTTGAATTCGCCCATTATTGAACTTAGCCAATAAGAGACGAACCCTCCGGCCGACCCTGGACATATGACAGCGTTTCCCATTTGACAACTCGCGGCAAAACAAAAACAAAAAAAAATCATTAGAAAAAGGATATTCACTTTGTTTTTTAAAATTTAAGTTTGTTTTTATAAAATTAATTTGGATTAAATTTTTAAGTTCCCCAACCCATTACTACCAATAATGTTTGTCCGGGCACCGACAATACAACGAAGACAGGGAATCAGGAGGAACAGTGAGTACCATTCCAATTTACGTTACCGCGACCTATCTCGGTGGAGTCGTGCGCAGATTTGGGGAGTAGGGACTTGCGTTTCTTGTGCTATCCCTTACAAGTGTTTCATTTTAGTTTTGTCGTGTTTTGATTTTGATCCTTCAAGTGTGTGGTTTATTGTTCGCGTTGTTTTTGACCTCAGGATCTTTGGTTATGGAAGTGTTATTCTTCGCTGCATGTCGGCTTATTCCGTTTTTGTTTTGTTTTGTGATCAGTGGGGATCAGGTTTGTTGGCTGGCCGGCTCTTGTGCAGTGTGTCTTTGCGTTTGGTGTTGAGGGTGCGAATATGTGGCCGTCCGCCCGCACTCCTTGTTGCTCCTCCGGTGCTCCCCAAGGTGGAGTTGGATCAAAAGGGATCGTCTTCCCTTCCCTCATCGAACGTGACTCCCTACCGTGACGATGGTAGTTCTGGCGCAATTTATTTTGGAGGTCTGGACTTCGGGTCGTCCACCCTTACTCCTTCATTGCGTGACATTTCGCTCTTGGGCATTTTGCGCGCCCGGCGGTATCTAGTGTACGGATGCGTTAGTTTTCAGGGCCGCCCGCCCGTCTCCGTAACAAGTGTTGGGGGTGTCCTTCATTGGTTGGTACCCCCCCTCGATGCAGACCGTCTGTTTGTGGGGTTGCGCTTCGAGAACTGGCTTGGCGCACTTAAACGTTGCGGGCATACCCGTCCGGTTAGACTCGCTGGTCCGTTGGGAGACTCCAGGCCGTCCGCCCGGCTCACCTTCGGATAGGCTGCTCATCGTTCTATGCACGTAGACCGTCCGTCTGTATTATGCCTTTTCTACCCGGGTTTGCCTGTAGTGGTTGCATTCCCATGGTTCGAAAGAAGTGGGCCATTGGTTGATGAGGCCATGGCTGCCCTTCCACTTCTTACGACCTTGGGCCCGCGAACCAATAAAAGAAAGGACTAGGTAGGAATGAGAGGGGACAGGAGGGTATTCCTTGTCGTGGTAAATTTTACCGCGACAATTGTTCATTTGAACTTGTCTTTTTGCCATTCATGCAGCTCTCTAGTGTAAAACGTATTTCCGGTTTAATCTACGAAGAAAGTGTTGTTGGAAAATGTTATTCGTGATGCTGTTGCATACAATGAATACGCCAAGCGTAAGACAATCACTGCTATGCATGTTGTTTATGCATTGAAAACACAGGGACGTAATCTTTATGGTGTCGGAGGTTAAATAAATAATATTTAATTTATTTTATTACCAACAATAGGTCCATTTAAGGACCATAACAACAATTTTAAGAGATATGAATTGTTTATTATTATTGTTTGTTTGTGTGTTCGAGTTTGCTCTTTGATTAAAAGAAAAATGAAAATAAAGTTTCTGTAGTTTATAATGAAGCGCGGCTTTGTACAAACATAAAATGGCGGCAAATTTGAGTTGTAAAAGAATTTCGTGATATTTTTTTAATGGAAGTATTTTTATACTCTTGAAATCATTTTGTTTTCCTTAAAAGGACGGTTTCTGATAAATAAATATATTATTAGAATTAGTGCAATTGTATCTCCAGGAAACAATTTATTTATTTCTTCGTCATTACGGATGACCAATTGCAAATGACGTGGGACGATCCTGGTCTGCTTGTTGTCATGCCTTTGCCTTTTCATTCACTTTTCCACCTTTACCGCGATCAGACATTTTTAACTTGTTTTATTTATTAAACTTTTAATGTAAGATAACCTAACTGTTTCACTGTTCACAACGTTATGAAGTTTCCAATTTGTTTGGTAGAAATGTACGGCATTGGTGTGTGAAATCGAATGTGAACAGATGGTGGTGAGAGTAAATAAAAGCAGGGGTAGACTCCAAAAACTTTCAGTTCTCGTTTAACCCTCAACAAATATGTCTGACTCCCCAAAAGGCAGTAAAGCAGTCACAAAATGCACCAGTTCGAAGTAAATGTTTTTATTTTTCTTCAACTTTCCCGAAAAATGGCCTAACGATTGAAATTAGCAAAAAAACATCTAAAACATCTATTTTTGTATTGAAACATCCGCACTGTGCACAAAATTACTTGATATACATAAGTACGTAAGTCCATAAATTTGGTAGTTGGAATTTTTTATTATTATTTTATAAATATCTTCTCCTGAAACCCAATCAAAAATAAAATAAACAACTGAAAACAATTAACCTAATTTTGAATACTAAAAACATAAGGAAAGGCTACAGTCCGGTTGGGGCGAACAGTATGATACCCTATCCTTATCCCTATGTACCCCAAAGAAAAAAAGCATTAGGAAGATGATGGATAGCATTTTATTTCATTCTATGAAATTTATAGAAAAAAAAAATTTGTTTTCAAAAAACGCCCCCAAAAAGTGGGCGTGGCCAAAAACTTTGTATGGGCGATATATTGAGAAAAATATTGGCATAATATATTGTTAAACATTTTTTTTCGATTTCTATGAAAATTTTCGAAGAAAACAGCATTTTTGTAAAAAACGCCCACAAAAAGTAGGCGTGGCAAAAAACTTTATATGACAGACTTATAAAGGGGGCAGAGCCTACATATCTTGTGAAGGTTCTAACACTCTATCTCTCTAACTTTAGCCCTAAAACGGTTTTTTCTAAATTGTGGGCGTGGCAGTGGGCGGATTCAAGAACTTTTAACACTTTACCATTTCGGAACCCTAGGGAGTATATGTTCCAAATTTCAGCTTCCTAGCATAATTTTGAAGGCCTCAAAAGTTGATACGGACGGACGGACGGACGGACATTGCTAAATAGTCTTAGATTTTGGTCCTGATCATAAATATATATACTTTTAGGGGTCTGCGACGAATATTAAGGGGTGTTACAAACTATGTGTCAAAATTAAAATACCCTTAGGATAGGGTATAATAAAACAAACATATCTTATGAACTTTGTTGTGGTTCTAAAACGGACCGATGAGAATATAAAACGTACACCCAAGCAAGTTCATCACGGACGCGTCTGGCCAATTGGATATCGTTTGGCATAATTGTCACACGCTTGGCATGAATTGTGCACAATTTCTATCTTCAAAAAGACCAGCCAAATATGCTTCACTATCTCCTTGGAGTGCCATCACTGCTGAACTCTGCAAACGCAAATCAGTATTAAAGTCTTGAGCTATTTTCACCACACTTGAATTTCACAATTTTATTATACCCAATCCTAAGGGTATATTAATTTTGACACATAGTTTGTAACACCCCTTAATATTCGTCTCAGACCCCTAAAAGTGGTCGTTTTTCACTAAAATGGTGTTTTCTTCGAAAATTTTCATAGAAATCGAAAAAAAATTTTTAACAATATATTATGCCAATATTTTTCTCAATGTATCGCCCATACAAAGTTTTTGGCCACGCCCACTTTTTGGGGGCGTTTTTTGAAAAAAATAATTTTTTTTCTATAAATTTCATAGAATGAAATAAAATGCTATCCATCATCTTCCTAATGCTTTTTTTCTTTGGGATACATAGGGATAAGGATAGGGTATCATACTGTTCGCCCCAAGCGGACTGTAGCCTTTTCTTATGTTTTTTACTTCGATCTGAACACTAACACTTTTCACGATAAGTTGAGCTGAAATATCAAACACTTAAACTTTTTTTTGACTTCGGAGATTGATCTGTGGCGAGTGGCAGTGATCAGATGTGTTTTGCCGCGAGTGCGGAAATTAGAATAGAAGTACCAAGTACGTATGTGTACATAAATAAAAAAAACGATATCTGTTGTCAGTGAAGTTAAACGACGCTAAATTAATTAACTCAGCTATTGACTGTAAAAACAGACTAAATAAGTGTTAAAATATATATACTAAAAAATGGAATAGGGGAAGCCGCCAAGGCCCCCCGAAATAAAAAAAAATCATATAAAAACATGATGCCACCTTCTAAAATGTTTTCCGAGACAGATTTAGATAAAATCGGTCAAGAAGCAGGTGAGTGGTCACAAAATTTTATTTCAAATCTTGAAGTGCATATTAACAGCGATGCACGCTCAAGTGTAGAAAACAGTTTAAGGGAAACAAATCCCCTTACTCACCAATTAGTTATGGCGCGCTCGAGACAGGAATATAAATAATCCATCGTTGAAAAATAAACCATCTCACTCACCCAATCAAAATTTAGTGGTGCCAAATACCTTAAATAAAAAAACTTAATTTAAATGACTTAAAACGAATTATGGAGAACGATCCAAATTGTTTCGACGAAATTTAGAAAAAGGGAAAAAGCAATAAAGTCCATACTGCAGGAGGAGGCGACTATCAACAATAACTGTTATGCGGATCTGGATGTCGATGAGGATCCTGACCAATTGGAGCAGATAAATTTGAATAATATTAATAATTTAATAGGAGTTTAATCTTAATTATACCCTATCCTAAGGGTATATTAATTTTGACACATAGTTTGTAACACCCCTTAATATTCGTCGTAGACCCATAAAAGTATATATATTTATGATCAGGACCAAATCCTAAGACTATCTAGCAATGTCCGTCCGTCCGTACGCAATTTTTAGGCCTTTAAATTCAAGCTAGAAAGCTGAAATTTGGACCACATACTCCCTAGGGCTCCGAAATGGTTAAGTGTAAAATTTTTTTGAATACGCCCACTGCCACGCCCACAATTTAGAAAAAACCGTTTTAAAGCTAAAGTTAGAGAGATAGAGTGTTACAACCTTCACAAGATATGTAGGCACTGCCCTCCTTTATAAGTTTGTCATATAAAGTTTTTTGCCACGCCTACTTTTTGTGGGCGTTTTTGACTAAAATGCTGTTTTCTTTGAAAATTTTCACAGAAAGCGAAAAAAACTGTTTAACAAAATATTTAGCCAATATTTTTTTCAACATATCGCCCATACAAAGTTTTTGGCCACGCCCACTTTTTGGGGGCCTTTTTTTCAAAAAAACTTTTTTTTTTTCGAACTAAATAAAATGCTATCCATCATCTTCTTAATGCTTTTTTCTTTGGGGAATATAGGGATATGGATAGGGTATCGTACTGTTCGCCCCCAGCGGACTGTAGCCTCCTTATGTTCTTTATTAGATTTTATTCAAAATAATTTTATAGATATACTTGAAAAGGCTTGCACAGCGGATGCATTTTTGTTTGCACCAAACTCACTAAGAAAGGTGCCAATTTTATTAAAGAGGAATTTTCGTCCAACGAAATAAGAGAGGAGCTGCTCCATATTGATCAATCATTAAGTATATCTAAGATTAAACCTTTTGTAACCAAATGGTCAAAAAGTAATAATTTTAAATTAGATGCCTTCATTTGCATTTTGGGCTGCAAAGATGATTTGGAAACAGTAAAAAAAATGTAAGTGGGTTCATGGGAGGCGTTTAAAAAATTGGGACCTAGACCGTGTTTTGGTTGGTGTAAGAGCAGCCATAAATGGGGGATTAAGTTTTGCTGATGCTGTGGGACATCCGCCTGCAAAGGTGAATGTGGTTAATCGGGCTCCTCAGTCTTCTGGAAATGTATTGTCAGAATTCATGCAGGAGTCGGTGAAACATTTCAGAATTCCGGTAACTTCTCTTTTATTAAAAATCAAGTTGTTTTGGCCTAGTTACCAAAGAATGAGTACTGAGGAACAACCTCTCGCATACTTGGCGTTTGTCGCCTCTTTATCACCATGAGTCTTAAAGTAATAAGTGTCAACTTTGACCAAAACATACAATTTTCTTTACTTAAGAGGACCTCCTATCTGAGTCAACTGATAATGTGTACTTACCACCGTTTTAGGTAAAGTCCACTCCTGGTACATATAGAGGTTAAGCAATGTCTGCCATATCTCATCTTTACTCTATTTTCTAAATTTAAAAAATGTTACCTTTGGAATAAAATTATATCAGCACTATAATTTCATAAAACCAAATAAACTACAACTACAATTAAAAGCGTTATTCATTCCATCAAATAAAATTAAAAAATAATAATAATAAAAAGAATAAGAAATACAACTTTGTAAAATCTATATAACACAAAAAATTGTATATCCAAATTTGAAGGCAAGTAAATTAATAAATATTTACCATAATTATTTAATCAACTTAATAGTGTAAATAACTTAATAAAATATTGTTACTTTTTATTTATATATTACATAAAAGGTATAACCATTTTAGTATTCATTGTACAAACTGACTATATATAACTATTCATTCAAAATTATGTAATAAATTGTTGCCTAAGGCTTACTAACGTTGTTTACAACTATCTATAATTTTAACTATCGATTGTACCTTCTAATTTTAATTACAAAAAAAAACTACAACGATAAATCATTATCACTGCTGTTAAAAATTAATTAATCTGGCAGCACTAATTCTGTGCTAGGGAAGGGAGTGATTTTTGCTGACATTGATGATATCATGTCCCTGTCAGTCAACCTCTTGGTGTCTCTCTTGCACCCTACATTATAAATACATTTAAGTAATGTAAATTGAGCAAACATTTGGCCATACAACTTCTTAGTCTGCTAGGTATGTAAAATATATCTGTTTCTTTCACACTATGTGATGGCTTTTTATTTAATTTCCTTATCGGAAAAGTCAGACCATTTCTAAGTCGACTTAATTTTAAAATACATATTTAAGACTCAAATTTGTAAACCCTGTTATTGTAACAAAAAAGAAGTCCCAATAAAGATATTGAAGTGAATTATTATTTGATTTCGATCTGAGCACTAAAACTTTACACTATACAATGAGCTTGTTGGACTTCCAAAATTTCTTTTATGTATAACTATACCAAATTGTTCCAATGTTTCTTTTCTTTGCCAATTCTGATAGGAATCTGAGTATACAAGTGGTATTTCCATACAAATTTGACTACATTGTGAACAGTGAAAAGGCGCGGGTATTCGGCTATCTTAAAAGATAAAAAAAATAAAAAATTTACTTTTAATCGGTCCACTTAAGGACCATAAACAAATTTTTAGGGGATATGAATTGATTTTTATTATTGTGTGTTTGTGTGTTCAAGTTTGCTCGTTGATTGAAAGAAAAATGGAAATAAAGTTTCTGTAGTTCATAATGAAGCGCGGCTTTGTACAAACATAAAATGGCGGCAAATTTGAGTTGTAAAAGAATTTCGTGATATTTTTTTTAATAGAAGTATTTTTATACTCTTAATGTAATCATTTTGTCGTCCTTAAAAGGACGGTTTCTGATAAATAAATATATTATTACTATTAGTGCAATTGTATCTCCAGGAAACAATTTATTTATTTCTTCGTCATTACGGATGACCAATTGCAAATGACGTGGGATGATCCTGGTCTGCTTGTTGTCATGCCTTTGCCTTTTCATTTACTTTTACACCTTTACCGCGATCAGACATTTTTAACTTGTTTTATTTATTAAACTTTTAATGTAAGATAACCTAACTGTTTCACTGTTCACAACGTTATGAAGTTTCCAATTTGTTTGGTAGAAATGTACGGCATTGGTGTGTGAAATCGAATGTGAACAGATGGTGGTGAGAGAAAATAAAAGCAGGGGTAGACTCCAAAAACTTTCAGTTCTCGTTTAACCCTCAACAAATATGCCTGACTCCCCATAAGGCAGTAAAGCAGTCACAAAATGCACCAGCTCGAAGTAAATGTTTTTATTTTTTTCAACTTTCCCGAAAAATGGCCTAACGATTAAAATTAGCAAAAAAAAAACATCTAAAACACCTATTTTTGTATTGAAACATCCGCACTGTGCACAAAATTACTTGATATACATAAGTACGTAAGTCCATAAATTTGGTAGTTGGAATTTTTTATTATTATTTTATAAATATCTTCTCCTGAAACCCAATCAAAAATAAAATAAACAACTGAAAACAATTAACCTAATTTTGAATACTAAAATAAAACAAACATATCTTATGAACTTTGTTGTGGTTCTAAAAAGGACCGATGAGAATATAAAACGTACACCTAAGCAAGTTCATCACGGACGCGTCTTGCCAATTGGATATCGTTTGGCATAATTGTCACACGCTTGGCATGAATTGTGCACAATTTCTATCTTCAAAAAGACCAGCCAAATATGCTTCACTATCTCCTTGGAGTGCCATCACTGCTGAACTCTGCAAACGCAAATCAGTATTAAAGTCTTGAGCTATTTTCACAACACTTGAATTTCACAATTTTATTTTTACTTCGATCTGAACACTAACACTTTTCACGATAAGTTGAGCTGAAATATCAAACACTTGAACTTTTTTTTGACTTCAGAGATTGATCTGTGGCGAGTGGCAGTGATCAGATGTGTTTTGCCGCGAGTGCGGAAATTAGAATAGAAGTACCAAGTACGTATGTGTACATAAATAAAAAAAACGATATCTGTTGTCAGTGAAGTTAAACGACGCTAAATTAATTAACTCAGCTATTGACTGTAAAAACAGACTAAATAAGTGTTAAAATATATATACTAAAAAATGGAATAGGGGAAGCCGCCAAGGCCCCCCGAAATAAAAAAGATCATATAAAAACATGATGCTACCTTCTAAAATGTTTTCCGAAACAGATTTAGATAAAATCGGTCAAGAAGCAGGTGAGTGGTCACAAAATTTTATTTCAAATCTTGAAGTGCATATTAACAGCGATGCACGCTCAAGTGTAAAAAACAGTTTAAGGGAAACAAATCCCCTTACTCACCAATTAGTTATGGCGCGCTCGAGACAGGAATATAAATAATCCATCGTTGAAAAATAAACCATCTCACTCACCCAATCAAAATTTAGTGGTGCCAAATACCTTAAATAAAAAAACTTAATTTAAATGACTTAAAACGAATTATGGAGAACGATCCAAATTGTTTCGACGAAATTTAGAAAAAGGGAAAAAGCAATAAAGTCCATACTGCAGGAGGAGGCGACTATCAACAATAACTGTTATGCGGATCTGGATGTCGATGAGGATCCTGACCAATTGGAGCAGATAAATTTGAATAATATTAATAATGTAATAGGAGTTTAATCTTAATCTTTATTAGATTTTATTCAAAATAATTTTATAGATATACTTGAAAAGGCTTGCACAGCGGATGCATTTTTGTTTGCACCAAACTCACTAAGAAAGGTGCCGATTTTATTAAAGAGGAATTTTCGTCCAACGAAATAAGAGAGGAGCTGCTCCATATTGATCAATCATTAAGTATATCTAAGATTAAACCTTTTGTAACCAAATGGTCAAAAAGTAATAATTTTAAATTAGATGCCTTCATTTGCATTTTGGGCTGCAAAGATGATTTGGAAACAGTAAAAAAAATGTAAGTGGGTTCTCAAACATAGCGTTACATGGGAGGCGTTTAAAAAATTGGGACCTAGACAGTGTTTAGGTTGGAGAGCAGCCATAAATGGGGGATTAATTTTTGCTGATGCTGTGTGGGGACATCCGCCTGCAAAGGTGAATGTGGTTAATCGGGCTCCTCAGTCTTCTGGAAATGTATTGTGAGAATTCATGCAGGAGTCGGTGAAACATTTCAGAATTCCGGTAACTTCTCTTTTATTAAAAATCAAGTTGTTTTGGCCTAGTTACCAAAGAATGAGTACTGAGGAACAACCTCTCGCATACTTGGCGTTTGTCGCCTCTTTATCACCATGAGTCATAAAGTAATAAGTGTCAACTTTGACCAAAACATACAATTTTCTTTACTTAAGAGGACCTCCTATCTGAGTCAACTGATAATGTGTACTTACCACCGTTTTAGGTAAAGTCCACTCCTGGTACATATAGAGGTTAAGCAATGTCTGCCATATCTCATCTTTACTTTATTTTCTAAATTTAAAAAATGTTACCTTTGGAATAAAATTATATCAGCACTATAATTTCATAAAACCAAATAAACTACAACTACAATTAAAAGCGTTAGTCATTCCATCAAATAAAATTAAAAATAATAATAATAAAAAGAATAAGAAATACAACTTTGTAAAATCTATATAACACAAAAAATTGTATATCCAAATTTGAAGGCAAGTAAATTAATAAATATTTACCATAATTATTTTATCAACTTAATAGTGTAAATAACTTAATAAAATATTGTTACTTTTTATTTATATATTACATAAAAGGTATAACCATTTTAGTATTCATTGTACAAACTGACTATATATAACTATTCATTCAAAATTATGTAATAAATTGTTGCCTAAGGCTTACTAACGTTGTTTACAACTATCTATAATTTTAACTATCGATTGTACCTTCTAATTTTTAATTACAAAAAAAAACTACAACGATAAATCATTATCACTGCTGTTAAAAATTAATTAATCTGGCAGCACTAATTCTGTGCTAGGGAAGGGAGTGATTTTTGCTGACATTGATGATATCATGTCCCTGTCAGTCAACCTCTTGGTGTCTCTCTTGCACCCTACATTATAAATACATTTAAGTAATGTAAATTGAGCAAACATTTGGCCATACAACTTCTTAGTCTGCTAGGTATGTAAAATATATCTGTTTCTTTCCCACTATGTGATGGCTTTTTATTTAATTTCCTTATCGGAAAAGTCAGACCATTTCTAAGTCGACTTAATTTTAAAATACATATTTAAGACTCAAATTTGTAAACCCTGTTATTGTAACAAAAAAGAAGTCCCAATAAAGATATTGAAGTGAATTATTTTTTGATTTCGATCTGAGCACTAAAACTTTACACTATACAATGAGCTTGTTGGACTTCCAAAATTTCTTTTATGTATAACTACACCAAATTGTTCCAATGTTTCTTTTCTTTGCCAATTCTGATAGGAATCTGAGTATACAAGTGGTATTTCCATACAAATTTTACTACATTGTGAACAGTGAAAAGGCGCGGGTATTCGGATATCTTAAAAGATAAAAAAAATAAAAAATTTACTTTTAGTGCGGTTCAGTGATAAAATAAAATATTATAAAAATATGAGTGGTCGTGGTAAAGATAGAAAATCTTTATGGTTTCGGAGATTAAATAAATAACATTTAATTTATTTTCTTACCAACAATCGGTCCACTTAAGGACCATAAACAAATTTTTAGGGGATATGAATTGATTTTTATTATTGTGTGTTTATGTGTTCAAGTTTGCTCGTTGATTGAAAGAAAAATCCAAATAAAGTTTCTGTAGTTTATAATGAAGCGCGGCTTTTGTATAAACTTAAAATGGCGCCAAATTTGAGTTGTAACAGAATATCCTGTTTTTTTTAATTGGAATATTTTTATATATTTAATGTAATCATTTTGCCGTTTTTAAAAGAACGGTTTTTGATAAATAAATATATTATCAGTATTAGTGCAATTGTATCTCCAGAAAGAAATTTATTTAATTCTTCGTCATTACGGATGGCCAATTGCAAATGACGTGGGACGATCCTGGTCTTCTTGTTATCATGCCTTTGCCTTTTCATTAACTTTTTCACTTGTACCGCGATCAGACATTTTTAACTTGTTTTATTTATTAAACTTTTATTCTAAGACAACCTTACTGTTTCACAACGTTATGAAGTTTCCAATAGGTCGCAGTCGGTTCCCAATTCTCGAAGAGAAAGGACGGCTAGTTAGCGGCGGAATAATTCCCATTTATAAAGTGAGAAGTGATTGAAGTGCAGAAATATAAAGTGCCAGTGGTGCATAAGCGGAGCGCTGGAGCTCTGACGCCAGAATTTCTGGTTCGATTCCCAGCCACGGCGAGAATTTGGGTGTGTTCTTTTTTCAGAGAAAAAAAAATTAAACAATAGCAAAACATTAATATAAAGTGAAAAGACACTAAAACCAAGCGATGAACCCCCTTCTGAAGGGTGTCCCGCGCAAAAGTCCAGCATTGCTGGCAAAAAGTGTATCGGCAATAAAACATTAGAAGCAGCAGCAGAAACAAAAACAACAACAGCAGTGACGACATCTGTGCCCAAGCGCGGTGTGACGTCACGTGACCACATACAAATTGTTACCTCAGCAACAAGCGAGAGTGTTGCCAAAGTGGTCCCAAGAGCTACGGCTATGTTCGCAGGTAAAACAGTAATTTCGGCGTCGTCGTCAACCGCGAAGCCAATTCACCAAGAGGTGGAAAAAAATGTAGGAGCAACGTCAGTTATAAAAATGCTACCTGCAGCAATGTCCGCGTCAGATGAATCTGAAGTAGAGCCTGACAGAAAAAAAGGTGAAAAAAGAAGACGGAAGCTGAACTCTCAGCCGAACCTGTCTGCCAAGAGAGGGGCGATGGCGGCAAGTGAGGAGGGTAATGCGTGCCTGGCCGCAGCATCTTTCGCAGTGGCAAACCTGAGCTCTTATGAGTCAGGCGGTCGCCCCCAATACGTAGGAGAAGGCGTGTGACGACGACCTCCAGGAAGAGGAAATAGATGAGGAGGCAGCTCTGAGCAAGCTCATTAAGGAGCTCCTCCTCAAAAGAGAGAAAGTGCGCCAGGCTGGAAAAAAGGAGCTGCTCAAAAAGCAGCACATCCAAGCATTCGAGGAGCAGCAAGAACAGCGACAACAACAGCAGCAGCGACAACAACAACAACAACGCAGCAGCAGAAACATCAGCAATATCCACAGCGGCACCAACAACAGCAACATCAGAAGCAGAGTCAACAACCACAGGGGCAACAACAGCAGCAGCAGTCACCAAAGAAAGCGGGGAAGGCAAAAATCCCTCCAATAAATGTAAGTTACTTTGAGGTAAAAGACTGCATTAAATTATGCAAGTTAATTACCACTAATTTTGGTATTAAGCGGCTTAGTGCTAATAAGCACATAATTATGTGCGAAACCCAGGAGGAGTAGCAAAAGGTACGCACCGCCTAGGAAAATACCCAGGCAGAGTACTTCACGTACACACCAAGGACCTCTAAATTAAAAACCGTCGTTTTAAAGGGCATTGATCCCTCAATTGAGATGGAGGAGCTCGAAAAAGTGCTCAAAATTTGGGAAAGCGATGACCTTAAGTTCGTGGGGGTCAATCCGTTTTCGTCGGCCATGGCAAGGGGTGGTAACCGTAATTTACCATTCTTCTTGGTGCAGCTCAATCCCAAAGGCAGAATTGATGGTTTGAGGAAGATACCAATACCACCATTCTGTCAAATGGGAGACATTAAAACGATCTGACCGCATACTACAATGTATGCGTTGTCAGAGGTTCGGGCACGCCGCAGCTAACTGCAACATGCAGTTCAGTGGCGTAAAGTGCAATAAGGACCACATTCATGGGGAATGTCCTCTTGGCAACGACATAGTTGGGGACCAGAGTGTTATTTCATGTGTGCTCTGCGGTAACTCTTGGCATCCCGCCGATTTCAGGGGTTGTCCATGGTACTAGGAGCAGAAAAAGCGAGTCCAGGCCCGCAAGAGGTTTTCTGAAAAAGAGAAGCGTCAAAAGACTCGCGCTTTCCCCAATTTTGTGGCACCCAACGGGTCCTTTGCTTTGTCCAACGTGAATGTCATTGTCCAACCTGTTGCAAACCGAAAACCCAGATGTGCTTTTGGTTAGCGAAACTAAGCTAAATCAGAGGCACAAATTGGGATACAGAAACTACAATGTAGTTAGGAGAGACCGGCCCAACTCTGCATATGATTATGCGGGATGGGTTGGAATCTTAATTCGAAAAGGCTTGCGCCATAGGGTTAGATATAGCGGGGACGTGGGTAGATTCCAGTTGCTGGAAGCATGCATCATATGCATTCATCTCCATAGCCGGAGGAGATTGTATGTAGTGTTGCTTTACGCGCCTGAAGCGCCTCCATCAAATCTATTTTTAGTAGAGCTTGAGACACTTTTTCGAAGCCTTCAGCTTCATTCGGAGGAGAATTATTTCTTCTTGGCTGGAGATGTAAACGCAAAACATGCGGCATGGGGAAATGTGACTCCCAACACTAGGGGCATCCATTTTTATGACTGGTGGCGCCTCAATACGATTGAGTACAAACTGGATTTGTACGCGACGGATATCGCTTCTTTCCCGAGAAGCGGTGCTTTCTTGGACTTGGCCTTAACGGACGCAAGACTTGAACTGACAAACGCGGATCGACTCACGCGGAACTGTTTGCGTGCGGTCGAGTACGATAGTGACCACTACGGACTCGCCGCCGCATTTCGGATCCCGAACGAGCAAACGATGCTGGAGGAGTGCGAATCGATGTGTTCTTTCGATTATGGAAGGGCACGCTGGCCGCACTTCTCCGGGTTGTTAAAACGTGAAATTCGTTTGAGTGGGATTGATCGACCAACTAACGAAAACATAACGCACATTGACATCGATCGTCATCTAGTACAGATGAACGATGTCATTAAACGAACAATGGAGCGGACTATCCCTCAGATAGTACGATCCGACGACGACCAGATAGAAAAGTACAGGAACGCTACAATTGACTGCTCTCTAAGCTTAAACAGCTTCATCGACAGTTTACAGACCGCAACGAATCGAAGGTAAGGTCACTGAACTCGGAGATCCGAAAACTGAAACAGTTGATTACACATGGTTACTGAAATTCCGTAAGTCTGTACTGAGGCAATCGAATTCGGGCTATAAAAAGCAGTAGTCCGAATATGTTCAATGAAAGATCACAATGATGTTTCAACTGTCCGAATCTCCCAGACAGCTGAAAATAGACAGACACTACTGACTGCAGGCATAAGCCCGGAAAATTTTGCTTCTACCGATGATTTTTTTGTGGTCGAAGATCCCCAGGAGAAAGTTGACTTGCTGGGCGCTTGTTTCGAGGCCGTGTATACGGTGAACAATCCTGTTCGCCGTAATCACGACATTGAGAAAAGGGCCCAGGTGAGTCACTTTTATCTGCGCACTGAGGTCGAGAAGTGGCGATCTGAGAATAACAGTTTAACTGTTTTCACTGATGAAAACCATGCTAATGCCGTTGTCGCAAACATGCGAGAACCACCTCATTTGTTAGTATGGACAAAAAATGACAAATAAGAATAAAAATTCGGCGGGTTTTGATGGTATCCCAAATGACGTAATGAGACACCTGCCCCTGGAGGCTGTGGAGATTTTCACAATGCTGTTTAACAGTGCGCTGAATAATGCATATTATCCGGCGCATTGGAAAATGGCAGTGGTACATCCAATCCCGAAAAAGGGAAAGGAAAATACTAACCCGGACAACCAATTCATTTTGGTTTCTGTTGATTTGAATTCGAATACCAAGCGATTGCACTTGTTATGAATATCGATTGCTTTATTGTTGGGCCAAATGCCTCTTTTATACTTATAATTAGTAATATAAGTGCTAACCTAAACAACATAGCTCTCAATGCTATAATAACCTAATTTGCTTGATGCTATATGGTGCGTCAGCGCAACGACCCATTGTTGCTTATGGTGTGCTGACGGTGCTTTGTATGTATGACTTGTGAGTAGGTCACTGGGTGCGGTGTTCGTTGCACTCGACGTGTTTCTTAATACTTTCGACACCGTATGGATAGAGGGGCTTTTCTACAAGTTGATCAGACTGGGAATGCACAAACCCTTGCTATATATAATTTATAACGTACTTGTGGAAAAGAAGTTCGTGGCCAACTGTTGCAACGTAACTTCGAGCAGAGTCTAAAATATCAAAAACGGTTTACAATAGGGTGCGGTGAATTCTCCAATTCTGTTTAATATTTACACGAGTGATCTGGTACGTTCACTCAGTCATGCTATAGCGTATGCCGACGATGCCTCGCATACAGATCAGGTCCAAAGATCGAGGTCTTCAACTTCCTTCGGAAGCGTGACTTCGAGAAAATTAAAGGATGTTGCGACGACTGGAAGTTGAAAATCAACTTACAAAAGACGGAAATCCAGAATACCAGAAAAAATGGCCATTATTGGACAGAATGGGCAGGCACTGGCGGTGAAAAACGTGGTCAGGTATCTTGGAATCTGGCTCGACCAGTATCTGTATTTTAATAAACATATAGATGCTTGTCTAGCTGGAGCTGAGCAGGCTTTTGCTCTGACAAGAAGACTGTTTCAAAGCAGTTTTGCTTCTAGAGTTAAGGTCATATGCTACGTGGCCCTAATAAGGCCCATCAACGCGTATGGCTGTCCATTGTGGTTCAATATTTCAATATAGCGTCGTCGTATATGGAAAGGATTCGGGTTTTCGAGAGGCAATGTCTTAGGACATGTCTCGGGTTGTTTCGAACACCTGAATCTGAGTACATAAAATATTATCCCAACATGGCATTATATGATGGGCTCACATGAATAGGATTGACAATTTCCTCATTAAGGTGACTCGAAGGCACGTTGCGAGGGCGATGACCAACGATAATAGCCTGATCTTCGGGGCATACTACCCCAATGAAGCACACATGGAGAGAACGCTCCGATCTGGCTTTGTTCCGAAAGAGGCTTTTCTTCATATTGATCAAAAAGGGCTGGTATAGACGAGGGATGGTATCCCGGTACTCTACCACCGCTACCGCGGAGGGACTGATAAGAGGCTCACCTACGACGGGGACATCGCTAATGCTCCCGAGCTCCGTCGTTTTAGTACCGCGATAGGGGGGAGGGATCAAATTGATACGGACACGCAATTCACCGAATATTGGTGGCTTGCGGAGGGAATAAGGGAAGTCGTAGACAAACCTTTCCAGGTCGGTGCGTTACCTTAAGGTAACTCATCTTAGTTTTAAGTAGTTTTAAGTTGTAAGTAGGTTTGCTGTGCTGGGCATTTCGGCTGCAAGGTGTGGTGTTCCTGAGAGTCGACCGATGCATTTCGGTGTGAGGCGGCCCTCAGTGGCGCATGTGTGCTTTGTTGGCGGCTTCTGAGTGCTGCTAACGGTGTTGGGGGTGGGCACTCGAGGCACCGAATCGAAAAATTGATACGTAATAGTTGATTAGTACTAGTTTTTGTAAAATTAGTTTTAAGTTTTTAGTTGTTTGTTTGTTTGCCTATATGTATAATCTTAAATAGTAGCTTTTAAGTATTTTAAGAACAAAATAATTATAAAGATTGCAAGTTTTTAAAAATGTTCTTGCAAAAAAAAACATATATACAAAATAAAACATAAGGAAAGGCTACAGTCCGCTTGGGGCGAACAGTATGATACCCTATCCTTATCCCTATGTACCCCAAAGAAAAAAAGCATTAGGAAGATGATGGATAGCATTTTATTTCATTCTATGAAATTTATAGAAAAAAAATTATTTTTTTTCAAAAAACGCCCCCAAAAAGTGGGCGTGGCAAAAACTTTGTATGCGCGATATATTGAGAAAAATATTGGCTAATATATTGCTAAACATTTTTTTCGATTTTTATGAAAATTTTCGAAGAAAACAGCATTTTAGTGAAAAACGCCCACAATAAGTAGGCGTGGCAAAAAACTTTATATGACAAATTAATAAAGGTGGGCAGTCTCTACATATCTTGTGAAGGTTGTACAACTTTATCTCTCTAACTTAAGCCTTAAAACGGTTTTTTCTAAATTGTGGGCGTGGCAGTGGGCGTGGCAGTGGGCGTGGCAGTGGGCGTATATTGAAAATTTTAACACTTTACCATTTCGGAATCCTAGGCAGTTCCAAATTTCAGCTTCCTAGCATAATTTTAAAGGCCTCAAAAGTTGATACGGACGGACGGACATTGCTAAATAGTCTTAGATTTTGGTCCTGATCATAAATATATATACTTTTAGGGGTCTGCGACGAATATTAAGGGGTGTTACAAACTATGTGTCAAAATTAATATACCCTTAGGACAGGGTATAAAAAAACGCCCCAAGAAGTGGGCGTGGCCAAAAACTTTGTATGGGCGATATATTGGAAAAAATATTTGCCAAATATCTTATTCAATATTTTTTTTGAGTTTCTATGAAAATGTTCGCTGAAAACAGCATTATAGTGAAAAAAGCCCACAAAAAGTAGGCGTGGCAAAAAATGTTATATGACAGACTTATCTTGTAAATGTTCCAATACTCTATCTCTCTAACTTAAGTCTTAAAACGGTTTTTTCTAAATTGAGGGCGTGGCAGTAGGCGGATTTAAAAACTTTTATTGCTAAATAGTCTTAGGATTTAGCCCTTATCATAAATATATATACTTTTATGGGTCTACGACGAATATTAAGGGGTGTTACAAACTATGTGTCAAAATTAATATACCCTTAGGATTGGTTATGGACAACAAACCGAATTAAGACGATTAAGGATCTCAACAAATCACAAACAGGAATAATCAACATAAAAGAATTAGTCAGCAAAAAAATTACACTTTTGTGAGTAAAAAAATTGTGAAAATTTAGTTGATTATTAGTTGAAATATCGTATAGAATTTAAATAGAAAGTTTTAATAGTAAATAATAGTGTAAAGGTATTCCAAAATGAGCATTACAAAAGAACAAATTATAGAACTTGTCCGCGCTACCGTCGAGTTATCACAGGAACAGTTTACGGAACAAATAAATAATCTGACATCCGCAATCGGTCAATTACAACCCCCTAGTGTTAAAACATACGTGCCTGTATCTGTTCAACCCGGTGTTCAAAATCGTAGTGGTGGTCTCGATCTAGTAAAGTCCTTACCCGAGTTTAAAGGCGATACCTCTTCATATCCTTCCTGGCGTGCAGCGGCGCATTTCGCAATGAGTTATTATCACGAAGGATCTGAAAATTACTACATTGCCATGGGAATTCTAAGAAACAAAATAACAGAATCTGCTAACGCAACTTTATCCGCTTTTAATACGGTGCTAAATTTTAATGCGATTATTGCTCGATTAGATCAAGTTTACTCGGACAAAAGGCCATTACGTGTTCTTGAAAATGAACTTAGTATTTTGCGTCAAGGTAACCTATCCATTAGTGAATATTACGATGCAGTTGATAAAAACTTAACCCTAATAATAAATAAAAATATTATGACACACAGCGGTAACAATGAGGTTATTGTTGCTCTCAACGAGCGTGCCAGGGAGAATGCTTTACGTATTTTCATTTCTGGTCTACGAAAGCCACTATGTGATATATTATTTTCTTCTCGTCCCTCTGATCTACCGACAGCTCTTGCAACGGCACAAGAACTGGAAACAAACCATAAGCGGTACGAATTCGCACGTACGTTTGCTGCGGGCAGCTTAACAAAAAAAAACGGATCCCAGTTTCAACAAGATTCTGATCCACATATTCGCAATTACCCACAGTATAGTCGTGTTCAACAAAACCAAAAAAATAAACCAGTTCCAATGGATGTAGATAATCGTACTTCTTATTTTAGAAAGCAAATTCCTACTCGGAATAATTCTTTAAAACAGCATCCGAGTAGAAGCCTAAGACATCCAGACCAACAACAAGCCATGGTGGCTAAACGCCCACGGGACATAACGAACTCTACTCAATCACCTATCCAAAAATTACAAAAAATTAACTTAATGAAATTAGAAAGTTCCGAATTAGGAAGCGAATTTTATTGGGGATAATTCTTCTGAAGGGCAGTCGGATGACCAAATTGATGATGAGATCAATTTTTTAGAGAAAGTCACTCTTGCCGTTTATTACTAAAACTGCAATAAATGGACAAGAGATGCGAATTTTAATAGACACAGGAACTTCCAAGAATTATATTAAAAAACATGATTTTCTTAAAGCAATATGCCCAGTAGAAAACCCCTTCAATGTTAAGTCTGTCAACGGAACTAATCTCATAAAAGAAAAATGCAAAATAAATGTGTTAAAAACAATTCAACATTCTTCATAATCAATTCGTTGAATACCTTCGACGGTATTATAGGGTACGATTTCCTTAAGCAAATAGATGCAAAAATTGATACTCAAAATGAAATTTTGTTTTTTAGAGATGGCAAAGAAAAACTGCGCCATCTCAGTTGTCAACAGGTTAATTTAATTACTACAGACCAGAAGTCAGTTCCTGAATACATACGAACACAGTTTAATCAGTTAATTCAAGAAAATGCCTCTGCATTTGCAGAGCCAGATAGGGGATTACCTTTTAATACACCGATTAAAGCCACTATACGGACAACAACCGACGAACCTGTCTATACGACCGTGTTTATAAATGATGAAATAAAATCACTTTTGCGGGACGGAATCATTCGAACATCATGTTCACGATATAATTCCCCAATTCATGTAGTTAATAAAAAAGGTTTGGACGAAAACGGCAAACCAAAATTAAGAATGGTCATTGACTTCAGGAAAATCAATGAGAACACCATAGCCGACCAGTACCCCATCCCTGATACATCAGTCATTCTAGCAAATTTGGGTGAATCTAAATACTTTACAACCCTAGATTTGAAATCCGGATTTCACCAAATTATTTTAGCGGAAAACGACCGGCAAAAAACCGCTTTTAGCGTCAATAATGGCAAGTATGATTTTGTCGCTTGCCATTTGGCTATTATAGCTATCGACGATATTTTACGAGAAGATATCGGTAAAATCTGTCACGTCTATATTGACGATATAATCATATACTCCCCAGACGAGCAGACACATTTAACACACATAGACAGAATATTGAAAAAACTGGAACAAGCCGGAATGCGAATTTCCACGGAAAAATCAAATCTTTTTAAAACAGAAGTACAGTTTTTAGGCTTTTTAGTTTCACAAGAAGGTATAAAGACTTGCCCCGACAAAGTTCAGGACATTTTAAATTATACAACACCAGAGACACTTCGAGCATTACGTTCTTTTTTGGGATTATCAGGATATTATCGTAGGTTTATAATGGACTATGTAAGAATAGCTAAGCCTTTGACAAAATTCTTACGCGGAGAAAATGGTCACGTAGGGACTAACCGTTCCAAAAATATAAAGATAAAACTTGATACTTGGCCTTGCAGGCATTTGAAAAACTAAAAAAAATTTTAGCTTCAGAAGACGTTTTACTTCAATATCCAGATTATAAAAAGCCCTTTGAGTTAACAACTGATGCCTCTTCATCTGCATTAGGAGCAGTACTCTCCCAGAATGGCAAACCTATTACCATGGTTTCCCGAACGCTTTCAAAAACGGAAGAAAATTACGCCACCAATGAGCGCGAACTTTTGGCAATAGTGTGGGCATTACAGAATCTCAGACATTACTTATATGGTACCAAAGACATACACATATATACAGATCACCAACCCCTTACATTTGCAATTTCGGACAAAAATCCAAATTCAAAAATCAAAAGATGGCGTGCTTTTATTGAGGAATTCTCGCCTAAATTCCATTATAAGCCCGGTAAAGAAAATAAAGTTGCAGATGCGCTTTCAAGACAATTTATTCATACTTTATCTAAATCAAACACAAAAACGGAAACAGTACATAGCGAAATTTCATCAACAAGAACAATTAAAACAATAAAGTTCCCTGTCAACCAATTTAGAAACCAACTTGTAATATCCAGATCTGACCATAATCATAAGAGTACAAAAATTTTATTTCAGAAATGTATCCGACACACAATAAGCTTTAGTACTGATTCCGTACTAATGCAATATCTTCGAGAATGTGTAAATCCCAATGTGGTGAACGCAGTTCACTGCGATCTTCCAACTCTGGCCCAAGTTCAAAATACTCTAATGCTAAATTTTCCAAGCGTTAAATTTGTTCACACTGAAAAACTAGTTATTGATCTCTTAAACAAAGATGACCAATTAGAGACAGTTACAACGGAACATAATCGTGCTCATCGATCCCTTCAAGAAAACTTTCAGCAAATTCTTAATGACTACTACTTTCCCGATATTAAGAAGATGCTCAAAACTATTATTATGAATTGTAAAATATGTTTGGAAAACAAATACCAAGGAAAACCTCCTAAACCAGAGATAGGTGCAACACCGTTGCCTAGCGTCCCGGGAGAAATTCTTCATATCGATATCTTCATTCCAGCATTTCCTAACGTGCATTGATAAATTTTCCAAATTCGTAATAGTAATCCCTATAGCTTCTCGTTCTTCCATTGACATAAAGGAGGCATTGCTTCAAATATTAGGAAAATTCAAAAGTCCAAAAATATTAGTTTCCGATAATGAAAAAGCGTTTAAATCAGGTATTATTACAACGCTCCTCAGAGACCACTTAATACTCAACGATGTACCGAAGACAACTGTTACCGATCACGTTCAGTTAGAAGTGCAGGGAACATATCTAATGACATTTTCAAATTCAATAAAAGTTAACGACACCGTATACCGAATAAGGAAGAAAGCCGCTTATGTCGTACCGCATCCCCCAAAGGCTATTTCCGTAACGCACCTAGAGCAAGAAACGAAACTATCCATCCGAAACTTCCATATTTGCATCATATTCATATCGACAACACAAATCATATCGAAACACTTAACGAAGAAATATCGGCTCAAAAAATTCTCTGGTGGACCACAATTTCCCCAATAGCAGTAATTGTTTGCATACTAATCTTTATGCTCCTTAGACGCAACAGACAACATGCAGTCTCATCAAACCAAATTGACTCCATAATAACACAAGTCAAGAGTCGAAACGAGGACGTGTCGAACTTAACAGGGGGAGGAGTTAACGCACGCGCACATCAACCAGACAGCAGAGTGAACTTGGCATAACCGGACACCGGACACCGGACATTCCACCAGCACATTCCACTCCCAACACACGCTTTTCTCACACTACATTTCCTCACACTACATTCCCACACATAATCCAATCATATCACCATTACTGCATAATCAGCACCTTTTATCCATTCACCCCATGCACCGACCTATTCCCTTACGATGCACATTGTTCAAAAAGATAAAATTACTTTAAGGTAGAATTAAGTTATGAAGAAATAAATCAGTGATGAATTGAACCTGAAAGTGAAAAGTCGTTTCATTTACAAACGAGCTTAAATAATTTACATAGGGATAAGGATAGGGTATCATACTGTTCGCCCCAAGCGGACTGTAGCCTTTCCTTATGTTTATACCCTATCCTAAGGGTATATTAATTTTGACACATAGTTTGTAACACCCCTTAATATTCGTCGCAGACCCCTAAAAGTATATATATTTATGATCAGGACCAAAATCTAAGACTATTTAGCAATGTCCGTCTGTCCGTCCGTCCGTCCGTCCGTCCGTCCGTCCGTCCGTATCAACTTTTGAGGCCTTTAAAATTATGCTAGGAAGTTGAAATTTGGAACATAGACTCCCGAGGGTTCCAAAATGGTAAAGTGTTAAAATTTTTAAAATACGCCCACTGCCACGCCCACAATTTAGAAAAAAACGTTTTATGGCTTAAGTTAGAGGGATAAAGTTGTACAACCTTCACAAGATATGTAGATATTGCCCACCTTTATTAATTTGTCATATGAAGTTTTTTGCCGCGCCTACTTTTTGTGGGCGTTTTTCACTAAAATGTTTAACCATATATTATGCCAATATTTTTCTCAATATATCGCCCATACGAAGTTTTTGGCCACGCCCACTTTTTGGGGCGTTTTTTGAAAAAAATAAATTTTTTTCTATAAATTTCATAGAATGAAATAAAATGCTATCCATCATCTTCCTAATGCTTTTTTTCTTTGGGGTACATAGGGATAAGGATAGGGTATCATACTGTTCGCCCCAAGCGGACTGTAGCCTTTCCTTATGTTTTTAAGTTAGATTTAATCATTTTTGCCTAGTATGTAAGATATTTTGGAAATAATAAAAATGAATTTAAAATTGAAAAAAAAATTTTGCGCTAGAGCTGGTTCGGTTCCCAAGGCAAGAATTTATGGGTTTTTTTTTCAGTGAAAAAAAAATAGAACAAAGTAAAAACAGTAATTAAAAGTGATAAAAGACACCCCAAAGCGATGGACCCCGGTGTAAAGGCGGTCCTTCGCAAAAGTCCAGCAGTGCTGGCGATAAATGTGCCGCCCATTGAAGGCAACAAAAACGGAAACTGCAACACAAGCAGCAAAGGATCATTCACATGAGAGCGAATCGCGAACTGCGATTCAGGGGAATATTCGTAAATTCTGACATTTCTTTCATATGAAAACTTTTTTTGGCCGCGAATCTGATTTGTAAATGTTAGCAGCAAGATGTATCAATTTTAAGGTTATGTTCGACCGAATTTTTCATTCGCGGATTTGAGGATCGCGTCTGTATTATGTGGATTGTGAATAAGGAGTGACCGTTTGCGCCAAGTATTTTTCAATTCGCTTGAAATTTTTTGTAAAAGTAAATATTGCGATTTAAATCAATTTAGACTCATTTTTTTCGGGTAGAATATTAGATCAATTAAATATAAAGCTTTTGTGGTAGAAGCAATAGAAATGTTCTATCCATAAATACATTGTTCGCGATTCGCCTATTCGCAATTCGCTCTCATGTGAATGATCCTTAACAGCAACAAAAACAACAACATCAGCAGCAGCAGTGCCCAAGCGCGGTGTGTCGTTACGAGAAATGGTAATAACCTGGGGAACAAGTGAGAGTGTCGCCAAGTCCAAAAATATTAGTTTCCGATAATGAAAAAGCGTTTAAATCAGGTATTATTACAACGCTCCTCAGAGACCACTTTTCCATTGAGCAATTTTTCGTCCCGACACTCCATAGTGAAAGTAATGGCCAAATTGAGCGATTCCGTTCTACGCTTTTAGAAATTGCACGTTGTATAAAATCGCAACAACAAATAAATGACACAGTAGATCTTGTGCTTTTAGCAACACATAAATATAATAATACGATCCACTCCATTACGAACGCAAAACCAACCGATATAATGCACGATTATCAAGCAGAAAAGCTAGAGCTCATAAGAAAAAAGCTGACAATTGCTCAAGAAAAAACGCTTGGACGAAACCAAAACATATCCAGTAAAATCTACCAGCCTGGCGAAATAGTTTTCGTCCGAAGAAATAGGCGCTTAGGAAACAAATTTGAAAAAATCTTTATTGAAAAAGTAATTGAAAAAGATTTAGGCACCACTGTTTTGATAGATGGCAAGAAAATCCATAAAAGTAACCTCCGTTAATACTTTATTTTCAGTTTGTCATTCTTCATCCTTCGGATATCAATAGCCGAAATTCACGATTACTCAAATGCACACTTCACAGCAGTAACTAAAGGAAAAACAGCCACCTACAACGAATTCTCATATCTTGTTCATGTCACAAACCTCTCTGAATATAGGACCATTACTTACGAAAGCAAAAACGTCCACATAACGGCCCTGCAAAAAGGAGACGATATTCTGAACCAACAATCTGAAGAAATATTGCACATAATTAGTACACTTGAAGTCCCAAGGAGATTCGCAAGATCTACAGACTTTATTGGGAGTACACTAAAATTTATAGCCGGAACCTTTGACCACAGCGATTTTGAACTTCTATTAACGAAAGAAAATACACTTATTGAGAACAGTAATAGACAAACAAAAATAAATTCTCAAATACAAGACAAAATTAATGAATTAACAAATCAAATCATACCAATGTTACACAACACAGCGATATAAGCAAGTCTTCAGAGTCAGAATTATTACTTTTGGAATATCTATCTGTAAGAAATAATCTTTTAATTAGCCATTTAAATAATATAGCGTTATCAATTGTATTAGCCAAAAATAACATAATAAACCCATTAATCTTAGATAATTTAGAAATAAGTCACTTAATAGATTCTCAATATCTTCTGATTAGTATAAGTAACTTACTTTCCGCTGCTAAAATTAAAATACTTCAAAATTCAGATGTAATAAATTATGTATTACAAATTCCTAAAATTGAAAACTTTTGTGATTTTATCGAAATTTATCCTGTAGTTCATAATGAAACTATTCTTAAGCTAGATATAAGGCAGGCTGCAAAATGCAAAAAATTCATACAATGTCAGAAGTCAACATTTGCAAACCTACAACCTCGGAATGTATCATGCAGTTGCTAAATAATAATACAGCTCTATGCGCCTCCCAAAACTCACATCACCTACCTCTCGTACAGGAGATTGATGATGGAGTAATAATACTCAACGATGTACCGAAGACAACTGTTACCGATCACGTTCAGTTAGAAGTGCAGGGAACATATCTAATGACATTTTCAAATTCAATAAAAGTTAACGACACCGTATACCGAATAAGGAAGAAAGCCGCTTATGTCGTACCGCATCCCCCAAAGGCTATTTCCGTAACGCACCTAGAGCAAGAAACGAAACTATCGCTTCCATATTTGCATCATATTCATATCGACAACACAAATCATATCGAAACACTTAACGAAGAAATATCGGCTCAAAAAATTCTCTGGTGGACCACAATTTCCCCAATAGCAGTAATTGTTTGCATACTAATCTTTATGCTCCTTAGACGCAACAGACAACATGCAGTCTCATCAAACCAAATTGACTCCATAATAACACAAGTCAAGAGTCGAAACGAGGACGTGTCGAACTTAACAGGGGGAGGAGTTAACGCACGCGCACATCAACCAGACAGCAGAGTGAACTTGGCATAACCGGACACCGGACACCGGACATTCCACCAGCACATTCCACTCCCAACACACGCTTTTCTCACACTACATTTCCTCACACTACATTCCCACACATAATCCAATCATATCACCATTACTGCATAATCAGCACCTTTTATCCATTCACCCCATGCACCGACCTATTCCCTTACGATGCACATTGTTCAAAAAGATAAAATTACTTTAAGGTAGAATTAAGTTATGAAGAAATAAATCAGTGATGAATTGAACCTGAAAGTGAAAAGTCGTTTCATTTACAAACGAGCTTAAATAATTTACATAGGGATAAGGATAGGGTATCATACTGTTCGCCCCAAGCGGACTGTAGCCTTTCCTTATGTTTATACCCTATCCTAAGGGTATATTAATTTTGACACATAGTTTGTAACACCCCTTAATATTCGTCGCAGACCCCTAAAAGTATATATATTTATGATCAGGACCAAAATCTAAGACTATTTAGCAATGTCCGTCTGTCCGTCCGTCCGTCCGTCCGTCCGTATCAACTTTTGAGGCCTTTAAAATTATGCTAGGAAGTTGAAATTTGGAACATAGACTCCCGAGGGTTCCAAAATGGTAAAGTGTTAAAATTTTTAAAATACGCCCACTGCCACGCCCACAATTTAGAAAAAAACGTTTTATGGCTTAAGTTAGAGGGATAAAGTTGTACAACCTTCACAAGATATGTAGATATTGCCCACCTTTATTAATTTGTCATATGAAGTTTTTTGCCGCGCCTACTTTTTGTGGGCGTTTTTCACTAAAATGTTTAACCATATATTATGCCAATATTTTTCTCAATATATCGCCCATACGAAGTTTTTGGCCACGCCCACTTTTTGGGGCGTTTTTTGAAAAAAATAAATTTTTTTCTATAAATTTCATAGAATGAAATAAAATGCTATCCATCATCTTCCTAATGCTTTTTTTCTTTGGGGTACATAGGGATAAGGATAGGGTATCATACTGTTCGCCCCAAGCGGACTGTAGCCTTTCCTTATGTTTTTAAGTTAGATTTAATCATTTTTGCCTAGTATGTAAGATATTTTGGAAATAATAAAAATGAATTTAAAATTAAAAAAAAAATTTTGCGCTAGAGCTGGTTCGGTTCCCAAGGCAAGAATTTATGGGTTTTTTTTTCAGTGAAAAAAAAATAGAACAAAGTAAAAACAGTAATTAAAAGTGATAAAAGACACCCCAAAGCGATGGACCCCGGTGTAAAGGCGGTCCTTCGCAAAAGTCCAGCAGTGCTGGCGATAAATGTGCCGCCCATTGAAGGCAACAAAAACGGAAACTGCAACACAAGCAGCAAAGGATCATTCACATGAGAGCGAATCGCGAACTGCGATTCAGGGGAATATTCGTAAATTCTGACATTTCTTTCATATGAAAACTTTTTTTGGCCGCGAATCTGATTTGTAAATGTTAGCAGCAAGATGTATCAATTTTAAGGTTATGTTCGACCGAATTTTTCATTCGCGGATTTGAGTATCGCGTCTGTATTATGTGGATTGTGAATAAGGAGTGACCGTTTGCGCCAAGTATTTTTCAATTCGCTTGAAATTTTTTGTAAAAGTAAATATTGCGATTTAAATCAATTTAGACTAATTTTTTTCGGGTAGAATATTAGATCAATTAAATATAAAGCTTTTGTGGTAGAAGCAATAGAAATGTTCTATCCATAAATACATTAAAATTGATTTGTTCGCGATTCGCCTATTCGCAATTCGCTCTCTTGTGAATGATCCTTAACAGCAACAAAAACAACAACATCAGCAGCAGCAGTGCCCAAGCGCGGTGTGTCGTTACGAGAAATGGTAATAACCTGGGGAACAAGTGAGAGTGTCGCCAAGGTAGTGGAAAGGGCTGTGTCCACAGCAAAAACAATTAATACTACAGCATCGACGTCAATCGCGAAGGAAATGGGTAAAAAGGTATCAGCAGCGTCAGCCATAATAAAGCACACTGCACCAAAAGCTAATTCTTTCAATTTTAAATTAATTTTTATTATTCTTTTAATAAAAAACTTACAAACTAGACAAAAATGATTAAATCTAACTTAAAATTAACAGGATACTTATACTAGATTGCTGGTCCTTATGCGGACGCTCTTAACATAACTCTATCTTTTATTTATTTTTACCATTCGGCCATATTATTAATACATTGAATTCATTTGGATATTGTTTTACAAGAAATATTTTTTTTTTAAAACTTGCTATCTATACTTTTTTTTAAAAACTACTAATTAAAACTATGAATATATACAAACAACTTAAACTAATTAATACTACTTAAACTCGTTTCCTCCGCAAGCCACCAGTATTCGGTGAATTGCGTGTCCCTATCGATTTGGTCCCTCCGCCCTATCGCGGTACTAAAACGAATGAGCTCGGGAGCATTAGCGACGTCCCCGTTGCAGGTGAGCCGCTTATCAGTCGCTCTGCGGTAGCTGTGGTATAGTACCGGGATACCATCCCTCGTCTGTACCAGCGCTTTTTTATCAATATGGAGGAAAGCCTCTGGCGGAACAAGGCCAGATCGGAGCGTTCTCTCCATGCGCGCTTCATTGGGATAGTAAGCCCCGAAAATCAGGCTACTATCGTTGGCCATCGCCCTCGCAACGTGCCTTTGAGTCACCTTAATGAGGAAATTCTCAATCCTATTCAAGTGAGCCCCATCATATAATGCCGTGTTGGGATAATATTTTATGTACTCAGATTCAGGCGTTGGAAACAACCCGAGACATGTCCTAGGATGATGATGGGCCTTATTAGGGCCACGTAGCATATGACCTTAACCCTAGAAGCAAGTTGACTTAATTTGCTCGAAGTCACGCTGCAGGAGGATGTTGATGACCTCGATATTAGGACCTGATCTGTATGCGACCAAATCGTCGGCATACGCAATAGCTTGACTGAGTGAACGTACCAGACTGCTCGTGAAGTATAAAACAGGATCGGAGAATTCACCGCACCCTGTTGTAAACCGTTTTTGATGTCATAAGCTCTGCTCGAAGTTACGTTGCCACATTTGACCACGAACTTCTTTTCGTAAGCATGTTATAAATTATATATAGCAAGGGTTTGTGCATATATAGCAAGGGTTTGTGCATTCCCAGTCAGATCAACTTGTAGAAAAGCCCCTCTAACCATACGGTGTCGAAAGCCTTTTCAAAGTCAACCAGACAAGCACCCGTGCATTGGTTCTTGCATTTATTCCATTGAATATCGGAAACCAGTTTTGACACGGCATGAATAGTATCATGCCTCGCCCTGAAACCAAATTGGTTGTCCGGAATTATTTAATTGTCCTCGACCCATTTGAGCAGAGTTCTATTAACAACCTTCTCAAACACCTTGCTAATATTCGAAAGCAAACTATTTGACCGAAGATTAGCAGCGTTAGTATTATATTTTCCCTTTTTCGGGATTGGATGTACCATTGCCATTTTCCAATGCGGGATAACTTGCATTATTCAGCGCATTGTTAAACAGCGTGGTGAAAATCTCCACAGCCTCTGAGAGCAGGTGTCTTAATACGACGTTTGGGATACCATCAACTCCCGCCGATTTTTTGTTCTTTAGAGAATCAAAGATCTTCAAGAAATGATCTTTCGACACGAACATATGAGGTGTTTCTCGCCCATTGGCGATAACGGCATTCGCATGGTTTTAATCATTGAATACAGTATGATTAAGTTATTCTCAGATCGCCAATTTCCAAGCTCATTACGCAAATAAAAGTGACTCACCGGGGCCCTATTTTCAATGCCATGATTACGGCGAACGGGATTGTTCACCATATACACGGCATCGAAACAAGCTCCTAGCAAGTCTACCTTCTCCTGGGATTCTTGGACCACGAAAAAACCATCGGTTGAAGCAACATTTTCAGGGATTATGCCTGCAGTCAGTAGTATCAGTTTGTTTTCAGTTGTCTGGGGGATTCGGACAGTTGAAATATCATTGTGGTCTCTCTTCCTGAACAGTCTATTGATCTGTGGGAACATATTCGGACTACTGGTTTTTATAGCCCGAATTGTGCAACCAATACAGACTTACAGATTTTCTGTAATTTTGCTTGATCAACTATTTTAGGTTTCGAATCTCTGAATTCAGTGTCCTTACCTCCGGTTCGTTGCGGTCAGTCTATAAAGCTGTTTAAGCCTAGAGAGTAGAATACTTTTTGTCTGTAAAGTGCTTCAATTGTAGCATTCCTGTACTTTTCTGTCTGGTCGTCGTCGGACCGTACTATCCGAGGGATAGTCCGTTCCATCGTTTATTTGATGACATCGTTCATCTGTACTAGGTACCGATCGATATCAACTTTCGTCATGTGGATCAATCCCACTCAAGAGAATTTGACCTTTTAACAACCCGGAGAAGTGCGGCCAGCGTGCCCTTCCATAATCGAAAGAGCACACTGATTCGTACTCGAAATGCGGCGGCGAGTCCGTAGTGGTCACTATCGTACTCGACCGCACGCAAACAGTTTCGCGTTATTCGATCCCCTGGTCAGTTCAAGTCTAGCGTCCGTCAAGGCCAAGTCCAGGAAAGCACCGCTTCTCGGGAAGGAAGCGATATCCGTCGCGTACAAATCAATTTTTTCCTCAATCTTATTGAGGCGCCACCAGTCATAAAAATGGCTGCCTCTATTGTTGGTAGTCACATTTCCCAATGCCACATGTTTTGCGTTTAAGTCTACAGCCAAGAAAAAATAATTCTCCTCCGAAAGAAGCTGGAAGCTTCGAAAAGGGTCTCGAGCACTCGAGCTGGAATTATCGCACGCCAGACCTACCAAACAGCTCCGAATAGATAATGTCTATTCGACCCGCTTGTTCATTTAAATGTGTTTGAAACCTGTCGATCTTTCCGTGCAGAGACAGAAGGATCGCTTTTAAGTCCAAGTCCTCCTCAGGCGCCTTTTGAGCAACCCTCGGTGGATGTACTGTCATTTGGGCTGTGCCTGGGCAAAGGACACGTTGGGTGCCACAAAATTAGTGAACGAGCGAGTCTTTTGACGCTTCTCGTCTTCAGAAAACTGCTTGCGGGCCTGTGATCGCTTTTTCTGCTCCTGGAACCGTGGACAACGCCTGAAATAGGCGGAATGCCCAGAGTTCCCGCAGAGCACACAAGAAAAAAACGCTCCGGTCCTCAACTCTGTCCTTACCAAAAGGACATTCTCCATGTCTGTGGTCCTTATCGGACTTGACGCACCCTAACTGCATGTTGCAGTTAGCCGCGGCGTGACCGAACGTCTGACAGCGGTCAGATCATTTTAATGTTTCCCATATAACAGAATGGTAGTAGAGGTATTTAATCTTCCTCAAACTATCAAATCTGCTCTCGGGAGTGAGCTGCACCAAGAAGAATGGTAATTTTCGGTTACCACCTCTTGCTACAGACGACAAAAACGGCTTGACACCCACGAACTTGAGTTCATCGCTTTCCAACTTTTTGAGCTCTTTTTCGAGCTCCTCCGTCTCTATTGAGGGATCAATTCCCTTTAGAACGACGGTTTTCAATTTGGAGGCCTTTGGTGTGTACGTAAAGTACTGCACTTGGGTTTTCTCCAAGACGGTACTCCTCCATTGTTTCGCACTAAGGCGCTTAATGCTAAAATTTTGGGTTATTTCTATACCCTATCCTAAGAGTATATCAATTTCGACACATAGTTTGTAACACCCGTTAATATTCGTAGTAGACCCATAAAAGTATATATATTTATGATCAGGACCAAATCCTAAGATTATCTAGCAATATCCGTCCGTTCGTCCGTCCGTACGCAATTTTTAGGCCTTTAAAATTAAGCTAGGAAGCTGAAATTTGCACCACATATTCCCTAGGGCTCCGAAATGGTTAAGTGTAAAAAAAATTGAATACGCCCACTGCCACGCCCACAATTTAGAAAACACCGTTTTAAAGCTTAAGTTAGAGAGATAGAGTGTTACATCCTTCACAAGATATTCAGGCACTACCCCCCTTTATAAGTTTGTCATATACAGTTTTTGGCCACGCCCACTTTTTGGGGGCTTTTTTTTAATTACTAAAATGAAATAAAATTTTCTTAATGCTTTTTTCTTTAGGGCATATAGGGATATGCATAGGGTATCATACTGTTCGCCCCCAGCGGACTGTAGCCTTTCCTTATGGTTTTGCATAATTTTAAGCAGTCATTAAACAACAACAACAACAACAACAACAACAACAACAACAACAACAACAACAACAACAACAACAACAACAACAACAACAACAACAACAACAACAACAACAACAACAACAACAACAACAACAACAACAACAACAACAACAACAACAACAACAACAACAACAACAACAACAACAACAACAACAACAACAACAACAACAACAACAACAACAACAACAACAACAACAACAACAACAACAACAACAACAACAACAACAACAACAACAACAACAACAACAACAACAACAACAACAACAACAACAACAACAACAACAACAACAACAACAACAACAACAACAACAACAACAACAACAACAACAACAACAACAACAACAACAACAACAACAACAACAACAACAACAACAACAACAACAACAACAACAACAACAACAACAACAACAACAACAACAACAACAACAACAACAACAACAACAACAACAACAACAACAACAACAACAACAACAACAACAACAACAACAACAACAACAACAACAACAACAACAACAACAACAACAACAACAACAACAACAACAACAACAACAACAACAACAACAACAACAACAACAACAACAACAACAACAACAACAACAACAACAACAACAACAACAACAACAACAACAACAACAACAACAACAACAACAACAACAACAACAACAACAACAACAACAACAACAACAACAACAACAACAACAACAACAACAACAACAACAACAACAACAACAACAACAACAACAACAACAACAACAACAACAACAACAACAACAACAACAACAACAACAACAACAACAACAACAACAACAACAACAACAACAACAACAACAACAACAACAACAACAACAACAACAACAACAACAACAACAACAACAACAACAACAACAACAACAACAACAACAACAACAACAACAACAACAACAACAACAACAACAACAACAACAACAACAACAACAACAACAACAACAACAACAACAACAACAACAACAACAACAACAACAACAACAACAACAACAACAACAACAACAACAACAACAACAACAACAACAACAACAACAACAACAACAACAACAACAACAACAACAACAACAACAACAACAACAACAACAACAACAACAACAACAACAACAACAACAACAACAACAACAACAACAACAACAACAACAACAACAACAACAACAACAACAACAACAACAACAACAACAACAACAACAACAACAACAACAACAACAACAACAACAACAACAACAACAACAACAACAACAACAACAACAACAACAACAACAACAACAACAACAACAACAACAACAACAACAACAACAACAACAACAACAACAACAACAACAACAACAACAACAACAACAACAACAACAACAACAACAACAACAACAACAACAACAACAACAACAACAACAACAACAACAACAACAACAACAACAACAACAACAACAACAACAACAACAACAACAACAACAACAACAACAACAACAACAACAACAACAACAACAACAACAACAACAACAACAACAACAACAACAACAACAACAACAACAACAACAACAACAACAACAACAACAACAACAACAACAACAACAACAACAACAACAACAACAACAACAACAACAACAACAACAACAACAACAACAACAACAACAACAACAACAACAACAACAACAACAACAACAACAACAACAACAACAACAACAACAACAACAACAACAACAACAACAACAACAACAACAACAACAACAACAACAACAACAACAACAACAACAACAACAACAACAACAACAACAACAACAACAACAACAACAACAACAACAACAACAACAACAACAACAACAACAACAACAACAACAACAACAACAACAACAACAACAACAACAACAACAACAACAACAACAACAACAACAACAACAACAACAACAACAACAACAACAACAACAACAACAACAACAACAACAACAACAACAACAACAACAACAACAACAACAACAACAACAACAACAACAACAACAACAACAACAACAACAACAACAACAACAACAACAACAACAACAACAACAACAACAACAACAACAACAACAACAACAACAACAACAACAACAACAACAACAACAACAACAACAACAACAACAACAACAACAACAACAACAACAACAACAACAACAACAACAACAACAACAACAACAACAACAACAACAACAACAACAACAACAACAACAACAACAACAACAACAACAACAACAACAACAACAACAACAACAACAACAACAACAACAACAACAACAAAGTTAACACCACAGCCCAAGGCCATGATCAAGAGTTCATGATAGCAAGTCATGCGCATTGGCTGTGTCAGCATATTCATGTCTGAACCTGTTCCCACAGTTTCAGTGCATGAGGATCTTGTTACGAGCGCGCCATTGCCACCGGATACGCGTGCAGTGGCCTATTTGACGAATCAGCGATTCGCACCGTGGGAGCAGTGGCTTCCTAACGGGAGATTAGGATAGAATAAGTTAGTTCTAAGTTGACTGTTGAAGCGAGAGCAATAAATCCATAACGGAAGCAAATAAACGGTTTTTCATTTTCTTAAACTAGTAAGTCGAACAAGTGGGCACGCCTCCTAGTGGGCGTGCGTTCGCGTTTTTTTATGATCACTCGGATGTGATCCTTTAACTGGCGCCCGAGCAGGGACCGGCATTAAAACCTGTGTCCTTTTTGTCCAAGGATATGTGCCCACTACAATGCGCTCTATAGAGTGAATACGTCACTGTATCCATGAGAACACAGCTGACCATTTTGTAATCAAGGGCACAAACATTCCACATACCCATGAGAACATGTGGATATCCCGAAGGACTAAAGGATACGGTGGTGATGGTGATCGTGCCATTAGTAGGTTGCTTGCAACTAAACGGGACGAACACGACACCTCCCGCATTGCCGGTTCCCAACAACGGTTCAACTAACATAACGTTCTTTCTTTTTCGTAGGACATTTGCCAACAAGTGAAACATAAAAATAACAATGCTGAAATTAATGAAGTTATTGTGAGTGTTAAAAAATCAAATTACTTGCTAATTAAGCTAAACAAACCGGTGTTGCGAAGAAAAATTCCGCGCTCCCGAATTTGTTAAAAAAATAAAATTACTTGCTAATTAAGCTAAACAAACCGGTGTTGCGAAGAAAAATACCGCGCTCCCGAATTTGTTATAGAAATAAAATTGCTTTATAAGTAAGCTTTACAAACCGGTGTTGCGAAGATAAAATTCCGCGCCCCCAAATTTAACAAAAAAGAAAAATCAGTGAAATCTCGCGAAGAAAAATTCCGCGATAGATCGAATATCCCATTGAGGGAATATATAAAAATTATAAGAATTGTGAAGAAGAAATTAGCGATACTGCTAGTGTGTGAGCATCCAGAAGAAGCGGTATAATTTAAGTGGAAGTTTTTGTAAATTAAATTAAGTTAATTAAGGAAAATTGTGTAAGTGGCAAGCTGCGCGAAAGAGGGATTTATTAAGGTATTTATATTCATACTTTTTCAAAACTAAATCAATTACATAATAATGGAAGAAACAAGGAAAACCCTTCTCGAGTTGACGGGTGCCGTTAATGCGATCCTGGAAACCCTAAAGGGTTTCGAAGGACGCCTCAGACATCTGGAAGGTGAGTCGGTACAACTATGCGGTCCAAAGACCGAAGATGACTTAAAGGATATCTGCAGGATACCTGACTGTGTCAAGGAGCTTCAGGTTTTTATCGGGGATCCAACACAGTATGTATCATGGATACATAATGTGGAAGGGATTCTCAAGGATTTCGAGATAGTTAAAAACAAACCTATCTATCGTGCGATACTCTCGCACATAAGGCAAATTAGGGGGGGCGCCGATACGGCTTTAGTGTCATATAATATTTTCGATGGCGATTGGTCTACGAGAATGGACGTAGATCTCCAATCCCAATCACGCCAGTTAAATTATATGAATCGTCCGCAAGGAAATAATCCTTTTAAGCGACGATCGCGCTCAGAGAATTATCCTCAGAACAAGCATCAGAAGATGTTTAATATAAGAACTGCGGAGGAAGAGCCAATCGATATCGAGGAGGAAGTAAATTTTATGAGGGACGCCTGTCCAGCGTACCTTATATAGAATATTTTACAGGGGACGGGACGATGCTTAAGTTTTTGGTTGATACCGGGGCAAATAAAAACTTCATCAGCCCAACTGTCAAAGGCAAACCCACACCCCTGTTAAAGCCCTTTGTCGTGCACTCGGCTGCCGGCAAAGTATCTATCAAAGAAAAAATCACTGGTAGCTTCTTTAAAAAAATCGGAAACGATTTACTATCCTAACATTTTATATACTACCAGGGTTAAAATCTTTCGATGGTATAATAGGAGATGATACCTTGAAAGAGTTAGAAGCGGTCATCGACCGAAAAGAGAATATACTTACCTTAACTCCAAATATTAGAATTCCACTCAGAGAAAAAGTTTCGACGGAGGTCAACATCGTTCTTGACGAGGCTCTGCCCGAAAAAATAGAAATCCAACTTCGTGAACTAGTAAAGAAACACGATAGTGTATTTGGACCTCTTGACATCAAAGAGATGGTTCAAACTTCAGTGCAAGCCGAAATTAGAACAAGCGTAGACGAGCCAATATACACAAAAAGTTATCCCTACCCTGTCTGTCTAGGAGCGGGTAGAAAAGGAAATAAACGAATTACTGACGGAAGGGATAGTCAGACCATCCAAGAGTCCGTATAATTCACCGATCTGGATAGTTCCCAAGAAGCCCAAGCCGTCCGGTGGAAAACAGTACCGGATGGTAATAGACTTCAAGCGCCTCAATGCTGTAACTATTTCAGATACTTACCCGATTCCCGACATCAACGCTACCATTGCTAGTCTGGGTAAGGCTAAATACTTTACTACGTTAGACCTTACTTCAGGGTTTCACCAAATACCAATGAAACCCTCAGACATTCCAAAAACTGCCTTTTCCACTTTGAATGGAAAATACGAATTTTTAAGGTTGCCGTTTGGCCTGAAGAATGCACCGGCCATATTTCAGAGGATGATCGATGACGTTCTCAAGGAATACATTGCTAAAATCTGCTATGTATATATCGATGACATTATTGTCTTCGGTAGTAGCGAGGAAGACCACTTGAGAAACATAGATACCATTCTTGGCAGGTTGCGCGAAGTCAACCTTAAGGTCAATCTTGAAAAAACTAACTTCATGAAGACCGAAGTAGAATTCCTGGGCTATGTTATTACTCCCGAAGGAATTCGCCCGGACGTAAAAAAGGTAACAGCTATTCAGCAAATATTGCCGCCAGACAATGTGAAAGATCTGAAGAGATTTCTAGGTATGACTTCGTACTACCGGAAATTCATTCGCGATTATGCGAAGGTCGCTAAACCCTTAACCAACATCACGAGAGGGGAAAATGCCCGCATAAAGGCTAACCAATCTAGGCGGGTGCTTGTACATCTAAGTAGTGAGGCGTTACGTGCTTTTAACGACTTAAAAGAGCTTCTGACGTCTTCCGAAATTCTGGCATTCCCTGACTTCGGAAAGCCTTTCAACCTAACAACGGACGCTTCCCATTATGCAATTGGAGCCGTGTCATCTCAGGGGGAAACAGGTAAGGAAAAGCCAATAGCATTCATATCCCGTTCCCTCAATAAATCTGAGGAGAATTATGCAACGAACGAGAAGGAGATGTTGGCCATTGTATGGGCCTTAGACAATCTCCGCTCCTACGTCTACGGTGCGAAAAAGATCCGCATTTTCACAGATCACCAGCCGTTGACGTTTGCCCTGGGAAATCGCAATTATAACGCGAAGTTGAAAAGATGGAAGGCCCGTATCGAAGAGTATAGTTACGAATTGATTTACAAACCTGGTAAATCGAATTTCGTAGCGGACGCGCTGTCTAGATTAAAGACGGAAGTCAATCACTTGTCCAGCTCAGTTAGTGCTGAGACGGAAACAAGTTCAAGAATAGCAGAAGCCGGCTCGGTGACTGAAACCGCCAGCGAAGATCACGAAAATAACTGCAGTGGAACCGAAGACACCGAAACTGCCAGTGAAGATCACGATAACAACCACGCTGTTGGAAGCAATACGGAAACTGCTAGCGAAGGTCACTCTTCCCTACAAACGGCACACAGCGCTGAACAAGATGGCTCTGACCTTATACCACATGTCGAGGTTCCATTAAATGTTTTCCGGAACCAAATTATCATCAAGATCGGCAAAGGTCTAGAAATTTACGAGGAGCCCCATCCTGGGTACTCACGCCACTACATCGCAGAAAGCAATTTAACAAAGGAAAAACTGGTAGCTATCCTAAAAAGTAAACTAAGGCCAAGCATCTTGAACGGTCTCAAAATACCCGAACCTTACCTGGCCATGATACAGGAAGTGTATTTATAAAACTTCGTGAACTATAAAATTCATGTTACTCAAAGGCTGGTAGAGGATGTAAAAAACGAAGACCGTATATTTGAGCTAATTTCAAATGAACACAGAAGGGCCCACAGGAATCCGAGAGAAAACAAAGAACAAGTTCTTGAAAATTATTACTTCCTCCGGATGAATAGTCGTGTAAAACGGGTCACGGATACTTGCGAAGTATGCAAGACAAACAAATACGATAGACACCCGTTCAATCCAGAGTTTCAGCCTACGCCAATTCCGTCATATCCGTGCGAAATACTGCATATGGATATAATTGAAATACAAAACGAGAAATTTATTAGTTGAGTGGATAAGTTTTCCAAATTTGGGAAGTTGTTCCACATTAAAAACCGGTCAGTACTACACTTAAGGGACAAGATAACGAAGATATTACATTACTTCACTGTTCCAAAAATGCTAGTCACTGATAATGAAAGGAGCTTTCTGAGCCCCATAATACTTAATTTCATTAAATTACTGGGAATCAAACTATATCCTACACCGGTAAACCGAAGTGAAGTTAATGGACAAGTCGAGAGATTCCACTCGACTGTGCTTGAAATATATAGGTGTTTAAAAGTTGAGTATAAGGATTTGAGATTGAAAGAACTCATTAACATAACGGTCGACCGATATAACAATACCATCCACTCGGTCACAGGGAAAAAGCCTGCAGATGTGTTTTTTAACAGATGCCAACGCATCAACTATCAAAGCCTTGTCAACTTTCGAGCTAGGGTAAACCAAGAACTAAAAGGGGAAATCGAACGAAAGCAGAAGGCTGCTAATATCAGGCGGAATGCTACTAAATGTAGCCCCAAAAAATATAAAAAAGGCGACATTATATATACAAGATCTAAGAGAATTCAAGGTAAAAATAAACCCATCTTTCGCAAAGAAACTGTTGCTAAGAATAACAAGGTCACTGTAACTACCTCTACTGGGAGAAGAGTTCACAAGACCCATATTAAGAATATATAAAAAATTAAATAAAAAAAATAAAAAAAGGGGAATGTTGCCCAATAGCACTTTAGCACCTAAGTTCATTGGAATTCTACAGAACAAAATATTGCACATTTATAATTAAGTCTTTTGCACATATGTTGGACAAATTTCTACGTTCATAGTTAGTTAAGTTTTTGCACTTTATAATTAATCAAGTTCATGCATTGCACATTCTTAAGATGCATTAATAATATCACACATTTATAAGTAGTTAAGTTCTTTTAAAAACAATTCACACCCTTATTCAGTATCTTAAGACCTTGAAAAATTCTACTGTCACTAATAAATCGTTTATAGTATGAAATTGAGTCTTACAAACTTTCATTTACCTTTTCCACTTTACATCACAAATATTTAGAATCATCTCTCTGACTGTAGCACGAGGTTTTATAATTTTCGACTATAAGACCCCAATAGTCTCAATCAAGGATGGTCACGGTTGGATAATCGATGGCTATTTTAAGCTGGTTCACGTCATAGACCTTGGCAAATTTGAACATTTGGTAGACGAAATAACCACAGCAGTGAATGCCAGTGTCAAGGATCAGGAGAAGAAAACAATAATTGAATTTCACTTGCAACAACTGAACGACCGATTAAATATACTAGAGGGAAAGCCAACGAGGAAAACAAGATCCATCGATTGGATTGGCTCAGCTTGGAAATGGGTGGCAGGAAGCCCGGATGCTGGAGACGGGAACAAGATCCTTCAAAGCGAACAGGAAATAATACAAAACAATAACCACCAATACAAGATAAACGAACGTATCTTCGGGGTAACGCAGGACATTACTCGCAAAATCAACCAGATGATTTACACGTTCAATCATGAAGTCGAAACGATTGATGCAGAAAAATTCGAACAGAACATAATTAATCAGATATTGATTATTAAGGGAGAGATAAACGAAATGGTTCGCGCATGCCAAATGGCTAGAAGTGGGACAGTGAACACAAACCTATTGGACAAGGAGGAGATAAATAGGATAATAAGCGAAATCGAAACCCTCCCTTACGAAAACGAAATCCAGGCAATAGAATATGCGACACCTTCGGTCTATACCAACGACAGGAAGCTTCTGTACATCCTTGCAATGCCTAAAGTAAGGAAGTCGGAATTTAACCTATTGCACAAAAGAGCGGCAATAAACGGAGATACGCAAATCGAGCTTGAGTTTAAACAGATGCTCGTAAACCACATGGAAACCTTTGGAATAGTTGGTCATTGCCTTTCCATAAGCAATTCGACAATTTGCGAAGAAAGGGCATTACAGAAAATTCCTGAGGAAGACTGCATAGCAAAAATCCTGAAAGGAGGTTCCGCAACCTGTAATTACCATACTAACCTAAATAGGGTTATTGAGCTTGTCAAGGATGACACCATATTTGTGACCAACTACAAGGGAGAGTTGGTATCAAAGAATACTTCCAATCACCTTGACGGTACCTACGTTATCCAGTTGAATAACGAAACAATTCAGTTGGACAATAGAACATTTTCTAGTCTCATAGCTACGAGCTTGCAGGTTCTTCCTCCAGTGCTAACGGGGGCTATCACTAGGAACCACAGAGTCGATATAGGCTATGTACATAAACTCAGCCTAGTTAACATTAAAAGGTTAAAGGACCTTACCACGACACTATGGATTTCCTCCGGCACCAGTGCTCTAATCTTCCTGATGGTGACAGCCGTGGTCTTAATGATATGGCGTAAGGTCAATGTCAAGTTGGACATCCCGGCAGTTAACATGCCCTACAGGACGAACCAATTCGAGGATCCAATACCCCACCAGCGCGAAACTTACTCTGCTGGCTCTGGCGTCACTCTTGATTTTAAAGGGGGAGGAGTTAACACCACAGCCCAAGGCCATGATCAAGAGTTGATGATAGCAAGTCATGCGCATTGGCTGTATCAGCATATTCATGTCTGAACCTGTTCCCACAGTTTCAGTGCATGAGGATTTTGTTACGAGCGCGCCATTGCCACCGGATACGCGTGCAGTGGCCTATTTGACGAATCAGCGATTCGCACCGTGGGAGCAGTGGCTTCCTAACGGGAGATTAGGATAGAATAAGTTAGTTCTAAGTTGACTGTTGAAGCGAGAGCAATAAATCCATAACGGAAGCAAATAAACGGTTTTTCATTTTCTTAAACTAGTAAGTCGAACAAGTGGGCGCCGCCTCCTAGTGGGCCTGCGTTCGCGTTTTTTTATGATCACCCGGATGTGATCCTTTAACTACAACAACAACAACAACAACAACAACAACAACAACAACAACAACAACAACAACAACAACAACAACAACAACAACAACAACAACAACAACAACAACAACAACAACAACAACAACAACAACAACAACAACAACAACAACAACAACAACAACAACAACAACAACAACAACAACAACAACAACAACAACAACAACAACAACAACAACAACAACAACAACAACAACAACAACAACAACAACAACAACAACAACAACAACAACAAGGTTAACACGATGCACCCAGCCGTCAACCCGGTAGCGAGATAACGCAACATGCTGAGTCAACATTTGCATGTTTCAACCTGTACATTCCATCCAGGTGCATTCGGATCATGTTACGCACATGCCGTCGCTACCGGATACGCGTGCAGTGAGCTACTTGGACGAATCAGCATTTCTCATCGTGGGACCAGCGTTTTCCTAACAGGAAACATGTATTCATTAAGTTAGTCTTAATCCAGACGTCGTACGGAGAATAAAGTAATTGCTAATAACTTGTGTGTTTCATTTAGTAAGTCGAACAGTGGGTGTGCCTACGGGCACACTTTCGCGTTTTTTTAATATCCTCGCTAAGGATATCTTTAACTGGCGCCCGAGCAGGGACCGGCAAAAATACTGTACCCTCTCATCTGTGTGATAGATGTAAATACCCTTAAATGTGGGATCTGCAATCGATACGCTCTTGTGAGTGCAAATGGCTGTACCCATGAGAACACAGTCACCATTTCGATTAGCTACAACATCCTTCCGACATACCCATGGGAACATGTCAGAGATCCAATACGATAGAGAGTACAGTAGTGAAGATCGATCGTGCCATGAGTAGGTTGCGTGCAATCATAAACGCTCGCATCCAAAAGGGATAAACACGACACTTCCATTGCCGGCTCCCACGTGAAATAACCTAACGAAAGTGACATTACTTTTTGTTTCTCCCTCAGAAGATTATTCGCTAATCCTTCCAGCAATACTTAAGATATAATACCTACTACACGGATATGTTCCTTTTGTGAGTGCTAAAACAATTTCTTCACCTTAATATAAAAGAAAACCAAGAACAAAAGCGAATTGCAGTAAAATACGTGAATAGTTAAATTGGTGAATTTCCTCAAAAGGAAAAGCTAAATCGCAAAGTGTAGCCAAATTCATAACTAGTTAAATTTGTGAATTTCCTCAAGAACAAACGATAAAACGCAAAGTGTAGTAAATACAAGATAGTTAAATTCGTGGATTTCTGAAGGATTCAGCAACTATAAATTAAAATAAATTTTTGAAAGAAAAATAAATTCAAAGGTGCGGTGTATCGCTGTGAAGAGCAAGGAGGGAGCGACAACGGATATATCCAGAACTTAGTTATCATCAAAAATAAAAGTTTATAAAAAAGGTTTTCAAAACCAAATATCCTAAAAAAATTAAGGTGCAACATATAGTAAAATGTACTAAGTTCAGTGCAATATCTGAGTAATTTAGAGTGCAATACTTAATTAATTCAGAGCACGAAATAAAAAAATATATTTGATTAATAAAACACTTGGAGGCCCTTAACCCAGGTAACATCTCTTAAATATTGAATATATTTCATATTACAGAATATTTAAATTTTAAACATATATAATTATATGTATATTGACATGGAAGCAATCCAAACCGCGGTGAAAGAACTCACAGGTGCTGTGAATAACTTTCACGATAGACTCAGATCTATCGAGTTGAGAATCCAACAATTGGAAAATCAAAGGCAGGTTGTAGAAGAACCAGCTGCTGTCGAAGGACCACCACCCAGCTGCTGTCGAAGGACCACCACCATTACGTGGCCCGGAGACGGAGTCCGACTTAAAGGAAATTGAAAAACTTCCTGACTGCGTTAATGAACTACAACCCTTTGACGGTGATCCAACGCAGTATGTCTCTTGGATTCATACTGTTGAAGGGATCCTAAAGGACTTCTCTATAATAAGAGGGAAGCCAAAATATCGTGCAATATTGCAGCACGTTCGACAAAAAATAAGGGGCAGAGCCGATTCAGCTCTGATATCCTACAACATATTCGACAACGATTGGTTAGAAATAAAAAAGTGCCTTTCGTTGCATTACGCCGACAAACGCGACATTAGGACTCTGGAGCACCAGCTCAATCAGCTCTCACAAAAGGGTTCGAAGCTAGACGAGTTTTATGCAACGGTGAATCATCAGTTTTCACTGATAATCAATAAAATTAAATCTGAATCATACTCACCGGAGACGGTATGTGCCTTAGTCGAGACGTACCGCAATAGGGCGTTAGACGTATTTATACGCGGCCTAAACGGCGATTTATCACGGATGCACATAGTGCAAAAACCGAGGACACTTCCAGAAGCGTACTCGGCTTGCCTTGAAATCCAGAACCTAAACTTTCGCAGTCATGCAATACACCCTACAAATACACATAATACTGTTACTGCACCCATGAATCAATCTTTCCGCCAAGAAGCGAGACCTCCATTGCCTTACAAAAGATTCCAACGTTATTCATTCGACAGGGCTCATCAGCCGCATTCTTCAGGTATGAACTCTAATGATAGTGGTGCGCCTCCATGACCAACGGCACCTAAGCCCCATGAAAAAATGGAGACGTCTGTTCTATCACGGCATGTGAATTATATGAACCGGCCACAAGGACCCAATACTTTCAAAAGAAGGAGTAGGTCTGATAACCATCCTCAAAAATACCAGAGACTATTCAATACCCAAACCATCAAAGACGAAACAACTGAATTATATCACCAGGTTGCCGAAGAAGAAGTAGGCGACGAGATAAATTTTATGACAGGGGCCCATCCAGCGTACCATATATAGTGTTCAACACGCGGGATGGGAAGAAACTCAACTTCCTCGTTGATACAGGAGCGAACAATAAACAATAAATATAAAATTTATAAGCCCTTCTGTATCTCAAAATAGCACCACGATTGTCAAACCATTCAAAGTTCATTCCGCAGGAGGCAATATACAAATAACCCAGAAAGTAACTGGGCGGTTTTTTTAAAGATATCGGAAACGATACGCTACTTACATTCTATGTCTTACCCGGATTATCATCTTTTGATGGCATCATCGGAGATGATAAATTGAAAGAACTGGAAGCGGTGATAGACAGGAAAACTAATATACTTACCCTTAAACCACACATAAAAATCCCTCTGATGGAAAAACTGTCTGAGGAAGTCAATATAGCTTTAGACGAAAGTCTCTCCGAAGCCACGAAAGATCGGCTTAAGTCTCTCATAAACAAATACCATCCTATTTTTGGTCCAATTTCCGATAGTGAAATCATTAATACTGCGGTAAAAGCAGAAATTAGAACATCCACTGATGAAGCTATCTACACGAAGAGTTATCCTTACCCTGCATGCATGCGGCAGGAAGTAGAAAATGAGATTAATAAGTTATTGGAGGAAGGAATTATTCGACCATCAAAGAGTCCGTATAATTCACCAATATGGGTAGTGCCGAAAAAACCCAAGCCAACGGGTGAAAAGCAATATCGTATGGTCATTGACTATAAACGGCTTAACGCCGTAACGATATCAGATACCTACCCCATACCGGACATTAATTCCACTCTTGCCAGCCTTGGTTCCGCAAAATATTTCACGACGCTTGACCTCACGTCGGGATTTCACCAGATCCCGATGAAACCCTCGGATATACCAAAGACAGCTTTCTTGACGATGAACGGGAAGTATGAGTTCCTCAGGCTACCGTTCGGTCTCAAAAATGCGCCTGCCATCTTCCAGCGCATGATCGACGATGTACTCAAAGAGTACATAGGTAAAATCTGTTACGTCTATATCGATGACGTAATTGTCTTTGGTAACAATGACGATGATCACCTTAAGAATATAGATACGATCTTCTCCAGGCTGCGTGAAGTGAATTTAAAGGTGAACCTAGATAAAACGAACTTTATGAAAACGCAGGTCGAATTCTTAGGGTATGTGATAACACCCGATGGAATCAAGCCTGACATGAAAAAAGTCGACGCTATCGAGCAAATTTTGCCACCCGTCAACCTCAAGGAACTAAAAAGCTTTCTCTGCCTGACCTCATATTATAGGAAGTTTATCCGCGACTACGCTAAGGTTGCCAAGCCTCTGACGAACCGCACAAGGGGTGAAAACGCGCAGGTTAAGGCAAATGAGTGGAAGCGAGTTCCTATTAATCTAGACCATGAGGCGTTGCAAGCCTTCAATGATTTGAAACTTCTGCTGACCTCATCAGAAGTTCTCGCATTCCCTGACTTTGAAAAGCCGTTTAACCTCACCACTGATGCTTCCAACTACGCTATAGGGGCCGTACTATCGCAGGGAGAATCAGGCACAGACAGACCCATAGCGTACATTTCACGTTCCCTCAACAAAACCGAGGAGAACTATGCCACAAACGAGAAAGAAATGTTGGCTATAGTGTGGGCTCTGGATAACTTGCGATCATATGTATACGGCGCAAAGAACATCAAAATATTCACTGACCATCAGCCACTGACTTTCGCCTTGGGCAATAGAAACTATAACGCGAAACTAAAGCGTTAGAAAGCGCGCATCGAAGAATACAATTGTGAACTAATTTATAAGCCAGGCAAATCCAACATTGTGGCGGATGCCCTTTCTAGACTAAAAACACAGATCAACCACCTGTCTGACTCTGCAAACGCAGAACCCGCACCAAGTTCTAATATGGCAAATGAAGATTCCTCCACGGACACTGCTCATGAGGGTAACTCAAGCACAGAAACCGCTCAAGGGGGTAGTTCATGTACCGACACAGCTAGTGAAGGGGGAACTATGCACAGCGCTGAGCAAGACAGCTCTGATCTGATACCCCATGTGGAAGTGCCAATAAATGTCTTCAAGAACCAAATAATAGTCAAGGTCGGCAGAGGGTTAGAAATTCACGAAGAACCTCACCCCCGGTTCTCGCGCCACTACGTCGTATTGGAAAATCCTACAAAATCGAATCTTGCGGGTATTCTGAAGCAAAAACTTCAACCGAATATTCTTAACGGAATTAAAATTCCCGAGTCTTGCCTTGGGCTACTTCAGGAAGTCTACCTGGAAAACTTTGTTAACTACAAAATAAGAATAACACAGAGAATAGTCGAAGACGTTAAAAACGAGGAGCGCGTCGCTTCACTTATTGCCGATGAACACAGTAGAGCGCATCGAAATCCTAGGGAAAATAAAGACCAACTCCTCGAGAAATATTATTTCCCCAGAATGGCTAGTCTGATAAAGAAATACACAAGCACCTGCGAGATATGTAAATTAAATAAATACGACAGACACCCCCTCAGACCTGAATTTAAGCCTACGCCCGTCCAAATCCACGCCCGTGGAAATCCAAAATGAAAAATTCGTAAGTTATATTGATAAGTTCTCAAAATTTGCCAAGCTATTTCATATTAAGAATAGATCAACGCTCCATTTGAGGGATAAAATAACAAAAATCCTGCATTATTTTACTGTTCCTAAAATACTTGTCACGGATAATGAACGTAGTTTTCTTAGCCCAATTATACTGAACTTTATCAGGGCACTGGGCATAGAACTCTACCAAACACCTGTTCATCGCAGCGAGGTAAATGGACAAGTGGAGCGATTCCACTCGACAGTTTTGGAAATTTATCGATGCCTTAAGCCCGAATATAAAGGACTACGAGTTAAAGAATTATTAAATATAGCGGTGGATAGATACAATAACAGTATCCACTCCGTAACAAAACGGAAACCATCCGATATATTTTTTAATAGATACCAGAGGGTTAATTATCAAAACCTTGTGGACTTCCGGGCTAAGGTTGACCGAGACCTGAGGGGGGTAATCATGAAAAAACAAAAAGCGGCCATTTTGCATCCTAATAAAAAAAGAACAAGCCCTAAAACTTATAAAAAAGATGATGTCGTCTTTAGACGGGTTAAGGGTATCCAAGCAAAAAATAAGCCTATATTTAAGAAAGAGTAGTTGCTCGAAATAATAAAGTAACAGTAACTACTACCGATGGGCGAAGAGTCCATAAGACTCATATCAAAAACATATGATTGAATTTTGAATTGTTAAATCTCAATTATTAAATAGCCACTCTTAGGCCTCATGGCCGCATACCCCAAGAAATAACTAATAAAAAAAAAAAAGTTGAAAGAGTGTGCATAGATTTAAGTAACAATAACCATAATATGTAATAATGAACATTCATAAAAACTATAAGATAAAAACTATAAGTACACGGGTATCATTAAGTTATAAAATTTTTCACATACAATTTGCACTTCTCTCATATATCCACATATTAATTACCTTAGCTGCAAATCTAATAATATCCTAATCTAATAAAATCCAATACATATCCTTAAGCACAACCAGAATATTCGCACATATTTTTCAGAATAACCTTGCTAGCCACAGTCAATGGATTCCAGCTGTTTAACTACGAAGCACCTATTGTTACAATTAAAGATGGACAGGGCCGAATCATAGACGGATACTTCAAACTGGTACACGTAATTGATCTGAAGAAACTCGAACGCATGGTAGAAGGGGTAGCGAGCGCAGTAAGTGCTACCATTAAGGAATCGGAAAGGAAAGCAGTCATCACATTTCATTTAACGCAAATAAACGACCGGTAAAGCCTACTGAAAGGCGGGTCTCGTAAACAGAAGAGGTCTATCAACTGGATTGGTTCGGCTTGGAAATGGATCGCAGGAAACCCCGACGCTGGGGACTGGGACAAGATCCTTCAGAATGAACATGGAATAACGGAAAACAACAACCACCAGTACAAAATCAACGAAAAACTGTTTGGCGTGACAAAAGAAATAACGGAAAAGATCAATTGGATAATTACCAATTTCAACAAAATTAAAGCAAATAGCACAGACAAATTTGAACAAGATATTCTGAACCAAATCCTTATAATTAAGGGAGAGACCAACGATATAGTTCGCGCATGCCAGATGGCAAAAAGGGTATCATTAACAGCAATCTGTTAGACAAGGAAGAAATAGGTAGGATCATCAGTGAAGTCGAAACCTTGCCATACGAAAATGAAATTCAGGCAATAGAATATGGGAAGCCATCGGTTTTTTCCAACAACTCGGTCTTGCTGTACGTTCTCTCTATGCCTAAGGTGAGAAAGGACGAGTTCAACTTGCTACTAACTAGAGCATCGATTATTAATGACAAACAGGTTGACCTCGGATTCCGAAAAATGCTGCTCAACTACAAAGAAACGTTTGGAATAGTGGGCCACTGTTTCTCCATTAATAATTCAACTATATGCGAGGAACAAGCTATTCAAAAAATTCCTGAAGACGACTGTATACCACGAATCCTAAAAGGGGGACATGCTAACTGTACTTTCCGAATAAATACCAAAGAGATAATCGAGCTTGTCAAGGACGATACCGTGTTTCTAACGAACTTCAAGGGTGAAATCGTATCCAACAATATTTCAACCTCCTTGATGGGCACATTTGTAATCCGGATGACTAATGAAACCATACGTCTGAAGGATAGATCATTCTCAAGCAGCATCAGTACAGCTGTACAGGTTTTACCTCCAGTGTTGACGAACATCACCTCCCAATCTGAAAAAATTGACTTAGAGTATGTACACAGCCTCAGCGTTGCCAATATAGAACGCCTGGATGACCTCACGAAGAAGACCAGGATATCTTCCGTTACGGATGCTACAATTCCTTTGGCAATGATACTTGCCGTATATTTCATCTGGCGGAAAATTAACGGTAAGGTAGAACTACCAACGGTAAACTCGCCGGTTGCAAAGACAAGCGCCTCAGATACGGAGGCTCGACCACAGGTGTCCTTTCCACGTCCACCGCAGACCCGCTTACCCGTTTCTTTTTCCACCTATGATCTACGGAACGTAGATCTTTGAAGGGGGAGGAGTTAACACGATGCACCCAGCCGTCGACCCAGTAGCGAGATAACGCAACATGCTGAGTCAACATTTGCATGTTTCAGCCTGTACGTTCCATCCAGGTGCATTCGGATCATGTTACGCACATGCCGTCGCCACCGGATACGCGTGCAGTGAGCTACTTGGACGAGTCAGCATTTCTCATCGTGGGACCAGCGGTTTCCTAACGGGAAACATGTATTCATTAAGTTAGTCTTAATCCAGACGTCGTACGGAGAATAAAGTAATTGCTAATAACTTGTGTGTTTCATTTAGTAAGTCGAACAGTGGGTGTGCCTACGGGCACACGTTCGCGTTTTTTTAATATCCTCGCTAAGGATATCTACAACAACAACAACAACAACAACAACAACAACAACAACAACAACAACAACAACAACAACAACAACAACAACAACAACAACAACAACAACAACAACAACAACAACAACAACAACAACAACAACAACAACAACAACAACAACAACAACAACAACAACAACAACAACAACAACAACAACAACAACAACAACAACAACAACAACAACAACAACAACAACAACAACAACAACAACAACAACAACAACAACAACAACAACAACAACAACAACAACAACAACAACAACAACAACAACAACAACAACAACAACAACAACAACAACAACAACAACAACAACAACAACAACAACAACAACAACAACAACAACAACAACAACAACAACAACAACAACAACAACAACAACAACAACAACAACAACAACAACAACAACAACAACAACAACAACAACAACAACAACAACAACAACAACAACAACAACAACGACAACAACAACAACAAAGTAATGTACAAAAAAATTTACAAAGAACCACCCACTGGTTCTTTGATATCAAACGCAAGATTCTTTCATTCAAATTCACATTTATTCTTGGTGACCGCCAAATTAAGATTGACAAAATTCAATTAAAATTATTCATATTACAATTTTCCAGATCCACCGTACATCATGCGCCTCGGATCGGGTTTCCCGGTGGGAATGACTTCCAGGTGTGAAGCGGATGCGCGTGTGCACCGTTAGCATTTTTGTAGGTTGGGTGATGACTCAATCGTGATAACTGCCGCCCCTTTAAATATCTGCGTCCCGCAGATCACTCGATTGACAGGACAGTGAACTCTGATTTCCTTCGGGTTGTCGTGGCAAAGGACGTGGAATTGGTCTTTGACGATAGGATAGGCGGAGCTCTGGGATATTGATCTTTTCGTAGATTTTTCTCCAGAATATGGTGATGGTGGTAATGACAGCTATAATACTTAAAATTTCTGTAATAATAGAAGAGTTAAGGTTTCTATTTAATGCGTTAATGAGCTTGATGTTCCTCGTGCTAAGGTCATGCACGTATTCCAAGTTAGGTTTAACCCTGTTGCTTGTTACATTAGCCAGGACCGGAGAAAGTGCCTGCGGACTGAAAGCCGCCTTGCTGTGGTACGTCTCTCGTTTATGTGGACTGTGTCATTGTCCAGCTGTATCAGGTTGATACCTACTAAAGGAATAGATGAATTTTTATTTAAAATTGTCCCATTGAAGTTTGTCAGGAAAATTGTGTTTTCTCCGATCAGTTCGACTATTTCTGCATTCGTTGTCCTGTAATCGCAAATTGCGTTACCTCCCTTGGGTAAGCAAGAGTCTTCCGGTAGTTCGTCGAGAACGTCCTCCTCGCACACGTTTGTGTTACCTTTATTAAGATATTTCCCGTTAAGTCCGTACGTCGTGTCATGGCTAATAGTGAGTCGTAAGAAGTCTAAGTCAATTTGTCTACCGTTTTTTATCGCCGCACGGGCAGTAACGGACCTTTGGGTTCCTTTTGGGTATGGACAGGACGTATAGCATAAGTGTTCCGTTGCAGTATACTGAAGGTCTGGCGTATTCGATAGCTTCTACAACGTTTTGATAAGTCAATGTTTCCAGTTCGTCTACAATAGTATTGATCTCTTCTGAGCCTAAAAGATTGCTGTTCACAATGCCATTCTAAGCCATTTGGCAAGCTCTTACTATTTCATTACCCGCTTTTAGAATAATTGCTTTGTCCAGTAAGTCGTGTATAAGTTGGTTCGTCAACCCTTTTTCTACAGCATTACTATAGCCTTCAATTATTTTGTTAATTTTTTGTGTAATCTCACGAGTCGTGTCAAATAGTTTTTCGTTAATTGCGTATTGTTGGTTGTTATTCTGTATGATGTCCGTTTGTTTCTCTAAAAGTCTGTCCCAGTCAGTTGCGTCAGGAGATCCACCTACCCATTTCTGGGCTGCTCCTATCCAATTTATTGACCTAACTTTCCTTGACCTTGCGTCCCTGAGTTTGTTAAGGCGATCCTTGATTTGATCTAAATGATACCCCAAAATGGGGCGTGCTTCTTTGTCCTTAATATTTTCCAGCATAAGTCGTTCAGTGTCTTTTATAAGTATGTCACATTTTGTTGAGTCCATAATGTGTATCAATTTAAAAAACCCGTTAGCCACCCAAGCGTTAATCGCTGCAATCGGGGATTCGTGGGCGAAGATATGCATGGGAGTGAAAAGAACTACTAATCTGCAATATAATCAAGATTTATTAAACATGAAGCTAACAATTAAATCTTAATATCTAAGCTACGTCATTATGACATAGTTGTAGGTTCTAAGTACTGACAAATATATTTGATTTTTAATTCTTAGATCTAGGTTAGGTTAGGTTAGGTTGAAGTGGCAGTCAGATAGAAGTCTGACTCACTTAGACCAATATAGGTCCATTGTGATACCACGTGGATCTGAAGTTTCTGCCTACACGTTGAACCATTTTGAGGAGCTAATAAAGCGTGAGAGACATTTTGGGTCGGTTGAGTTTAGATCATTAAGATCATTATAGAAGAAGGCCCCCAAATGGAGGTTTCGCTTTCGAGAGAGAGCAGGGCATGCGCAGAGAAGGTGTAGAGTAGTCTCCTCCTCTTCCTCGTCTAAACAGCTCCTACAGAAGTCGTTGTAATAGGCACCAAGCCTTGCTGCATGCCTGCCTAACAAACAGTGTCCAGTTATGACACCAATTGTAGCACCAATGTGCGATCGATTAAGGGTAATCAAGCTCTTTGAGCGTCTTGGATCCAGCCTAGGCCAAATCTGCTTCGTTGTCAGACAAGTAGTACCATTTGTCCATCTGTGATTAGTTTTTTCTTATGCATCCAGTTTAAACCAGAGCTTGCACGTGGAAACTGGTGTGCCTAAGGAGCCCTTTTCAGGCAAGATTGAGAGGGTAGTTCCAAGTTTGGCGAGTTCGTCGGCCTTGCAGTTACCCGGAATGTCCCTATGCCCCGGCACCCAACAAAGGTGAATGTTGAACTGCTCAGCCATCTCCTTTAGAGATGAACGGCAATCTAGGGCTACTAAAGAGTTAATAGAGACAGAGTCCAGACACTTGATGGCGGCCTGACTGTCCGAAAAGATTCGAATATCCTTTACGGATACCACATTCTTTCTTAGCCAGGACAAGACTTCCTTTATCGCCATAACTTCCGCCTGGAAAACACTACAATGATTAGGAAGACGGAAGGAGAGACTGAGATTGAGCCTGTCTGAAAAGACACCTCCACCCACTCCATCATTTGTTTTTGAACCGTCCGTGTAAAAATGGATTGATTCTTCTTCCGGCAAGGCATACTCCCAAAAGGATCTAGGGGGGATGGTTATCTGGAAGTTTTTGTCGAACAGCAGTTGGGGTGTGGTGTAGTCTATATTCCTAGAAGGGATTCTGAGTATGTTCAGAATTGCAGAGTGGCCGATTTCACTATCGGCCCATTGAGAAGTTGCTTTGAGGCGAGTGGCCGTGGTAGCAGCCGTCTGTCTGCTAAAGATGTCAAGGGGTATCAAATGGAACAGAATGTCGAGTGCAGCTGAGGGAGTGGTGCGAAGCGCTCCGCCTATGCATAAACATGCTGATCTCTGGACTTTGCCCAGTTTATCACGATTTATCGCTTTCTCTAAGGCAGTCCACCAGACAATTGTTCCATACGTTAGTATCGGTCTTACAACCGAGATATATAGCCAGTGAGTAATTCGGGGTTGTAGTCCCCACTTGTTTCCAATAGCTTTTTTGCAAGAAAAGAGTGCCACCGTAGCTTTCCGGACTCTTTCTTGTATATTAGATTTCCAGTTGAGCTTCCTATCCAGGATGAGACCTAAGTATTTGGCCTCGTCAGAGAAGACTAAGCTGGTACCCCTGATTGAAGGGGGGTCAACTCGTGGGATTTTGTATTTCCTAGTAAAGAGGACAAGTTCGGTTTTGTGGGGATTGACGCCCAGACCACAACCGTCAGCCCATCTTATTAGCTTGTTAAGAGCATTTTGTAGGAGTTCTTTTAAGGTGTTAAGGTGCTTCCCCGATACGGCAATAGCAACGTCATCTGCATAGGCAATCACTTTGCAGCCCTCTCCTTCCAGGATAACAAGCAGTTTGTTCACCACAAGATTCCAAAGAAGTGGGGATAGGACTCCTCCTTGCGGGGTTCCCCTGCTGACAGATCTTCTGGCGGAGGTCATACCCAGCTTTGAGTTAATAATCCTACTGGTTAGTAGTTGATTAATGAACTCGCTAAGTGTGTTATCCACTTTTAGATCCGACAGTGCAGTTGAGATCGCGGATGTATTGACGTTGTTAAAGGCGCCTTCTATATCGAGGAAGGTTACCATTGTATACTCCTTATGGTGAAGGGAATATTCAATTGAACGTACTAACGAGTGTAGGGCTGTTTCTACAGATCTGCCTTTGCAATAGGCATGTTGGGAGGTAGACAGCAGCCTTTTGTCAATGTTGGTACGAATATGGATATCTATCAATCTTTCTAGAGTTTTTAGGAGAAATGATGATAGACTGATGGGTCTGAGATCTTTCGGAGTGACATGGGAATATTTGCCAGCTTTGGGTATGAAAACCACTTTCACTTCTCTCCATAACAGCGGAATGTGGACCAGTTCAATACAACTTTTCAGAATTAACTCCAACACCGGAAGAATAATATCTGATGTTTTTTGTAATTCGGCTGGTATAATGCCGTCTGGTCCCGCCGATTTATATGGTTTGAAGCTGTGTAGCGCCCAAAGTAGCCTATCCCTGGTGATTAGATCATTAATGTTGGTTATGTGAGTCCTTGCCCTGTTTGGGTTCGTACTACTTATAACATGGGAGCTGCCTGGGAAGTGGGTATCTAATAGCAGATTAAGCGATTCCTCGCTAGACGTAGTCCAAGAGCCATCCGATTTTTTGAGACAGCTGGGCATCGTTGGATTTGTAGAGAGGATTTTCCTTATCCTAGAACCTTCGGAGGTATCCTCTATTTTGCTACAGAAGAGTCGCCACGATATTCTTTTGGCTTTCCTCAATACTTTTTTATAGGAATTGAGGGATACTTTGTAGGCATCCCAGTCAGAATCTGTTCGTGTGGCCTTGGCTTTATTGAACAGTTTCCTGCAGACATTCTTAAGTGGGCTCAATTCCGATGTCCACCAATGCGGCTTACGCTTGCCTCTCGGTCTAGTGAGAGGACATGAGGAGGACAATGCTTTATTTAGAGCCATAGTGAGTTCCCTGACTTTATTATCAAGCTCGTTGGTGTCATGAGGGGGACATAATAGCATAGAGCTCACTGAATGCCAAAGTGAATCTCTGTACAGGAGCCAATTTGTCTTGCGGTAGTTCCGGAAGGTTGATTGGCGGGGAGGGTCATCATTTAGACTGAATTGAATGTACCTGTGGTCCGAAAACGAGTGATCAGACGAGACTTTCCAATTACCAATCAATTCAATGATGAAATCAGAGACGAGAGTTATGTCTAAGACCTCTTGTCGACTTCTGGTTATAAAAGTAGGTTCACTACCTCTGTTGCAAACAATGAGATTTGTGTGTAAAATATAATCAAAAAGTGACTCACCTCTGTAGTTTGTATCGGAACTGCCCCATACTGAATGATGAGCGTTGGCATCACATCCAATTATGAGTCCAGTGTTGTGTTTTTCAGCTTCTTTTACAAGATCCTCCAGGGTCTTACCTGGGAGATCTCCCACGATATCATGGGCGAGATAGGCCGAAGTCAGCCAGTACGTGCCTTTGGCCGTCTCTAGCCTCGCTGTGGTTATGTCTCGTCCGCTGAAATTAGGTAGTAAAAATACATTAAGACTACTTTTCACTAATATGCAGGATCTAGGGTTACCTTTGTCTGATACATAAAGTGCGTAGTATCCCGGAGTCCTGAGTCCGCAAACCAGGTTGTTGACAATCCATGGTTCTTGGATCAGGACGATATCTTCTCTATCTTGAGAAAGACGGAGAAGCAAGGAGGCCGAAGCCTTTTTGGAGTGTTGGAGGTTTATCTGTACTAACTGCAGCATCAATTGCTACAATTAGGCAGAACCACTTCCACCACGGTCTTATCTAGGCCCTCTGATTCCGAAGATGAACCAAGAAGTTCATCCTCACTAAGAAGAAGAACCTTGTTTAGGCAGTCCTCCGTCTCCATGTCCGACAACGTGTCAGTAATAGAGGCAGTGGGCCTGGTTGGGGTAGCCTGGTCTGCGGAGACATCGTCTTCCATGTGAGGAAAGGATACGGATGTACCCGGGTCAGGGGCTGCGGAATCGGAGTCTAAGGGGTGAGGAGGCAGTTTGCCAGTCTCTAACTCATCCTTTTTGTAGACGCGCAGAGTGATTTTCTCCCAACCAAAACTTATCATGCCGTTGGTCTGCGCCAAAGGAGCAAGGGATTCCTGGTTGATTACTATAATAGCAGATCTATAGGCACCCCTTTGCTCTTCCAGCTTAGCGACCTTCCAGTCATGGGTGGGTAATGAGGGATTGCAGCGCTGGATGACTTCCAGGACTTCATCCGCGGATGGTGGTTCGATGGGGATCCAGGTGCGAGTCCTAGGTCTGCTAGGGATATTCTCCTTTGCTACGACTTCGAGCTTAGCACCCGGCCAAACCTCTCCTAGACTGCTTACAGCCGACTTGTAGAGATCGACAGATCTTATGTCCGCGCAAGCGATTAGCTTGACGTGTCCTTGATGCCAACCAGCATCTTGAGTATTCGGTGGCGGTCCAGGGGTTGCCCTGATGAAGGGTAGAAAGCTACTTAAGAGCTTCAGCTTGACCGTTTGCCATCGTTCGGGAGATATCGTGCCGTCTATGTCGCTACGATCAATGACAGCAACCACGATTTTGTCTTTGAGGACATCGCTGAAGGACCTGAGAGGTTTAACGGCGGAGGTGCTGGTGTTATGCACCTTGGGGCGTTTTGAAACCGGAGCGGTTTCTTCCACCGACCTCTGGCGCTTAGACGTAAAGTCACCGCTGGTCTCCTTGTCCTTGGTCATAAAATTTTCGGCCCATTTCAGCTTGGCAACCTGTTTAGGAGTTCTGTTGGTCTCCAGAATAGCTCCAAAGACCTTCAGAGTCCGTATTGCCTCGCGTCGTTGTTTATAGTACGACCTCGAGGGAGTGCGTTGTCGCGAACTTCCACTACGAGACGTACTAGGGGTGTTAGTACCAGCAGTGGAAGGGCCATGAAGTGCCACAATCCTACCACTGCTAGGGAGGATACCTTCCTTTTGCTCATGAGGATAGCTGCTGTTGCCAATACGGGGTGGACCACGAGTAGCCACAGTCGTACCACCGCTCGGCGTAGCAGGAGCTGTACCGGTAGACAGTTTAATCACCGTACTACCGCCCGGTTTGGAAGGGATACCGGTCTTAAAAATTGGATTAGGTTTTTTTATTTGATTTTTGTTATTGTTGTTCATGTTAGGACCCACGAGTGGCGGAGAAAGGAGGTCGATCTGTACAGAGATCCGCAATATACAGACAAGGCTAGCAAAATCCGGAGGGCGCCAGGTATCCGGACACTCCGTTAGCGACTGGGCTTTTTGACTGGGCCCCCAGCCAGGTTGACGCTCGGCACGGGTCGTATGACACCATCGTCCGGCTCAGGGAAGAGGATGAAAACTGGAAGGAAAGGGAAAGGAGAGGAAGAGGAAGAGAAAAGGGGGGGGGAAACACAGGGAGGACACAGGGGAAGAACGTCCTTTGGTTTCAGGACTCATCTAGAGAAAAACTTCTCGAGAATCATTGACCCTACTCAGCCCCTACAACTCGGCAAGTTCGACGCTCGGAGTAGGGGATTCTTAGATCTAATGTAGGTGTGTATTTTTTCTTATTTCTTTTTTATTAAGATGAACATTAAAATTGTATCTTTGTCCCATATTCGATTTTTCAGCTGATTTAAATTGTTGTAATTGTAATATTATGCAATAGACTCTTTGGAAATAACATTTTTTTTGTTAGAAGCCCGATGAGGTAGCTCTCCATTAAATGTTTGGGGTAGTCACTCCGGATTGGAAGGTTCGTATTTGTCCGCCTTGGTTGTAAGGTTAAAAATTTCAAACAACCTACTAGGGTACGAAGATCAACACCACCGCAATTATGGTTAAATAATTATTTAAGTGAACCGGCCCCTTGTTTCGTGAGAGCTACTCTTCAAGGCGTATTATGGTAGGATAATATAGTCCTTTAGTCAATTTAATTCTGTATTTGGTTTCAGTAATCATTGGTTTTTTTTTTTGTATTTGAAAAGAGAAGGGAAAAAATTTTATTTAAATGCAATTTTTTTTTTTTCTGTTATAATTTGAGCATGCTATAAGTCACTTTATGTTTTTTAAGTGAGCCTTGTGAATTTTTTTACCGCTCACTGTTAATATAGTTACCCGATTATTTTTGGCAACAATTTCCCTTCTATATAAAGGTTTGTTCTTACTTTGTATGCTTCAATAGCAATATATACTACATCGCCTGAATAATATCTTCTCGGGACCACTCTTTTTAGATTTTGTCTCTTGTTCCTAGCTTCCGTATTTCTTTTTATTAATCCCCTGAGGTCTTTGTTGATCTTTGAGCGAATATTTAAAAGATTTTGATAATTAATTCTTTGTGACACATTAAAGAATACGTCGGAGGGTTTTCTATTGGTCACAGAATGTACGGTGTTGTTGTACCGATCAACAGCCACGTAGACGAGTTCCTGGACTTTTAGGTCTGAATGTTCTGCTCTAAGGCACCAATATATTTCCAAAATTGTGGAGTAAACCCTCTCTATTTGGCCATTAGCCTCACTTCTGTGGGATGGGTAAGGTACAGTTTGACTCCTAAATTCCTAATCAGGTTTAGAACGATTGGGCTGAGAAAACCCCTTTCATTGTCTATGACTAAGGTTAGGGAAACAGTAAAATAATGCAATATTTTGATTATTTTTGATCTCATGTAGATGGCTGACCTGTCTTTGATGTGGAAGAATTTTGAGAACTTCGAGAACTTATCCACAACGGTAAGGAACTTTTCATTCTGAATCTCCATAATATCCATGTGTATTACTTCGCATGGATAACTGGGAATAGGTGTAGCTTGCAATTCAGGGCTTATGGGATGTCTGTCGTATTTATTAATGTTACAAACTTCACAGGAAGCAACATATTTCCTTATACTAGACATCAACTTATCCACAACGGTAAGGAACTTTTCATTCTATATCTCCATAATATCCATGTGTATTACTTCGCATGGATAACTGGGAATAGGTGTAGCTTGCAATTCAGGGCTTATGGGATGTCTGTCGTATTTATTAATGTTACAAACTTCACAGGAAGCAACATATTTCCTTATACTAGACATCATTTGTGGGAAGTAGAATTGTTCTAGGATCTGTTCTTTGTTCTCCCTAGGAGCGCGGTGAGCCCTTCGGTGCTGTTTTTGGAATTTCCGCTCTGCGTTGGCGACATCTTCCACTATCCTCTGTGTCACCCTAATTTTATATTTTCCGAAACTTGCAAGATATATGTTTTGGAGTACTCCAAGGAATTCTTCGGGAATTTAATCCATTTATCACATTCGGATTAAGATTTTCTTTTAAAGACTCAGTGAGTTTATACCTGTCTAACTGCCTTGTGGAGATGTAGTGGCGATGGTAATCGGGGTGCGGCTCCTCGTAGGAGCAAAGGTCGATGCCAATCTTGAAGATTAGCTGGCTACGGAAAACATTAATCGGAGCCTCTACATGAGGTATTAAGTCAGAACTATCTTGCTCGGCACTATGCATAGTGCCGGAATCCTCGCTATCAGTCAGAGAAAGTTCTCGCAGTCCTTCCTCGCCAGTGCCCGTTTCTACTTCGTCTGTCCTTACGCTTCGTCCCTCTTCAGCTGTCTTCGAAGGTATGCTTGCTGTGTCTGTTCGCGAGGAAGAGGAATTTGCACCTGAAAGGTGCTTGACCTCCGTTCGGAGTCGGGAGAGATTATCGGCCACAAAGTTTGATTTACCAGGAGTGTAAAACAACTCGTAGTTGTACTCTTCTATACGTGACTTCCAACGCTTAAGTTTCGCATTGTAATTTCTATTACTGAGTGCGAAAGTCAATGGTTGGTTATCAGTGAATATTCTGATCTTTTTGGCACCATATAGATAGTTCCTAAGATTGTCAAGTGCCCAAACTATGGCACGAAGTTCTTTCTCGTTCGTCGCGTAGCCCTCTTCCGTTCTGTTTAAGGAACGGGAGATAAATGAAATTGGCTTATCTTTACCAGGCTCGCCTTGGGACAGCACAGCACCAATGGCATAGTCTGAAGCGTCTGTTGTCATATTAAAGGGCCTTTGAAAGTCAGGAAAAGCTAATACTTCTGCCGAAGTAAGGAGTTGCTTACCGCCCCCGTTAACATTGTTACTGAATCCTTAATTTCCTCAATATCTATTAAAAAGTGGTACCGAAAATTTTATGGTTTATACAAAATTACTCTTTATCTATTTGTAAGATTTTTTCCTTCTCTTCCTAACTTTTATTCTTTTTGTTTTACCTTGGACTTGTAATTCTTGTCTAGTATCCTATATGATGTATGATGGAATTTTTTGTTCAGTAACAGCCAGCTCATATTTAGGTTCCTTGGAGTGGTCTGCTGCTGCTGCTCTTCCGATTCTTCAGTCATCAATTCTTCTGGGTGGGAATTTTTCCTTTTCCTTGCACTAACTCTTGGAAATTTGCTTCTTGGTTCATTCGTTTACTTGGTAATGCACTTTTTTCTCTGATTTTTTTTCGGGTTTCTTCTTCCAATAAGGTATCACGTTTCTTTGCACTTACTCTTGGAAAATCGTTTCTTACTTTATAACGCACTTTTTCTCTTATCTTTATTTCGGGTATCTTCATAAAGTATCACTGTTTCTTTGCACTAGCTCTTGGAAATTCGTTTCTTGCTTTGTTCGTTTTCTTGATAACGCACTTTTACTTCTGAATAATTATCTCTTATTTGCACTGATTTCCTTTTGCAAGTATACACTACTAATTAATTTTTCGGTGCAACAAATCTTTCTTGCGTAACTTTTATTTATTCCGCGAATATGCTTAGATGAGGATTCACTTCTATTTTATCACTTTTTTTATTTCGCGGAAACTGGGAGGTCCCTGCTCGGGCGCCAGTAAAGGATTTCTTGTCCTCAATGTACAAAAAAATTTAAATAAGAACATCCCACTGGTTCTTTGATATCAAACGCAAGATTCTTTCTTTCAAATTCACATTTATTCTTGGTGGCCGCCAAATTAAGACTGACACAATTCAATTAAAATTATTCATATTACAATTTTCTTAAAGCTATATAAAATGCTGATCTGCAGTTTCCATGCAGATCCACCGTACATCATGCGCCTCGGATCGGGTTTCCCGGTGGGAATGACTTCCACGTGTGAAGCGGATGCGCGTGTGCACCGTTAGCATTTTTGTAGGTTGGGTGATGACTCAATCGAGATAACTACAACTACAACAACAACATTCGGAGCTGCTTGGTAGGTCTGGCGTGCGATAATTCCAGCTCGAGTGCTCGAGACACTTTTTCGAAGCCTCCAGCTTCATTCGGAGGAGAATTATTTTTTCTTGGCTGTAGACTTAAACGCAAAACATGCAACAACAACAACCTATGCAAAACTTCCACACGTTGCCTCCCATGCGACGGCATTTTCCCACGGTCAGCGGAAGCTCACCTGAACAAACTGAAGCGCGTGTGTTGACTCAGCTAAAATCGAGCCGGCCGGTTGACGGTCGGTGGGAAAGTCGGGTTCAAGGTACTGATGCGGATGTGCATGGTCCGCATGTATGTATAACACATGTGCGGATTGGATGGTGTTAACTCCTCCCCGTTCGAAAGTCTGCGCCCTGTAGAACAATTAAATGATAGATTACTAAGCGGGTACTTGATGGTGGCCGGATGTGCCTACCGTTCAGTTTCCTTGCAAATGCAGGTTGAGGGATGGAATGTTAAGTTTACCCCTTGTCTTGCGCCACATGTTCCAGACAAGAAGAATGATCATGGAAAAAAGTCCGATGTCAGTAATAGTTGAAAGGTTGAATTTCTCATTCAGGCTCCCGAGGTGATGTATATATTCCAAGCTAAGGGAGTGCACGTATTGCAGGTGGATCAAGTGTCCCTTGGATGTCACGTTTGCCAGTGTTGGTGGAAGGGCTGGAGAATGTTCTGTTTCCCAAGTGAATCGTCTCGTTGCTCAACTGAATGATGTATGTTCCTTCCAGGTGGCTCGAGTCGTTGCGGTACCTAAGTTGTCCCTTGAAATTGCTTAAAAAAATCGTACCCTCTTTGATGAGCTCCACGGTCTCATTGTAATTTGAACGGAATTTGCACGCTGCGGGTCCTCCTCTCAACAGACGGACAATGCAGACGTCCTCTGCCAGTTTCTCTAGTACTGATTCCTTGCAAACCGTCGTATTACCAATAGTAGGGCATTCGCCGACTACCCCATACGTCTCGCTGTGATTAATTAATACTTTGCCGATTCGTAGGTCTATCTGCTTCCCCTCACGTACTGATGGCCTCGTGAGCAATATGTTGAAGTCTTCGTTTTTAACCTTCGGCATCGAAAGGATGTACAGTAGGATGGAGCTATTTGTATATATAGAAGGTGTCCCAAGTTCGATGGCCTCTACCTCGTTCCCATAAGGAAGCGTCTCGAATTCGCTGATAATTTTAGCTTTTTCTTCCTTGCTTAGAAGGTTTGTGTTGATTACACCACTCTTCGTCATTTGGCATGCTGTAATTATTTCGTCGACCCAATAACAACAACAACAACAACAACAACAACAACAACAACAACAACAACAACAACAACAACAACAACAACAACAACAACAACAACAACAACAACAACAACAACAACAACAACAACAACAACAACAACAACAACAACAACAACAACAACAACAACAACAACAACAACAACAACAACAACAACAAACATAAGGAAAGGCTAAAGTCCGCTTGGGGCGAACAGTATGATACCCTATCCTTATCCCTATGTACTATGTATGTCAAGAAAAAAAGCATTAGGAAGATGATGGATAGCATTTTATTTTATGAAATTTATAGAAAAAAAATTATTTATTTCAAAAAACGCCACCAAAAAGTGTCCGTGGCCAAAAACTTTCTATGGGCGATATATTGAGAAAAATATTGGCATAATATATTGTTAATATATTGTTAACAACAACAACAACAACAAACATAAGGAAAGGCTACAGTCCGCTTGGGGCGAACAGTATGATATATTATATATTTACCAAGAAAAGGGAGTGCACGTATTGCAGGTCGATCAAGTGTCCCTTGGATGTCACGTTTGCCAGTGCTGGTGGTAGGGCTTGAAGATGCGTAGAAATAAGGCTGGAGAATGTTCTGTTTCCCAACTAAATCGTCTCGTTGCTCAACTGAATGATGTATGTTCCTTCCAGGTGGCTCGATTCGTTGCGGTACCTAAGTTGTCCCTTGAAATTGCTTAAAAAAATAGTACCCTCTTTGATGAGCTCCACGGTCTCATTGTAATTTGAACGGAATTTGCACGCTGCGGGTCCTCCTCTTAACAGACGGACAATGCAGTCGTCCTCTGCCTGTTTCTCTAGTACTGATACCTTGTAAACCATCGTATTACCAATAGTAGGGCATTCGCCGACTACCCCATACGTCTCGTTGTGATTAATAGGTCTATTTGCTTCCCCTCACGTACTGATGGCCTCGTGAGCAATACGTTGAAGTCTTCGTTTTTAACCTTCGGCATCGAAAGGATGTACAATAGGATGGAGCTATTTATATATATAGAGGGTGTCCCATATTAGATGGCCTCTACCTCGTTCCCATAAGGAAGCGTCTCGAATTCGCTGATAATTTTAGCTTTTTCTTCCTTGTTTAGAAGGTTTGTGTTGATTACACCACTCTTCGTCATTTGGCATGCTCTAATTATTTCGTCGACCCAACAAGAACAACAACAACAACAACAACAACAACAACAACAACAACAACAACAACAACAACAACAACAACAACAACAACAACAACAACAACAACAACAACAACAACAACAACAACAACAACAACAACAACAACAACAACAACAACAACAACAACAACAACAACAACAACAACAACAACAACAACAACAACAACAACAACAACAACAACAACAACAACAACAACAACAACAACAACAACAACAACAACAACAACAACAACAACAACAACAACAACAACAACAACAACAACAACAACAACAACAACAACAACAACAACAACAACAACAACAACAACAACAACAACAACAACAAACATAAGGAAAGGCTACAGTCTGCTTGGGGCGAACAGTATGATACCCTATCCTTATCCCTATGTACTATGTATGTCAAGAAAAAAAGCATTAGGAAGATGGTGGATAGCACTTTATTCTATGAAATTTATAGAAAAAAAATTATTTATTTCAAAAAACGCCACCAAAAAGTGGCCGTGGCCAAAAACTTTCTATGGGCGATATATTGAGAAAAATATTGGCATAGTATATTGTTAATATATTGTTAACAACAACAACAACAACAAACATAAGGAAAGGCTACAGTCCGCTTGGCGCGAACAGTATGATACCCTATCCTTATCCCTATGTACTATGTATGTCAAGAAAAAAAGCATTAGGAAGATGATGGATAGCATTTTATTCTATGAAATTTATAGAAAAAAAATTATTTATTTCAAAAAACGCCACCAAAAAGTGGCCGTGGCCAAAAACTTTCTATGGGCGATATATTGAGAAAAATATTGGCATAATATATTGTTAATATATTGTTAACAACAACAACAACAACAACAAACATAAGGAAAGGCTACAGTCTGCTTGGGGCGAACAGTATGATACCCTATCCTTATCCCTATGTACTATGTATGTCAAGAAAAAAAGCATTAAGAAGATGATGGATAGCACTTTATTCTATGAAATTTATAGAAAAAAAAATATTTATTTCAAAAAACGCCACCAAAAAGTGGCCGTGGCCAAAAACTTTCTATGGGCGATATATTGAGAAAAATATTGGCATAATATATTGTTAATATATTGTTAACAACAACAACAACAACAAACATAAGGAAAGGCTACAGTCCGCTTGTGGCGAACAGTATGATACCCTATCATTATCCCTATGTACTATGTATGTCAAGAAAAAAAGCATTAGGAAGATGATGGATAGCATTTTATTCTATGAAATTTATAGAAAAAAAATTATTTATTTCAAAAAACGCCACCAAAAAGTGGCCGTGGCCAAAAACTTTCTATGGGCGATATATTGAGAAAAATATTGGCATAATATATTGTTAATATATTGCTAACAACAACAACAAACATAAGGAAAGGCTACAGTCTGCTTGGGGCGAACAGTATGATACCCTATCCTTATCCCTATGTACTATGTATGTCAAGAAAAAAAGCATTAGGAAGATGGTGGATAGCACTTTATTCTATGAAATTTATAGAAAAAAAATTATTTATTTCAAAAAACGCCACCAAAAAGTGGCCGTGGCCAAAAACTTTCTATGGGCGATATATTGAGAAAAATATTGGCATAGTATATTGTTAATATATTGTTAACAACAACAACAACAACAAACATAAGGAAAGGCTACAGTCCGCTTGGCGCGAACAGTATGATACCCTATCCTTATCCCTATGTACTATGTATGTCAAGAAATAAAGCATTAGGAAGATGATGGATAGCATTTTATTCTATGAAATTTATAGAAAAAAAATTATTTATTTCAAAAAACGCCACCAAAAAGTGGCCGTGGCCAAAAACTTTCTATGGGCGATATATTGAGAAAAATATTGGCATAATATATTGTTAATATAATGTTAACAACAACAACAACAACAACAAACATAAGGAAAGGCTACAGTCTGCTTGGAGCGAACAGTATGATACCCTATCCTTATCCCTATGTACTATGTATGTCAAGAAAAAAAGCATTAAGAAGATGATGGATAGCACTTTATTCTATGAAATTTATAGAAAAAAAAATATTTATTTCAAAAAACGCCACCAAAAAGTGGCCGTGGCCAAAAACTTTCTATGGGCGATATATTGAGAAAAATATTGGCATAATATATTGTTAATATATTGTTAACAACAACAACAACAACAAACATAAGGAGAGGCTACAGTCTGCTTGGGGCGAACAGTATGATACCCTATCCTTATCACTATGTACGATGTATGTCAAGAAAAATAGCATTAGGAAGATGATGGATAGCACTTTATTCTATGAAATTTATAGAAAAAAAATTATTTATTTCAAAAAACGCCACCAAAAAGTTGCCGTGGCCAAAAACTTTCTATGGGCGATATATTGAGAAAAATATTGGCATAATATATTGTTAATATATTGTTAACAACAACAACAACAACAACAACAACAACAACAACAACAACAACAACAACAACAACAACAACAACAACAACAACAACAACAACAACAACAACAACAACAACAACAACAACAACAACAACAACAACAACAACAACAACAACAACAACAACAACAACAACAACAACAACAACAACAACAACAACAACAACAACAACAACAACAACAACAACAACAACAACAACAACAACAACAACAACAACAACAACAACAACAACAACAACAACAACAACAACAACAACAACAACAACAACAACAACAACAACAACAACAACAACAACAACAACAACAACAACAACAACAACAACAACAACAACAACAACAACAAAAAAAATTATTTATTTCAAAAAACGCCACTAAAAAGTGGCCGTGGCCAAAAACTTTCTATGGGCGATATATTGAGAAAAATATTGGCATAATATATGTTAATATATTGTTAACAACAACAACAACAAACATAAGGAAAGGCTACAGTCTGCTTGGGGCGAACAGTATGATACCCTATCCTTATCCCTATGTACTATGTATGTCAAGAAAAAAAGCATTAAGAAGATGATGGATAGCACTTTATTCTATGAAATTTATAGAAAAAAAAATATTTATTTCAAAAAACGCCACCAAAAAGTGGCCGTGGCCAAAAACTTTCTATGGGCGATATATTGAGAAAAATATTGGCATAATATATTGTTAATATATTGTTAACAACAACAACAACAAACATAAGGAGAGGCTACAGTCTGCTTGGGGCGAACAGTATGATACCCTATCCTTATCCCTATGTACTATGTATATCAAGAAAAATAGCATTAGGAAGATGATGGATAGCACTTTATTCTATGAAATTTATAGAAAAAAAATTATTTATTTCAAAAAACGCCACCAAAAAGTTGCCGTGGCCAAAAACTTTCTATGGGCGATATATTGAGAAAAATATTGGCATAATATATTGTTAATATATTGTTAACAACAACAACAACAACAACAACAACAAACATAAGGAAAGGCTACAGTCCGCTTGG